>JAGFBZ010002294.1:600000-977500 GCA_018398805.1 Hirundichthys speculiger | reverse complement strand
CTGCCACTGAAATATACATCCAGTATCTTAGATTAGCATTCTGTACCTACTCAACCTCCTCCACTGGCTGTTCTGAGAGAGAGATGGGTGCTGTTTTTAGTGACTGAAATGTGTGGCTCCAGATTAGCGTACACTTCAGTCTCAGACATCATCTGGATGGCAGGATCCCAGCATGGGCCTAAACAACAAGGAAATACTCAGCAGTCCTACAGCACCTATAAAAACCTTCAAAACGGTCCCCTGTGCAATTACAGACTGGAGGAGAAAATACTGGCAATAATTAAAATAAAATCCACCTCCCCTTTCCTACAAGCCTCTTCAAATGTTCTCATTTTGGCTTAATTGTACCTGCCTCATTTTCCTCTCCTTCATCATCATACTTTATTATTTCTGTTGCATTATATCTGCTGTTCTCACTATTTCTCAACTTTGCAAGGGAGTCATGATGGAGAGATGGGGGGATGAAAGGTCAAGAAGGTGGGAGAGTGAAACTTCAATTACTCAGCTGTCTTCCCCAGTTAATCCACGTCAGGAATAAGTCATAACAGCTTCACCAGTTTGAGTTTTGTTTAGTTTTTTTCTCTCTTTTTGTTGCTCTCCAATCCCTGAAAATTCTTTAGAAATTCCCTCCTTACACTTGTGGAAAGAGAGAAAACTAAGTGTAAGACTGAAAATCCAAATAAAACGTTAAAATACAGAAAAAAATCTAGATCTCGCATGCACTCAGAGCACCAGCTGGTATTTATAGTGTGGCTGTAGGTGTCGAGTGAGAGGAGTGTGGCCTTCTGTGCTTCTCTTGTTTATAGTGAAACACTATTTCTCCAGATAAAGAGATGATTACACTACACGTGAGATAAGATAAGACTCATTTAAGACCTAATCTGGCTCATTCTCTTAAAGGGCATCTCTGCGTCGTCTGCGAAGGTGACACAGACGACCTGACGTTCGAGTATAAATCAGGCTTTAGTCAACTTCTGTGAAGAAGGCGAGTGAGAAGGGGAAACAAGACGGGGAGAGTGTTTATCTCCCTGTATGGCACCCAAATAACTTTTCAGCAAACCTCCTCACGTCCAAATATAGTCAGACCAGTAGTGGCTTTGGGGATTTTTAGGGCATGGTTGAGTGCAAACACAACAAAATAGCGAGTTGACATCAAACGGCATTGCTTCAGTCTTTCAAATGTGGGTGAGTCAGAAAGTGATGTTGGACAAAAAAACCCTTCACACAGGCTGAGTCAGAGCAACTGAACCACTCGGAGGCACTGCAACGTACCAATAAACACCAATTCTGTTTATTGAGGAATACATGGTCTGTGTATGTGTGTGCACGTGAAACTTTAAATGCCTCATCATGCATATTTTCCAAGACAGTACCAGTGGGACCTAGGAGGGGTTCAGCGCTGAGGTGGCTCAGAAGAGTCTGTCCGTACGTTGAAGTTGTTTTCACTTGAGTTGCAGGAGTCCGAGCAGACGGAGCACTGAGAGACGGACAGGCAGGGGGAGGGAGGGTGAGGAGTGGGCTCCTGATGGTGCAGAACTCGAGCCAGCAGAATAGACTTTCCCTCCTTCTCCTCCTCCTCCTGCTCCTTCTTATCTGTACCTCCTGCTTCCGGAGGAGGTGGCAGTGATGGTGCGCTGCTTATGTTGTGTCTGTTGGAGTGAGTCAGAGCAGGAGGAAGCAGGGAGCTTTGACTCGAGAGGGGGAGTACGTGGGCTGGAGTAGCCCAGGATGCCTGCTCTCCATCTGTATACTCCCACTGCTCCTGACAACCAAAGCTCGGCTGCTCCTGCGAATCCTCCCAACAGCTTCCACCCTTCAGGTTCTCCAGGTCGTCAGGTGTCTCTCGTCTGTGGACCTCACGGTCCCGATTCTCGTACAGCAGCGTGGCAGCGCAGATGAAGATAAAGAGGCCCACTCCCATGACCACAGGACCAGTCAGTTTCATCCTCTCGGCGTGGGTGCCGCCACGTCCGCAGGCTTCGGTGCTGCAGAAACATAGCCCGCCACTGCAACACTCATCCCCACCAGCACCACCAATGCACCCAGCAGGAGCCACACACCTGGGCCAGAGGCCAGGCGGAGTTTTGCATTGAAGGCTTCATTTCTATTCAGGTGGCCCTGGCATGGTGGGAGGCAAACCGGTGAGGAGTGGGAGGAGGTGTGGCTGCAGGCTGGACTGGTGGCTGTCATCCTCTGGGCTCAGGCTGAACAGAGAGGCGCAGATATGGAGAAGCACAAAAGTTAAAACGTGAGATCGCTGGATGCAGCATCTGTCTAAGACTACAGGGCATTCGCTGAGAAGAATTTACTCTGCATTGCACACAACAGGAAATAGCTGCTTTAATAAGACATGTGGCTGAGTTAATGAGATGCCAACCCCTCTGCAGTTCCACCAGAGTCTCTGTGGAGCAGCACAGACTCCTCTCTCAGCCCCCCTGAACCCAGGCTCAACTCGTTTTGAAAAACCCCTTTCTCCATCAATCAGTGACTGACCCACTTAAGGATCTTATGATTTCATTTCACGATGTCACTGCAGTCACAAGAATTGAGTCATACCACTGTTGAAATCGCACCGAACTCTACTCATAATTAAATTTCCCCCCGAAGCAAGTGAACACAAGAGGCTGGAGAGGAAGATGAAGACGATCAATTGCTTTTCAAGTTGGCTCCTATGCGTAATCTTTTTTTTTTTTTTTTTTGCGCATAAATCTTTAGCGTTACAGTTATACAGTTATTCTTCACGACAGCACTGTTGCTCACTGTAATAATTCACTTCCTGTTGTGTAAACGCAGCCTGTCAACAGAAAGAGTGGGTACTTGCCTTGTTATGAACGTAAATCCAAAGCAGAAATGGGCTCCTCGGCATTGTCAAAATACATAATCCCGAGTTGCGTTATTCCTCCCACTCATTCACTTTGATTAGCGGTTAATCCACACTTTCTCCCAGTTCTCACTGAGATTAGGTTTTTTTTTTTTTCCTTTTACCTCTCGTTTCACTGTGTGAGCCAGCGTGTAGCAGAACAGCGGAGCCTAAAATCCAGCTTTTATAGTGAATAAGAATCTGAGTAAAAAGAGAAAAAAAAGTGGTGCAACGCCGCTCTGCGTGTAGTCAACTGCCTCTCTGTCCGCGGTGCTCGCTTGTGAGTCTGTGCAGCCTTTTCTTTAGTGTGTGTGTGTGTGTGTGTGTGTGTGTGTGTGTGTGTGTGTGTGTGTGTGTGTGTGTAGAGGAGGGGTCGTGGGAATGTGGCTGGTCCTGGCCAGTCCCACAGTGAACCCAGTTATTTATTCTCTCCGATCACCAGCCAGCAAGTGTTTTCAAAGTTAGTTCCCTTCTTCTATCTAGCATCTATAAAGTAGAGACCTCCAGTTGAATATAAATCGTGTTTTTTTTAATTAAAACAAAAAAATGTAAAGGCTTTTAGTTTTAAGGATGTTTTTCATATCATCCTGGGACCACATTAATCATTTCCAGTAGGAGTAAAGGCAGCAGGCCCCCAGAGACCCTGAGTCCTCCCCCTTCTCCCCTCTGAATATGTGAACTGGACCGTCCAACATCTCGAAATAACTTACATGTCTTTTTTTATGGACATTCGATGAAACACAACTTTATTTGGCAATATGCTCCACACAGTGATGAACAGTCTTCAATAATACATGTTTATAGACGACAGTTAGACACAGAGCCCCTCCAGCGATGCTGGACCCACTGCAGGTGCTTCGTTCATCCATCCATCATCTACACCTGCTTCTTCCTATTCAGGGTCATGGCTGCTTGCTGAAGTCTAGGGTACAGCCTGAACAGGTCTCCAGTCCAACGCAGGGCCACATACATGCATACAACCCCAGTTCCAAAAATGTTTGGATGCTGTGTTCAACGTATATAAAAACAGAAGGCAAGGATTTGCAAAATGTCATAAACCCATATTTTATTTCCGCTTTACCAGAAAGAACATGTCAGACGCTTAAAGCCGAGACACTTTACCATTTCATGGAAAACATTTGTTCACTTTGACTTTGATGGCAGCAACACATCTCAAAAAAAGGTGGAACAAAGGTGACAAAAAGCTGGAAATGTATTTGGCACAAATCAAAAGCTAACGGAAGAGCATTGGACAACTAATTAGGTTAACTGGCAACAGGTCAGTAACATGACTGAGTATAAAAGGAGAATTTCAGAGAGCCTCCCACGTGTAAAGATGGGCAGAGGTTCTCCAATCTGTGCCAAACTCTGTCTAAAAATTGTGGAGAAATTTCATAAGATTGATCCTCAACATAAAATTGCAAAGACATCGAAGACTCCACCATCTACAGCAAGGGTCTCCAATCTCGGTCCTCGAGGGCCGGTGTCCTACAGGTGTTTCCCTCCTTCTCCACACCCTGATACAAGTGACTGTGTCATTAACAGACATGTGCTGACCTTGATGACAAGATGGTGACGGCCATTAATTAGGATCAGGTGATTTAAAAGCAGGGAAACATGCAAAACCTGCAGGACACTGGCCCTCGAGGAACTAGATTGGAGACCCCTGACCTACAGTATATATCATCTTCACAAGATTCAGAGGATTTAGAGGAGTGTCTGTGCACAGGGGACAAGGCCAAAGGTCAAAACTGGATGCACACAATCTTTGGCCCCTCGGGCAGCACTCCATTAAAAACAGACAAGATTCTCTTGTGGATGTCACTGCATGGGCTCAGGAACTCTTCCAGAAATCACTGTCTGTGAACAAAATTCACTGTGCAATCCACAAATGCACTAAAAAAAAAAGCTGCATTGTGCAAAGAAGCAGCCATATGTGAAAATGATCCAGAAACGGCACCATCTTCTCTTCATCTAAAATGGTCTGAGACAAAAACCAGTGTACCTGGAGTAAACCCACGCAGGCACCTAGCTGTGAGGCAAGCTGTTTGACAAAGTACTACTGAACTGAACAGAACCAATGTGCAAAGTGAAATTACCTTGTTGCATTAAAAATCAGTCTGTAGTATAAAGTCACTCAATAAAGTGACTTTATGGTACAGATTATGAAGTCTATATTATTATAAAGTCTGGAATGATCATTTGAAAATGTCGAACATGACCTTCACAGTGCTACCTGCTTAGTCCAGATGATGGTGAGCTCACTGAAGCAGGTAGATGATGATGTCTTCAACTCTGACCCCCTGCCAATAAGCAACTGCATCAGGTCCTGAAAGGTACTTTTTTTTGCTTAAATGTTTGGGCCAATAATACTCTCTTTGAACCTACAAGATGTGGGATGTTAGGACATATGTTCTGTAGTCACTGAGGACAGGTGGATGAGACTTTTTAGGGACTGAAACAAGACAGGATTTTTTTTTTCTCCATACAACTAGAACGTTTCCGAAGGCTAAGATTTCAGGATTCTAGAAATGACAACATCTGGGCCTGCAGCCTTGTTTTGGTTCATTCTTTGCAGTCGTCTCTTCACCTGATTGCTGGAGGCAGACAGATGGGATGTGGAGGCAGAGGGAATTTCAGTGTTCCCTTACGTGGGGAAGGATGATGATAGATCCTTGAAGAATACGGAAGATGGGACCATAGAGGTGTCACGGGGAAGCTGTGGATCCAGAGAGGGTGTAAAGTCTGTGTAGGTGGAGACTAGAGACGAAAATGCTGAGCTTCCTCCTGTGCTGAACCTATTAAAAAACATTTTTAACTTCCATCAGTCTGACCCACCCTTCTCCCTGAAGCCAAATAAATCTGAAACAATCACAAGTATCAAAGCTAGCCACCCATCTAAGGGTGATCTAAACAGCTGTTCACTGTGCAAGCTGGCTCTACATTTTTGGAGGTCATGCTGGATACCATGACTGTAAGAATTAAAAGTTTGACGAAATGTATTTTTTTTTTTTTTTTGAGACTTATAGTCTAAGCCTACACATTTGCAAGATTATAGTATAGATCTGAGCCAAGAGAATTTTATATAGTCTTCAAGCTATCACAGTTGTGATCAAATTTGTGTTAGCTTTTATGTATCTTCAACATGAGCCAGATTTAGGACACATTGTGGCTCTTTTGTGGTGAAGTCAACTCTTGCCATATGGGCCAGATATTAGGTCAGACACAGCGCATGCACAATCAAGTTACTTTATGCACTTTGGGCTGCGGTGGAAGCTGGTTTCATGAGATTCTGGTTATCTCACATGGACCAGATGTGGCCCCCCTCACACAGAATACTGATGAAAGGGCAGGTTTGGATGTGGGCAACACACAGTAAGTCAGAACTGGGTCTGCGATTAAACTTCTGACATAACTGGAGAGATACATAGCAACATAATCATTTCAGACAATTTAATATTACAGTTCTTTCAGTAAAACAAATATACCAACTGAATCTCCATCAAACCTTTTAAATGTTTGTTGAAAATTCTTATCTTCACAACGTGCAGAACTGAAGGGAAGAAAACAGTCATGCCTTTAAACACAGAAAACAGTTTGCAATGTATGGTAAATAATACTATATGACTTCATAAGTAAGTTGTTGTGAAATGAATGTGAACAAATAAATTGTAGCAGACTCGCTTCTTGTCACACTTCAGATGTCCCTCATGACAGCAAGATTGTGGAAAGCTTTTCAGAGAAAAAGTCTAATGTGACCGAATAAAAATTGCAATCTCTCCCTCTTCCAAGAATGCATTCTGTGTGTGTAACTACAGCAATTTCTTTCACTTCCTCTTCAGACACACAATTAACAGCTAATGAAACAGTACAAAAAAAAAAGAGGAAACCTTAATAACTGTTAAAATTACATGGTTGGGTTAAAAGCTGGTCGGGTTAAAATGTTTGGACAAAAAGCTGTTTTGTTTTTTTTTGGCAAACATGAAAATGTGTAAACAAGCAAACAGAGAGGTACAGATAGACCACAGCTTTAGATGATCTGGGTGCGTGCTGAGAAGGCTGAGGTTAAATGAGGACAGCTGGCAGTGTGCATCTCATTTATTTTTCACCCATTCACACATTCCATCAAACATCCACAGCTTCCTCAGAGACAGACTAACGTACCATTATCCCTTAATTTACCATACATAAATAAAAGCTGTTTGCATATAAACGGTTGCTGATGTACACATGCCGACTTGCTGAAGTACACGCATATTTACAAAGACACTGACGACCTTAGTTTTCTTTTCTCACCAAAAATCAATGAAGTCAGTGTTATTTTTCAGTTCACTGCCACAATGTCCTTCCCAGTATGGAAAGATTTTAAGCTTTTGCATAAACAAGCAAGAGTAAACTCTGGTAGGGAGTCAGACTCCTTTTGTAGCTTTATAGTATTTACACGCTATGAATATCAGAATTTCTATGAACCAAGAACAAGGTAATGAATAACAAAAACAACTTTAAGTTGTTTAACATTCTTATTTTTTAAAAAAAAGGGGAAACAAAGCAAATAAATAAAAGACAAAAAAAAGGGGCTGGTTCTTTGTCTCTTTCCACCTTAAAAGACAGCAAGGTTCCTTGATTTAACCATTAGCCCTTAGTCACATCAGTCACAAAACAATCCCCCCACAAAGCAACACACAGAGGATGACAGGGAATTACATCCTCAGTTTTCAAGAATACCTAATCATATTTGCGCACACACAAAAACAGTTTTAGCCATCCCCAATGAATGTGAGCTTCAGCAAACTCCAAATTCATCTAACAATCATGCTCTTTGAGCTTGGTGAGCAGCCATCTTTCTCCATCTACAGGAGGAAAGCTGAACTACATAGTGCTTCTGCTCCACTGGGTTTCACATTTTAAAACTTCTCACTACCTCACGATTGTATTTTGCAGCTTTTTAAAGAGTTATAGAAAAGCCCAGTTCTCAAGTAATTAGCAACACAAACACACTTGTTCCACCTGCTCTGAGCTCATGCACCATTTCATGACAATTAAGATAAAACAAGAAATGCAAGAATCGGAATGATACATCCAATTCATACTGTACAACGTTAAGAAGCCTCAAAGGTGCCTGTAGTTTTTTCCTTTATTTCTAACGATTAAGTAAACAAACACTATAGAAGTTTAACTCTCCCTCTCAGGTCGGCCAGTGCTGTCCATCATAAAGAATGAGAGGAGAGATGGGACGTTTTGGAGACGATGGCTTCCTGTTGTTTCTCTCCTGTAGCTGCACCACAGCAGAGCACAACAAATTAAACTTGTTCTGGTAGATTTTACTGAAAGGTCCTTAATCGAGTGAAGACTTAGCTGGAGCTGAGACCAGACAAAAGTGAGCGTTTCTTGGTGAAGTCAGCTTTCACTCTTCGTCAGCGTTCTTCAACATGAGGATAGAGTTGTAGATCTTCAGAGCGGGTCCAAGTTTGATTGACAGGATCTTGACAATGTCTGCTTGGGTGAGAAGCAGGAAGGCCTCACCATCTATTTGCTGAGGAGAGATCAGTGTTTTATTTCATTTATTCAAATATAGATTCTTGACCTTAAATAGTTCAAGTTTATCCCTTTTTATAACTAAAGCTTCTTTTCAAATTTACAATCTTTTAAGCCAACACTAACAATATTGTGGTTAGGAATTAATACAAATCCTTTTACAAATCTAGTACAATTTGTTAAATTATATCTGTATTTATAAAGATTTTTTTTTTTTTACCAGTAGAACTGTAGCCTAAAATGTCTTCAAAAATATTCTTTTCTTCCTTAATTCTTTTTAAAATCCTATAAACACAGCATTAAGTATGTCCGATACCAAATGACACACAGCTTCCAGCAATACAGATTGATTAATTTAATGCCAATTCATTGCTGCTGGCTCTCTGTGTCATTGCAGGTTCTAGCACCCATGTACTGCACACAAAAGTCAGATCCGTGTATGTTTACAAATACATACAACTCTTAAGTTGTGATTAAAATTCATGTATCAATTAGCAATAAGGTAAAAGTATATTCTCGGAGGAAAGTAACTTGCTAACATCAATTTTCTCACATAAAAGTTGATCAAGAATTAAAAATGAATGGATGGTTATTAGGACTCATTGTGTTTCTTAGCACACTGAAAACTGCAGTGCTGACCTCTGTTTTAAAAGTAGCTGCGTGCTCTTTACATCCTGGGAGTCCTTTGACAAAACTGGCAACCTGATGAACAAAGAGAGAAGGCAGCAGTCAATCAAATAAACCATAGCAGCTCTTCTTGAATATTTATGCACTGCATTCCTGAACAGCTTTTTTCCTTTCACGTTGGATGAGTGAATGAAGAGCATATCTGCTTTTCACGAGTTGACAGAATGTGTAAGCATGTCTGACCTCTTCAGCACTCCAAGTGGCCACTCTCTTGGCAGTCAGCCCCAGGACCTCAGGCAGCAGCTGGCAGTGTTTGTCCCAGCAAAGAGCCACCCGGTGGGGAGGAGAGGCAGAGATGCCAGGGGAGAACACTGACTCGTGGAGGGCCTGCTGGAGAGAGATGGCATCTGGAGAAGCTGAAGAGAGAAAAACAGAAGTTAGAGGGATGCAGGGTGAGATGTTCACACTTCATTTCAGAATTTTCCACTTTTTCTACTCACCTTTACCATCACTAATCTCCTCTTTGACATAGTGCATTTTTAGGTATTTTGGGACTGGGGCCATCCTGGAAAAACAAAACATGCATCTTAAAAGTTTTGTTTACAAACTTTAGTCTGGCTTTGTATAATAGAACCATGAGCGATGGGTACCGTTTAGGCCTCGTTCCATTGTGGCTTTGCTCACTGGCTCCACCCAGTGGCTCTGGTTGGTTGTTGCATACTGAATGCTCAGCTTCCCCTGTCACTGGTTTCCTAGCAACACAGACATAATCTTTTAAGTCAAAAACCCCAACATAGACATGTATGTAAAACCCTGTTATGGCTGATGGAGAACTTTTACAGTGTGTTTGTGTCATTTTTGTAAAGCAACAGCCTTGTTTGTAATAAGGAGCAAACCTGCTCTGAGAGTCCACAGCTCCATCAGGCTGCTCCGGTGTTGAGGTGTTCTGTGATGTAACATTTGCGTGAGTATCAATGCGTCGCCCCCGTGGATTAGGCCCGCTGAGGATCAGAGGTCGCTCGCCACTGAGACGGTCTGGCAGCAAGCCTTCCTTATTCATATTAATCTCTGAATATGGACAGCTCACCTGACTGTACACAAAAAGAAAAAGTTTACTCTGATGTAAAACAGACAGCTAACAAAAATTCATTTTTCACTTGAGATAATCTGAAATTACACAGGCTGCAGCAAATGGCCAGGAAAAGTAGCCATTATCACCTTGACTCCCACAAACGCACACACGGTAGCAGCACATTTAGACTGCTAGCCACCCACACAAATATAAATGACATTTGAGAACACGGAATCTCTTGTCCTCTTTTTGGCTCCTTACACAATTACTCAGTCGAGATAAAACAAGAGGACATTAAATGTGATGCATCTAAGCACTGCAAGAGCAGAAGTAGATATATACGCCATAAAATAAAAACTTGAAATGAAAATGCAGAAATTTATGATTCTACAGATACCATTTTTGAAAAAGTAAGACAGTTAATGTAACTGTAAACATGTTATTTTACAAGTAGTCATTATATTAAGTTAAAAATACATGTAATATAAGTGGCAAGTTTGCAACTGAGAATTCAAATGTGGCACAATCTCTGAAGCAACGCATGGGAGCTTGGACAAAGCGACAGAAACAAAACAAAACATAATTTGTGCTTCATAATGGAATAATACTAAAAGAAGATTGCAACTGCAACTAACGTGTAGTGTGTCCCGTAGCGAGGTCCTCTAATGTGTCCAACACCATTGCACCCTGGGGTGGGACATCCTTGTCCTGGAGCAGTTATTACATCACCGGCACCTGAAATACACAAGCGCACGAGGGAGTATTAATACAATAGTGCATTTGTGAGTTATCAGTCAAAATCTGAACAAGACAGACAAGGACTGCATGTCAAAACTGTGTCTCACTATTAGGGTACTGTAGTGGATGCCCCGTTTTCTGACACCATCCGACAGGGTGCAGATCTGGGCAGTCGGTCTCTACCCAGTAGTCATACTCTGAACTCCACCCATCAAAGTGGATCTAGAGGAGAAGAGAAGAACATTTAGCACAAAATGCAGCAAAGAGCAAGTGAGAAACATTTTTGATCATAAGACATTTTGTACTTTAAGTCTATGATCTTCTGTATCCACTATGCTCGCAGCACGAATGAGCATGGGGTTTCTCTTATCGACACCTTCCACTTTCATCCCAATCTGGAAGCCATGCGGAGGTCGCTGCAGAGGAAAAATTGACAAAGTACATTTTTAAAAAAGAAAAAAGAAATCTGTAAATAGGCTATTTTTTTTTCCTTTTAACACACAGTGAAGGCTGGTCAGTATATTGAGTTTTTGCATTTAAGAAAAATCAAGAAAATTCACAAATTGCTATATACAACTATATGCAGGCTCTACCAGACAAAAACAGGCCTGAAAAGAGCCAGGCACACCCACTGAAGATCACGAAATAAACACCAAAGAAAGGGCGTAATGTAAATTTACTGAAAATGGAAATGAATCGATTTGGCAGCATTTGACGTGGAACAGGACAGACACCGTGCTGTGTAGTTTCTAAAATGTGTATTATATCTACAAGTTGGAGCACAATGAACCTGATACTGCACCACAAACATCAGCAGACAGTAGAATGTAGTGTATGACTTATATCAGGAAAGACAGGGTAGTTAATTTTGTTGAGAACAAGTCATCCCTTGTTTCAGACAAGTAAATACAGAAGACCGATAACACTGAAGGCTTTGCTCAAGAATAAATAAATAAATAAAGCCACTTTATGAGGAACTGCCTAATCCTTCGTGGCATAGATTCAACAAGGTACTGGAAACATTCCTCAGATAGTTTGGTCCATATTGACATGATAGCATCACACAGTTGCTGCAGATTTGTCAGCTACACATCCATGACGTGAATCTCCCGTTCCACCAATGGAACCGTCTCAAAGGTGCTCTATTGCGAGGGTCCTCAACCCCCGACCCCTGCCCCGGTCCGTGAGTCATTTGGTACCGGGCCGCAGAGAAAAAATAAATAACTTCCATTATTACCGTTTGATTTATCATCCAAGTCTTAATGATGTTTTATTTTGAAAAATGACCAGATTCTCTCCACTACAACCTACACTTCACGCATGACAAGACTTCAAGATCCATGTCTACATAATATATATCAGTTTATAAAAAAATCAGTTTATAAAAATATATAATTTATATATATAAAAGGGATGTAACAAAAATTTGATATCTCCATTATAGTGACCAAATTATCACGGTTTACGATATCGTGGTATTCTTAATTGCTGTACAAATGTCCAAAAAACACATACATTAAAATAATTTCACAAAGCTTGTTTGCCTGGTAACAGTTTAAATGAACACTTAAAAAACCATAGTAGGTCAAAATATGCATTTGAGGTCTTTTGCAACAACTTTTTTCTTGCATGCTCTTCAGACAGGATAATTGTCGTCTACCACTTGTCCCTCTGCATTCTTAAAAAAATAAAAATATGCTCAAACCTCAGGTCTCATCCTATTAGTAGGTTTGTAAATGAGCTGCATGCTATCATCACTTTCCGCCATGTTTACGTTACGACGCCTATGTTACAAGCTACAAGCTACAAGTTACAAGCTATTCATGTGAGACACTGTTGTGAGTTGCTTGCATGACTTGAATGAGGCTGATATTACATGTGCGGGTAATGGACTGCAATAATTACATTAAGTCAAATATAAACGGTAATCGTTATCACGTAAAATTTCACCACACTTTACGTAATACTGTTCCATCCCTATATATATATATATATATATATATATATATATATATATATATATATATATATATATATATATATATATATATATATATATAGCCCATTGTTTTGTGTTCATCATTTCAAATTAAACTATTAAAATGTACCAGCTAGCAAGTGCTACTGTGTTCTTGTCTATATTCCAAATAAAGTTTTACAATTAAAACTTTTCATCAATGATGCTGTCTTCAGTTCATGTACAAAGACAAAATTGTGAGTTGAAAGTAAATGTACAAATAAATAATTCAAATAATCCTTCACATATTAGATATTCATGTATCAGTGCAGTCATCTGTTTGAACCATACCGGTTTGAAAGCTCGAGCAGGAGCAGCCTGTGTCCCTGTTTCTTCCAAGTATTTCTCCCATGAAAAACTCTTGGTTTCTTTATATTCCAGGAAAAAGAAATGAAGATTTATGAAGGCATTGCATAACTATGTCATAAGGTTTCAAAAACAGTGATGCACTGGGCACCCACAAGAAGTGACAGCAGAATATCAATATTAATCTTAAAGCTATTCACCCTGAAGTAATTTTTCTCTTTCTTGCTATAATGACTATATTCGATGTCTATGGCACAAATTAACAATACTTTTCTAAGTTTAAGCATCAGACTGTGCATTTAATGTGAACTAATCTGTGATATATTAAAGTTGTTTTTAATGGCCCACATGCTGCTTGGTGTGTGTCTTACCAGCTGGAGTAGTTAAAGTCAACTGACTCTCTTCGCAGTAACCGACTGGATGGATGTATGGACTGCTAGCATCACACCTTAACAATACCATGGAAATGGGTTAAATACAGCCACATAACATCTGCTTGGGATTTCATAAATAGCTTCTTTGTTTAAGGTGTTGATACATTTTAAATGTATCAAAAAGAAAAATTAGGCAATTTAAATGTTTTTCCATATGCTCCAAGACATTCTGACTACTTCAAATACTACTCCACACAAATCGAGTAGAGAGGCTTAACATTATACTGAGCAGCATTTAAACTATATCAAACTTTTCACTGAGCTACCTTAAATAAATTTCCCAGACTGGGGAATTTATTTCAGTAATATGCTGTCTTTCACTAAGCTCTTACCAGTAGTCGTGCGTGTCATCCCAGTCGTCAAAGTGAATGAGCAAACGATTGTCGACAACAGCAGCAATTGTTGCCACACAGATCAACACTGGATTCTTTCTGTCAGCTGCCTCTAGTTTCATCCCTGCTCTAAAACCAGATGGGGTCACAGACTAAACAAAAAAAGGAAAAGAAATAGAAAAAGAAAGGATTAAAAAAAAAAAGAATTAACCAATTGACAGATTGAGCAGTAATTCAGTGTTTTGAACTCACTGTGTTGAGGCTTTTGAAAAGGTGTTTTGGAGCCAGCTGGCCCCTGCAGTTCTTGACATACATGCTCCAGTTAAACTCTCCTTCCTTACAACCTAAAATTAGACAAATCCAGTCAGAACTCTCATGTCCAGTATAGTCTCAAAACTTCAACCTACAATTTCATGCTTTTTTGTATAGTCATGAAAACAACTATTCAAAAATTAACAGGGTGACTACCTTTGGGCAACAATAACTTGTGTCCATTCTTCTCACACCAGCCAGCTGGTTTCATATCCCATGAGTCGGCGTTGGCCCAGAAGTCATAACATTCTGGGTAACCATCAAAGTGGAGTCTTACTCTATAACCTTGGATCTGCAAGGCAAAGGAATTGCTTTCGTATGAGTGAACAAAAAAGTATAATAATACATAAGGTCTTTAGTTGAACCAAACCATTCATACCTCGGCAACAGAGAGCACACAGAACAGAGAGGGGTGAGATGGGTCTAGCCCTTCCAGCTTCATCCCAACCTTAAAACTGTTCCTGCTTTGTGGAAATGACTGGTGCTGCAAGACAAATGAACAACACAGCACACTTCAAATTAATAAACCCATCATCACATTCTGCATGTATAAACTGGTGGATGTGTGCAGGTTTATACCTCTTTGAATAATTTCACAGGTGCAGCAATGGCTCTCTCTTCTTCCAGGTAAGCAGGCCAGCTCCATGCGCGTTTCTTATTGGGTGCAGCAGTTACTGAGGGTGGAAACAAACATTCAGATTATATTACTGTAATTAGTGTATTACATTTCTATGAAAGCCTATTCATTATCATTATTGCACATATGCAATTTCAACTGGAAATTTCAATAACAATGGACAATTAGTGTTTGAGATATTATTTTCAACTTGATGCACAAGAAAAGCCCTGCATATAACATTGATAAAATGTAATCTAATCAATACAAACTTTTGTTCATCTTGTGTTTGGCACATGCAGACACAGGATGTCAGATTATATTGTGAATGCCAATATATTATATGTAAGTAGTAGGGTTGGGCAAGTAAACGCGTTATTATCGTTTTAACTTATTAATTTATTAACGCCGACATTTATTTTATCGCGCGTTAACGCATGTTGCTCACGTGCTTTTGTTTTGAAAAGTCTGTTACTGGCTGCTGTGGAGCCGGGAGATAGTTGGCAGCCAACACGCAGAAAAGCTAAAACAGACATGGAGAGCAGTAAAAATCAGTGTACGTAGCAATATTAACAATTCTGTCTGGAAAAAAAAAACTTCCAAACCCCTTTGTTCAAAACGATCGCGTCATTCCTCAGCAATTTCTGGGTCACGTAAACCAGACAATAAAATATATAAGAAAAAAATTCAGTCCCGTGGCCTGTTTGCTAAAATTGAAATAAAAAAAAAAAAAAACAGGCTTTTTTTGTGTGTGTGTTAGATTAAAAAACAGAAAAAAATTCACTTTTTAATTTCTTAAATTTTTGATTGACAATTAAAAATGGAAAAAAACAAAAACAAATGATATACAGATAATTACAGATTGATAAAATTACAGAACTTTAAATGGACATTTTCATTTTAAAGTTCTTCCAGGGAAGGATTCAACAGAAACAATGTTATTTGTAACCACTGCCAAGTTGAACTCCCCGTTAAAGGTTTCTGCTGTTACCTCAGAAATTAATGTTTTAATGTTATGATTGTTGCCTCTAGATTGTTAGGATTTTGTTGGTAGACTATTTTTCATAAAAAACTGGGTGACATTAATGCCCTGGCAGTAGCAATAAGCTTCATTTTATTTTACATTTTTTAAGATGAGATTTACACAAAATATGTGTTACTGACAAGTGCTGATGTTAAAAGTGCTTGAACAACAAGTGTTATGGCACTTTAGTTCATTTGGCAGCAGAACATTTAAATAAAAGTGCATTTTACACTACTTTTGAATTCATTATTTGATTATCCGTATACAATGCGATTAATCATGATTAATCAGGGAAATTATGCGATTAATCGTGATTAAAAATTTTCATCGTTGCTCAGCCCTAGTAAAGTAGTAAACAAAAAAACTTCAAAACTGGCTAAAATTCTCATCAGAACAATGAATCAGTAGACTGTATCATATTTAAAAATACAAACCTGGATCTAAAACAAATCATGTTTTTCAGATATAGTAATGACTATTTAATAGCTTCAAATTAAGAAAAAATGTAAACCAATATATAATATTTAGAGAAAAGTTAAACAGGTCTGTGCTCTCCTTTCACCACACCAGACTAACATACCTAATTTGGATATCTTGGCTGCTCTCCTGCCTTTGGTAGTCCTAGCCTTTTCCTATTAAAAGAGAAATGAAAAGTTAGAAATCAACACTAATAGGGGAAAAGAAAACCCACTCTATTCCAAGAGAAGATAATTTGAAAAATGTAATCAATCACAGCCAGATGGTTCTGTCCATCTAAGTGGCCAAGAGCCCTGTAATAAACCAAACAGTTTTTTTTTCCTTTTTTTTTTTTTTGGGGGGGGGGGGGGGGGGGGGGGGGGGCACTCCTCACTTCTGGTTCTTCTTGGTTGTCCTCTTCTTCATCACCAGAATCCATGTAGATCTTCCTCTTTTTACGCACCCGTTTCCCCAGTCTCTCACCTTCTACCGCCTGACTCTCCTGAGCTTCAACAGGGGAAGATCTTTATTTAAAAAAAAAAAAAAAAAAAAAAGAAAGACGATATTACCTCTCATCCAATCTTAAAAGCAACACAGATGAATTTCAGACTAACGGTAGTTTCATGTACCTGCCACTGGAAGGCTGAGCACAAATGGAGCTACAGAATTTGCCCTGCAGTAGGGCATCTTTGGGAACGTGGCCACCACAGGTCCTACATCTTGACAGCTCCCTGTTAGGACCTACAGCTGCATTAGAACTACTTTCAACACTGGAACTGACTCCTACGTTGGGGCCCCCCTTGCTAGAGCTCTCCTCTGAAGACAAAAGCACAGGACCAGGAGCTAAAAGACAGGGAACATTTTAAAAAAAAAGGCTGAAACTGAGAGTATCCACACATTCCAAAAAAAAACACAAAACAATCCAACTCTTTACAATGACAGTTAAACATGGACTGTCGTACCTTTAGCTTGAGTTGATCCAGGCTTACTCTGATTGGCTGGGGCTGTAGTTGAGCCAGTCTGTGACTGGGCCTCTGGAGGTGGGGTGGGAGTGTGAGATGGCGCTGGGTCCAAGGTCTCACTTTTAGGTGCTGCCTCCTGCCCTTTGGCCTCAAGGTCTGTAACAATCTCAAGAGTCCCAAACTCTGTCATGCGGAACTGAAACATATGGTGAAAAAAAAGCAGATATGCTCATCAAGGTTTCTCCCACAAAGCTGTTGTGTGACAACGATGCACCACCATACCCCAGATTAAATCTGTCGCAGAATAAGGTTATTGAGAGGACAATATAGATACTACTCATAATATACTATGTTTTTGATTAAACCTTTGTGCTATATTGCTACACTTTGTGAAGCACTTTGTGATTTTATTGGGGAAAAAGTGCTATTTAACTAAAGTTTATAACTTACTTACTAAAAACAAAAACATAAACAAATCAGCTGTACCCTGATGTCACTGCCTGGCAGTGTGGCTATACCATCCTTCCAGTCCAGAGCACTTATCATGTCAAACTCAGCTCCCTGGGAGGGTCCATCGTTGGGTGGAGTGTCAGTCATTCCCACTCCACTGATCTGACCTTCCTGCAAAGGAATAACAACCACAAAAAACAGAAGAACATTGTTCAAAAAGAATAATAATGCCTATATAAACAGGATCACTCTTTCAAATCTAACTCTGTTTGTTAACATCTTCGGTGTGTGCCTTTTAAACTATAATGTGCTGACAGGTTGTGATTATCAGCGAAGATGCCTCCTGGCTAGTTTTATCTACAAGGTGATTGAAATTACAAAACGCAGTTTCAACCTGCACTTGTAAACAGCGTTACGGTGCATCACCGGTAGATGGCGACGGTGTGCTGCCTCGGAGGGTACACCATGCACTTCGAATTCAGACAAAACAGTCAATAATAATAATGTTTTGCTGGTCAACTAACGGGGAAATACGTGCACAAACGACCTCATCAGAGTAAACTCTTATTAAGATCACTGACAAAATCGAAGAAATATGTCTCAACTTTAAGTTAACCACACAAGTTTATCTTTTCCTTGTTTTAACGGTATCTCTTAAAAACGCCTGTTTCCCTGGTTACGGTCAAGTAAGACGGTAATTTGTTAATCAATTTTGTGAAGAACACTATTTTCTGCGCCAATTGCCCAAACTTAAAAGCGTTTCACAACGTCTATTATTGCGAAAAAACGTTTTACTGTTGACGCATGTTCAACACTAAATTAAGGTTATATTTTCTGTTCGCATCGTCGTCATAACCATGCTCAAAGTGGACAACACTTGGGGCTGATGGACCCTGGTTGAGTTACACTTTGCACCTGGTGCCACAGTTTAATTCAAGCCATAAATAAAGTGTAGGTAAGAGCGCCCATGATTAGCATTCGTCTTATACAAAATGGCGGAGCATAGGAAGAGGCCACCAACACGTTTAAACTATGTTAATTACTCAAGTTACTAATTTAAACAAATCGTGCAAAGCGAGTATGCGTCGAACAAAACCGCACGCTTTCTGTGTAATTTCCTGACTTTGTGTTTTCATTGACTCTGTACGTTTTTCTTCACTTTCCCCTTGTCACGGAATGTCAGCCCAGGTTGCTACAGAAGCTAGCGCTGGAAGCTAATAGGGAGCTAGCGCCTCTCCGTGTTGATGAACGGAGGACTGCTACACGGCTAGCCGTAGCATTGTGACTGAATCCAGCCAGCTAAGGACGATCTGTAATAAATAAGTTTCCCAGTTAATAACAATAGGAAAACGCATTTGCAAAGCACTGATCTCTAACAGACTACCACACTCACTTAAACTATAACACTGCATACTGTTATAAGCTTTAACATTGTTGCTTGATTTATTTCTTCTATAGAAACTTGAAAAAAGAAAACGATTTATTCTCGCCGTTTTAAATCAGAGTGGAAATAACGCGAATTAGCAAACGAAAGGCTGGCTTTTGAAAATTTTGCCCACGTTAAAAGGCAATAAATGTGCATCAACGCCCTTGCTGTTTAAAAATTGTGGAACTCACCTCGTTTCTGTTTTAACTCTTATTAAGAGCTGGATAGAATGATGCGCATGCGTGCAAGATGCGCTGCCTGACAACTTTGGCTCTCGAAAAAGTTCAGTTCACCATCGGTTGCCAATGCCAGGCCCGTGTACGTTTACAACACGCCCAAAACTCAGTTCGGTGCCGATATAACACATACTATCCGCTGGACTGAGGGTTCATATTTCCCCTTTCCCCACAAACAGCTTGTGAAGTATCCCCCCTCCCCACACACACCCTCTCTTCAACAAGAGCTACGAGTATGTATCAGTGGAGCGGCATGGACCCCGTCTCTCCATTCACCTTTGAGGAGCGATAGGTTTCCGTTTTAACGAAACTGTCCGTTCACATCTCAGTTTTTAAGCACAGTGCGATTGTTAAATAGGTCCGACCACCGGCGATCATCGGTGCCATTTCACCGGAGCTAACTGTTCAATTAAACGCTCAGGCCTGTGAAAAACGAGATGACATTTGAGTGAGACATGAGTCTGGGCTGGTTTTGTCTCCTCAAAACAAATGCGACGGTGCTGGCCGCTATGCACAAAGTCTGTCCTCGTCAGGAAAAAAAAAAAGTCCGCCTGCGTGAATGTGTCTGTTATCGAGTTGAATTACTTAAACCTCGTCGAATTGATGCAAAACTATCGCAATGTGGTTGTGTTTTTGGATGCCCAGTTTAAAAGTCAGTGTGTCTTATCACTGAATTCCGTGACATAGCTAAACGTCTTAATGTGACAGCTCGGTCATTGTATTCAGTGCGGGATTGGGTGGATTTTTTTCGTTACGTTCTAGTATAAAATTACAAGCAGCTATTTCTGCAGTGTTTTTCTCTCTCACATTGGACGGCTTTCTACAGCAATTTGCATATAGACTATGTCTTAGTTCTCTGACAATAGACAGCACCTGAGATACAAAATATTTAAATACCCACCATTATAACTATATATCGTATATAAATGACCCGCTTGTACGTAGAAATGTCGTTTTTTGTGTCAACAAAGGCCGCCCTGAACCGATTTGAAATGAGCTCAACTCGGCTGCAACAGCGTCGGCGCTGCTTCGTGTTTTGCGCCTGTTTGTCGCTAGATGGCGTAAGGAGTCCAGTTTCTGGGGGGGATTAGTGGGCTCGTGGAGCCTGTATTATTCTGCAATATAAGTCATAAAGCCTATTTAGTGCAAACCATGAGATGGCATTCAAAGGCACAGCGGTCGATTCAAAGGTAAGAGGACAAAATACACCACAACGTGTTGTCATTTGTCCGTTACCTTGTGCTGATGCGTCTCTGTGAGCCGCGGACCTGTCTGTGTCGACAGAGGGAATGGTGTGCGTTAACAACTAACGATTCAGTTGCGACAGTCTTTGTTTTGTCTTTTATCAAGCACACATATACAATGTCTTACATGTGACCCAGCAGTGGATCAGGCTGTTGTCATTAGATACCCGTTCTACTTTTAACAAACATCCCCTCCACTGCAGCTTGTAGCCCAGTGTGACATGTTCAGCTTCAGGCTGGCGTTACGTGGAAAATAGACTATGTGGTGTTGACACGTGAGATTCTGCAAATAATGACCCTTTCTCTATCGATCTTCCCGCAGACCGTGCTATTTAATTTGCTGCTGTGTGTGGCCATATTCTACTCTCTTTTCTACATGATTGGGAGCGTGTGCTTCGGTGCCTTCAGGTGAGAGCCCCCGCACGCATGCGTAAAGACACTGCAAGCGTGTCCGTAGCAACACTACTATATGAATGGGAACAACTGATTGCCAACAAATGATTTCAACTGGGGAGTTATCCCAACACCCCAAACGTTAGTCTTTAATGAGTGTTTGCATTGCTTTACCCACATCTGATGACCAAAGTGTCATGATCCATTTACGGGATGCCATGCATAGATCACACAAGAACTGAAATACGTTCACATGTTATGTTTTTCCTATTTAGGCTGAGCCACTTTGATGGACTCATTCCATTTGACTTTAGGACCGAACCTGCCGAGTCCAATTCCAAATATCTGGGTGAGTAGCAGAATAGATCTAGCGTGACCATCAGCACAGAGTGTGAGCTTTGCAGACATGATGTATTGTCTCACTTTACTTGTATCCCTCAGTGAACCTCCTGTCCCTTGAGCTCACCTACTTTTGTAGTGGCCTTTTGTTTGCTGCAGTGGTGAGGAGGCGGGTTTGGGACTACGCCCTTACTGTCACTCTTTTGCATATCATAATCACGAGTGTTGGTGAGCAGGAATCTATCAGCATGTATTGCTATAAACACATCACCTAAGCAAATGATTTTTGCAACACCATGTTTTGTTTTTACGTCACAGTAATGTTGGAGTTTCCCATGGTGTGGCAGTGGTGGCTGGCTTTAGGTAAGATTAATATCCTTGACAAATCAGGCATGCATCATGTATGAGCTGAAGTCTTTTTAACTGTCTGCTTTTGCTCCATAGGTAGTGGCTTGTTTCTGATGATTTGTAATGGTCAGCTGATCGCTTACTTCATGTGCCAGAGTGAGCAGACTTACGCCTTCAGCTTCTACTGACACAATTAAGGCAAATCTGCTTATAAATAGTTTCTCAACAGTCTTGTGAAGTGAAATAGAAATGATAAGATAAGATGCTTTTATTTTTTTTCCTCAAGATACCCATAACTTTCTCCACAGCGATGATATTATTCGGTTTGTCACTTAAAAAAAAGGCTCACCATCATCACACGTAATGTCAGAGCTGGGTTTAATTTGCTATAATAGTTTAAAATAGACTGGCATCTTTTCGTGTTTTTGTAAATGCCACAGTGAGATGCTTTCTGTATTTTGCTTGCAATGGACACCGCTTATGTCTCAGTGCAGCATGAAAGAAGCCCATGAAGTATTATCAGTGCTTTTGTAAGCTGTGAATGTGATAGCAGAAATGGGAATTGTGCAATAAAAATATATATTTTATAATATAAAAATGTAAAAAAAAAAAAAAAAGTTTCTGAGAGTTGATTGTTCCACAGAACACATTCAAATAATGAGGACTGTTGAATCAGTGGCCAGCCTATACCACATAATAAACTATTACCGAACATAACAGTGATAGTATAAAAATAATGTATCATTCAATCAAGTGAAATCAATGAAACATGCAACACATTGAAATGTTAGGATTCAAAAGCATTCAAAAGGGTTAAGTGCTTAAAAGAGATCCACATTAAATAATATATTGCATTAAAATAAATATTTAAACAAACATCCTCCAAGATGATCTGATATTGTTACGAAGCTTGTTTTGCAACAAAGCACTCTGATGGGTTACTGAAGGAGAATCCGGGGAAGGCTTCGCTGACCCAGACTGGCTGGCACTTGCCATTCACAGAAGCGGGTATAGGTTGTAGCGTAAACTCAGGATCAATGTAGCTGATGTCACAAGGTCCTGCCTGGGAAAGAGAGAAGAGTAAGCACACATTAACAGTAGCTTCATAAAAAAAAAAGAAAAAAATAGTTCTTTACTAATTTGTAATTTATTTTTACCACTTTTGGGATGAATGGGGGTTTAATTTTCCTGTCCACGAGGTCATCCCAGTTAATGAAGGAAAAGAAGGGATGTTCTTGTAGCTCCTCCTGACAACCCAACAAAGTTAACCTTTCTGTGGATAAGTGTCGTTATATTAATCACAACTCTTTTGTGATGACTTACAATATCACGGCTCTCCCCTAGACGTCTGGAGGCATCTCTCTCTAACAGCCCCTCCAACAGTGAGTGTGCAGCTTCTGACAACACAGTTGGCAACTGCAAAGGAGCATGAAGGATGTTCTTGAACATCTCTGCTTTGCTGTGGCTATGAAAAGGAGGCTGGGAGACAGAACAGGGAGGTAGAGTAAGATGACGATGCCGAAATGGAAGGTGAGATGATGGAGGGGGGGTATTTTACTGATGCTCACCAGTCCACAGAGCATCTCAAAAAGCACGACACCAAGTCCCCACCAGTCCACAGCTGGGCTATATGGGTGTCCTTGTAGCACCTCTGGAGCAAGGTACTCTGGAGTGCCACAGAAAGTATGCATAATCCCACCAACAGCAACACCCTCTTTACAAAGACCAAAATCTGTCAGCATTACATGACCTTCGCTGTCCAGCAGGATGTTTTCTGGTTTGAAGTCTCTTCACAGAAAATGCACAGCACAGAATGGTGGTTTCAATAAATGATCACCTGCATGAACTTACAAAAAAATGTGTTTTCCTTTAGCTTTATTTTCACTTTTTTCGGTCTTAACGCAACGCTACATTAGGATTATTTCACATTCATAAATTAAGCATGCAAAATGTACATGAAACATGAATGAATAAAGAAAGAAAGCAGCAGGCCAAGCCAAGAAATACGTGTAAGAGTGACCGCAGTAGCTTGTCTGAATTCGTGCATCCATGTGTGTTTGCACCTGTAAACGATGTTCAGAGAGTGGAGGTAACCCAGCGCCGCAGTCATCTCAGCAGCATAGAAAGCAGCCCTAGGTTCTGGAAATGAGCCCTCTCTCTGCAGGTGGTAGAAAATCTGAGGGCACAAAACATCTGGTTTCACTAACGATAATGAAATTCACTGACATTATCAAAAGCTACTTGCAGCAAAAAGAGTGCATTATAAACCATGTAGCTGCTGGGTGCTTGTACCATGGACATTTGTGACTTACTTTTAATTAAAAACAACAACAAAAAAAAAAATAGACAATCTTGATTTTTCTGAGTGTCCCAACAAGGTATAAAATGCTTCATTATTTAATTATTTATATATATTTTTTAAACCCACACATACCTCGCCTCCATTAACATAGTCCAGGACAAAGTAGAGCATGGTCGATGTTTGGAAAGAAAAATGTAGTCCCACCAGGAATGGATGTTTTAGTCCCTTTAGTAGCACACTCCTCTCAACCATCACATGACTTTGCTGCAGAGACACAGTTAGGCTCTTTTTTAGATGCAAGATCAATTACATTACAGGTTTCACTCAGCTGGCAGGACAGCATTCAGTCTATTTTGCATTAATGTTCCTCAACATTTTATTCAGACATGACTGTGAATATATAATTTATACATATATAAATATGGTTTTCTCTCCTTCATTTGGTTCAAATCCTCTGAAAAAAAAGAAACAACTTGGTGGTTCAGATGCTTATTGCAGGTAAAAGCAAGGAGGAGGAGAGTTGGAACAGCATTTGATCTGTCAGGCCAAATCAACCCACTACTATTGCGTATCTCTATGCGTTAATGTGCAGATCAGACTTGTGCTGTGTTGAAAATGTCATTAGACAAGTCAGACAACTGACACAAAATGTTACTGCGAGTCAGAAAGTTGATACAACCATGACATCAACATGCTGGGTGGCTGTTTGATTAATGGAAAGTACTGCATGTCTGAAAGATGTTTGAAAGAGGTAGACTGATAGTGAAATAGATTGATAGATATACCTCTTTCCTTTTGATGATCATCTTCTTCTGGAGAACTTTCACTGCATAGTGGCCTCCTTGTTTCCTATGTCTTGCCAGCAGCACCTGAAATAGTTTATAATTCTACATTTAATTCCAGAATAGTAAGCTTACAAAACACAAATGCACACAATAATTTACAATGATTATAAATGTATATAAATAATAATAAAAAAAATGTCACCTTTCCAAAAGTTCCTGTTCCAATAAGCTTGAGGTATTCAAAGTCTGACGGTTTCATTCTGAATAATACAAAAACAAAAGACAGTGATAAGTAATAAGTGCTTCAGAGATAATCATATTAATGTTTGAATAAATAGAAATAACCTTTGGCTTACTATACTGTAGCCAAAGGGACTATTACAAACTATAAATATCCTTGTAACCAATAATACACTCTAATAAGGCTGGGTAAAAAGGCTGGAGTGACAGCGTACAATAAATCTCTGCATTTTCTTTGTAAATATTTACTATAATTATAGTATGTGTTTTTTTGTAATCTGCTAGAACTGAAGCAGGATTGTAATTTTAGTTGTAAAAATAAATCCCAAAATTATGCATTTAAACAATTCTTTGACATGTAGCATCTGTATAAATCTGTAGAGGTGAAGGAACAATAAAAAAATGTCAGATGCAATTATTTCTATGCAGAAAATGGAAATGAGCGGTATTTTGTCACATCCCTTTAATTATACAGTAGATTTCTAACTTTACAAAGGATTTAATTATGGCAAGATGTCTTGCAGGATTTGGAATACAAATCAATGCAGATTTCAGAACTTCAAAGGTGAATTTTAAAGTAGCGCAAGGGACTTTTGTTTACCGTAAAATATCAATTTTCATTTCATTTGAAAGATTTTTTCTTTATTTTTTTTGGAGGCATTATGTCGCTGTAGTCTCCTGTCCCTGATAAAAAACCAGCCAAAGTACTTCTGGGCTCCGGTCCTAGTGGGCCAACTGTATCGGTTTACAGTATGAAGTCACACATCAGCATACATGAACTTGGCTCGCACATTAAGAAAGTAATTACAAAAATAGAAAACTAGAGTCTGACCGAGATACCACACAGAGTAAATATTAGACAGTGAAGAAAAGTGACTTAACCTCTACACCAATAAGGGGACCCAAAGAAGATTTACTGCTGGCACTTTTAAAAAAGAAACACACCAGCTGGGATTCAAACTGGGAACCTTCTGGTTATGAGGAAACAGTACTAACACCACACCATTGTGCTAATGAATTTGTCAAAAGTAAGGAGAATATGTAAGCAAATTCAGAAATGAGATATGAACACACTGGCACATCCTGCTACTATTACTAAAAGTATGTCTGATTCACTATCTTGTTTGAGGAAAAATATCAAGATAATGGAAAAAGTCTATATACCACTCAGCCCTTCAAATTGAGACTAGTGCCATTATCTGTGAGGGGGGTTTGCAAAATTAGGAACCAATTAGGGGATCTTCCTTCTAGCCTCATCATCGTGTCAAAGTAAGTGCAAAGTAAGGCTTTAACAAAAAAAAAGAAAGGGTTGCTTTGTGGTGTGAAGAAACACTTTTCTTCTGTTGACTTATAATTCTAGGTGTTGAGACAAAGGACTTACTGTAAGGCTTCTGTGTTCCCAGAGCTCTGCAAAAAAGAAAAGACACAAGAGTGAGATAGTCAGGAGGTCAGATTTAACTTCATCACCTGTCAGCAGGCACATTCTTCTAAAAACCGTCTTTAGTCTGAACTCACCGGGGTAGCTTTTGCCTCCTCATCTTTCCTCAGCTTGCTTCGCCGCTGCAGGTGTTTCTGAGTGTCCATGCTTCAGAAAAGAGGTCAAACTGAGCACATGCTGTTTTGTAGAATTGAGAGAAAAGTGAAATCTTTCATAATTATCATTATCACTCCATACTGTACTTACCGTTTCCGAAACTGCTGACTGTAAACAAGTTTGTGAAAGAACTCAGTGAAACCAGCTGTCTTCCCCTTGAACAGAGCTGACACACAGACAGGGTTACATTACTTGACAGCTCGACAGCTGTATCTGGTCTGAAAACAGGTGGTGGAACTTTAATGTATTGTAATATTAAGGTCAATGAACTAACTTAGCAGAATTATCAAGTGCGTCTTAATTATAATTACCATTATCATTATTAAGAGACTACATTATTTTGTTATTTCTTCAAGGAGCTCACATCGTTCCCTACTTGTTATTTTGTCAGTTCTCGCGGGATAATTGTTATAATTATTTGCACTTTAACTTTTATCTGTCTAGAGTGAACTGTATTTAAGTTAATTCGAATTAAAAACAGGAGGTAACTTAATCCATTCAGTTTACTTCCTTACCTGATAGAAATGTCACAAGGCCTTTCATTTTGGCATAAGTCATCGGTCGTTCTTGAGGCACAGTCATCTGGATAAAGCCTGACAACTGAAAGCCTTTGAAAAAAAAAAAACTGTATGGAGAAAAGGACAGGTGGCTGCCAGTGTGGCGACTGTCCGCGGATCAGTTCTTCCACTCATCTCACTAACCGTGAGCCCAGACCGTGAACGCAGGACACGCCCATTACCGCCGGAGTTGCATTCACTTCCTCGGAAATGTCACTATTATGGTATGCGCGCATATCAGTAGTGCTAACGGCTCGTTTAGATTAGTGTCTTCGTTTTTCCATGGGATTGTCTTGGAGAGCCATTAATACTTTTGGGTTATGTATAGCAAAAGTAGTTTTCCAAATAGTTTGTCTCGCAGATCAACACTGAGGGCAAGTAATTTGCCTGGGAGGGCTCAGTAGGCTAGTGTTATGTAGCAGCACAATAAACTGCATTGAAGCCGTCCTGACTCTTGAATGTAGCATAATGGAAAAGCGCCAAAGGGAAGCTGATGTTCTGTCTCTGGTTCTGTCTCTGGAACTGGTTCTCTCGCTGACAGTGCACAACCATGTGGAGTACCTCCCCATACACACTTTCCTTCTTTCTATGATGATACCAAATACTTTATCTATGTTTTTAACCCATAACTACTGTATGTAGTACATGGCAAATTATATCACTTTTATAGTCTGTATAGTTGTATGTAAAGTTGTTTCACAGGCTACTTGTGTCACTTTCAGGGACATTATTCAAACACAGAAATTATGTTGTTTTTTTAATTTTTATTATTATTTCATTCGAGCTCCACTGCTTTGGGGGTGTTTAGATTCCTGACAGCACTCCGAACAGCACTCCAAACATTTCCAAGCATGTATATAGTGAGTGTGGCATGTCTGGGAAATCGACAGGGCATCTGTAGACCTTTACTGACTCAGTTATATAATTGTGGCACATGGGCAGTGAGCATCATCTAGGATTTGTAGAGTAAAATTTGGTAATCAAATAACTACTCACTCTAAAAATGCCGTTTCGTCATTGATATGTCACCAGATTTGCTTAATTATTATGAAATTTGTTCAGTTGTGGGTTGAATTGGCATTAGTGTCAAGGTTTTTTTTTTTTTTAAAGACCTATTACAGTGGTAGGTGAAATATGGTTGATATGTAGATGATTGTTGTTGAATTTCATATTAAATTTAATAAATATGGAAATGTATACATTATCAGCAAAAACCTTTCAGGAAATCATATTGGGAACAGTGTTATTTACTAGTAAAATCAGTGATAAAGTAAAATTGGAAGTTGCTTTGTATAACAAACGTACATGTGTACTTGGAGTAACAAGGGTAACAGCTCTATAGTTACTATGCAGGCTGTAGGGGATGGGAAATGTCCCCAGAATAAGATAGAGAAAGAGTTACAAGAAATAGGAAAAACCCAAATGACTATATCTGATTAATGCATGACAAGGCCTTGCAGCTGCTGAAAGACTCATAGGCATCTGGAAACAAACTATGCATATTTTCTCTCTAGATATGAAAATCAGAAGTAGACTTACAACCAGTCCAGTGCGGACTGTTATTTTTATTGCGTAAAATTGACCGGAAAGGAAGTCTCCGCATTAAAGACAAAGCTACCACTATTGTTCCTAAATCTGACAGAGTGGTAAACATCCTATCAACAATAAAATGGTAACTAGTATATAGCAAATAGCAAATTGTTTTTCTCACACTGTTTACAGATACAACTCGCGTTCTGACAGTATGACGCTTTTTGCTGAGAGGAGGATAATCAAATTTCGTCATTATATAATGGCATAATATAATGAAAAAGAAAGAAGATGGATCTGACACTGCTGGTGGTAAACATATTCTTGAGTGACACAGAGAGGACAAGATACAAGGAATCTAAGCCCGAGTGATAAATCAATACACACACCAGAAGAGCATAGAGTGGCTCTTGACAGAGAATGGAGTATATTTCAGACGTTTGCTGTAAGATCAGGTATTCTTTTAAACTGGAAATGCAAAAAGAAGAGTGTCTTAGGAATGCGGTACGAGATCAGATTAAGAGTGTATGAATCAGATATGGCACATGAAGTTCTGATACAGAAATAACATTGGGTCTGTCCCCATGATTAGGGATCTAACTTTGGAGTCACCAGGTGCAGGCCAGAGAGGGTGAGAGGTGTCTTTCTTGCCTCCTGGTGCAGAAAACTGATCCTCTGACAGCAACAGGGGGAGGTTCCCTTCTTTTTCAGTGTTGGTGTTCTATGGTGCAGGAAGCCAGAGAAAGAAGAAACCTCCCTTCTTCCCTCTGTCACTCCATCATGAACCAGTCTCTGCTGGTCTGACCAAACACCCTCGGTCTCAAACGTCTTGTCCCATGACTGCATGGGAACAGGTTAGAGCTGGTTTTAATTCCCAGGAATGCAACAGGTGATGCTGAGCACAACTAACACATTTGGGCACTCCAACTGCATTCCTGAATTAGGAATGTGGAAGCTCAAATCAAGGCACAAGTTTTTAAGTCTGACATACTTCAATGGGCAGTTGTGTGTGTGTTTTAATAATTCAAGTAACAAAACTAATAATCCCTCTATGGCATGGCATTGACCTCAGGAAACACACCATTATTTTGGCCTTCACATCACCCCTTTAATAAATGAAATTAAAAAAAAAAACATAAAACATGACATTAAAAATTAGATAATAAGTCTGTGACCAGTGAAATATGAGGCTGGCATGGGTTTGACCTTTTGTATGGAACAGTCCTTTTTTGGGACCATAGCTGGCCTGGACGTGCTGCTAACAGAAGGCGGGACAAATTAGATTTTTTAACATGCTTAAATTTAAATAACTTTCTATAAAAATTGTCTGTGATATATATAAATGTGATTGAGTAAACACATTTTTTTGTCTTTATTATTTTTATTTGAACAATAACATGCTTATGGAAGGAGATGTGCAGGGACACATAGTTATCAGCAGAATCAATTATTTTACTGTACCATCTACTATTAGTAAAAGGAAATGGATCCATCAACATTTTTTTTGTGGACCCCAACTTTGATGGAGAGTGGGATATCAGGGTTCAGTCGGTAGAGTTACATTATGTATGTAATGAACATGTGTGCGTGCACATTTGTGTGTGTGTGTTGGAGGGGTGGGGGTGTGTGGGGGTGAGTGGGTGAAGAGAGGTATAGGACCAGGCACACATTTATTAATCAAGGACCCCCAAGCTCCCAAGAACTAGGGTAAAAGATTTTTGTACTCCAGAAATAAAAATTCATGCCATAGAGCGTAATAAACAACTTTTAAGCTTGGTGGCTTTAAGTAGGCGGTCCCTGTACGGAGGCTGCATTCCTCCTGCAGCGGTCACAGGTTTGACACCTGACCTGCAGCACTTTGCTGCGCGTCATTCCAACTCTCTCTCTATGCACCACCTTCCTGTCTCTCTTCACTGTAAACAAAAAGCCACTAGAGCCATAAACAAAACAAACGACTGTACAGCCTCATAGTACGTATTATATATATATTTTGATGTGTTTTTCTCAAGAAGACATTTTGATTGTATAAAAAAAAAAATAGGGGTTAAGAGCCAATCAGAATTCTCAGAAACACAAATGAACCAGCTGCTAGTAGATGGGACCCACTCAGAAAGGTTAACCCAATGCTAGACCCTCACAATGATGATGGCTTCCCAGAAGAGGATAATTCCACACAAATACTGGCTAATAATCTATAAATCAAAGCATCATAGTGGAGCTCTCGGGGCTGTGACCTGCCCAAATTGGGAGAATGGCTTAAGTAGATTCCAGACACCATATCAGAGATCTCCATCCGGAAGAGTGCTGTCATAAACAGAGCAGCTGCTTTCAACCCTTAAGTGGAGGACTTGAGTTTGAAGAGGGAAACCCTCACACAAGTGGCTTCTTTTTTTTTTTTAATATCTGTAGTTTCACAGATATTTGAAACTATGTATAGTTCACAATTTGGTGTCAGTGTGATGGGATTCTGGTCGGGGTTGGTGGTTGCTTTCTCCAAAGTCTTCTCCACCATGAAAAAGACAAGTGTGAAGAAATGCTGTAAAGTAAGAACACTTTCAAAACGTAAAATTCAATAGTTTACCATTATCAGTTTACAAAATGAAAAATGAGTAAATGGAAGAAAAATCAAAACCAAATAAATCTTTTTTATGACCACCCCTTCCCAACTAAAGAGATTCAGTTTGTCTAAATACACTTTCGCAAAATCATGGATTTTATAGGATCATAGTCAGGTATATGATTAACCACTTTTACCAAACAGGTATTAATGACCATCGGTTTCATATGTAGGTTGAACCACAGTCATTAACTGAAAGAGAAACAGCTGTGTAGAGGCATAAAAGTGAGGATCAGGGAAACTCTGCTGCCAAGGTGAGGTTGTGTGTATGGCCTGTGTTTCGTGTCACACCGTGGCAAGACTGAGCACAGTGATGAGACACGAGATTATTACATTGCATCAGCAAGGTCTCTGCCCAGGTGAAAATTTCAAAGTAGGCAGGTATGTCAAGATATGTTGTTCAAGCTCTTTTGAGGAGGCACAAAGAAATGGGAAACACTGAGGACCATGAAACTAGTGGTCAGCATATTTTGGACAGCAGATGAAAGACACATTACGCTTACTTCTCTTTGAAAGTGGAAGGTCTCCAGCAGTGCCATCAGAACTTGGAGGAACCAGTGGGACCCAGGTACACCCATCTACTGTCCAGAGAAATCTGGTCAGATGTGGTCTTCATAGGAGAGTAGCAGATCAAAAAGCTATACCTCTGATGTAGGCCAGGTGGTTCAGTTATGCTAAGAACAAAGGAACTGGTGTCCATAAAAATGACAGCAGGTGCTCTGGACTGATGAGACAGAATTTGGAGTTTTTGACTGTAGCAGAAGGCCCTCAACATACAAGGCCATTAGGAACCATCTTAAGTGCAAAAAAAAAGGACAAAGAATCCAGGAAGTCATGATGTGGCCCTCACAGAGCCCTCGTGACAGCATCATTGAGTATGTCTGGAACTAGATGAAGAGACAGGAAGGATTTGACACTGCCAACATACACAGAAGACCTGTAATTAGTTCTCCAAATGTTTGGAACAATCCACCTGCTGAGTTCCTTTAAAAATTGCGCAAGTGTGCGAGTGCAGAATCCATGCTGTTTTTGATATTGGAATCACCCAGTGCTGGTTTTAGATCTTTCGTCTTTCTTTTTTTGCTCACTTAGCATTTACACACGCACACACGCACGCACCACACTCTCTCTCTCTCTATATATATATATACATTTATGTATGTATGTATGTGTGTGTGCGTATGTGTGAGATGGAGAGAGAGAGAGAGAGTGAGTGAGTGGTGGTGAGTGATTATGTAATTACATTTCATGTTTATAGCTGTTGCTTAGATGAGGAAAGAAAATCCAACAAATTCCAGAGAGTTCCCGTACTCTTCTCATACCCATGACACCATGATACCCTGACAACATGTGGATACTTAAAAAGACTGGCTCTCACAAGATGACTCAAAAGTCTGCATCTGCTCGACAGAAGAGTGTAGGTGTGATAGTGTAAGCAAACTGCAGAATTTACTAAAGAGTTTATAAAAGAACAATAAAACTATGAGCAGAATAAGTATGTTGCTAAATTTCAGTAAAAAAACACCTCTGGGATATTTTAAAGAGAGAGGGAGAGTAACAGAACCCCTCAAGCAAAAAGCACCTGAAAGTATTTTGAAGAATGACAGAATATTTCTACAGATATTAGGGAAATATTGGCATACTCCATCGATCAATTTAAGCTCAGTGTAGGCTCTTGATATTTAAGTGACACTGCATGAAAATGGTCTCACTTATGCTTCATCTAGATTGCATTACTTTGTAGACTTGCATGACTGTGCAGATTTGTATGTTTTGGAATATTTTTTACATTTTACCACTCTTTTCAATGAACATGACTTTAAAACTGTTTTATCACCGAAATATAATTTTCACTAAAACTGTTCATTTACAATCCACACGTCTGCAAACATATAATTTTCAAAACAGTTTTATCCATGTTCCTAATCGAACAAAACTTAAACAGCAGTGAACACCAGGGTTCTATGAAAGACAGTTTTCAGTATGTGGGTGGAAAGTTTGCAAGCACCAGCCACATGATCTGGTGCCAGTGTTGGACACAGAGAGTCTTGACATATCTGCAGATGACGTCCAGGGATGGATCAGGCTGCAAAAAGGCTCCTCCCCAGAGGTGCCGAGGAGACCAAACAAGACTAAGACCCCAAACAAAAGGGTTAACTTACACCAATACAGCTGAGCATGGTTGTAAATGGTTATGATATTGGTATCATGTCTGTGATGTAAAGTGTAATCCATGCAGTAGAGAAGTGCCTTATTAATGCTGTGATCAAATATTTGTTCATGCCAAAATAGATACAGTAAATGAATTTATTATATTTGACAAATATTCTGCAAATTTAATTTTCATTGTCAGTTTTCAGATTCAATTTCTGATGTTGCAAAGTATAATTTATGATAAATTAAGTTCAGTTCAATAATATTTTATTAACCACTGAAAGGAAATTAAATATTTGCAGTAATTCTGTCAGACACTTGTATGTCATTGATGTGGGGAGGAAGGATCTGCTATAGGGCTTTATATTACAGCAGATCTGAAGAAGCCTCTGACTGATGATGTTTGTTCAATCACTGTGTTGTGAAGAGGATTCTCAAATTTATCCATTATGTTTTTCATTTTATGAAGAATTCTCTTTGTACAATCAGCTCCAGAGGCTGCAGAACAGTCCCCAGGGTTGAGGCAACTTTCTTTATCAGTTTGTTTAGTTTCTTTAAGTCACTGGCCTGGACTCTGCTGTCCTAGTACACAACTACAGTGAAACTGCACTCTCCACCACAGACTTATAGAAGATACACATTTTCCTTGCTACTGTTTGGCTTAAAGGTTTTTTTTTCTCCTGCTGTGGAAGTTTTTTTTTTTTACTTGCTATCATCCTTGATTTGAATTTAATATTATAATTTTAGTTAATGATATTTGCTCGGGGGTCATGCTCTGAGTCTCTGTAAAGCGCCTAGAGATAACTGACATTGTAACAGATGCCATACAAATAAAAAAAGTATTTGCTCACCCATCCAAATTATCAGAATCAGGTGTTCCGATCACTTCCATGGCCACAGGTGTATAAAATGAAGCACCTAGGCATGCAGACTGTTTCTACAAACATTTGTGAAAGAATTGGTCGCTCTCAGGAGCTCAGTGAATTCCAGTGTGGAACAGTGATAGGATGCTATCTGTGCAACAAATCCAGTCGTGAAATTTCCTACATATTCCACAATCAACTGTCAGCTGTATTATAAGTAGGGCTGGGCAACGATTAAAATTTTTTAATCGCGATTAATCTCATTATTTCCCTGATTAATCACGATTAATCGCATTGTATACGCAAAATCAAATAATGAATTCAAAAGTAGTGTAAAATGCACTTTTATTAAATTGTTCTGCTGCCATATGAACTAAAGTGCCATAACTTTTGTTGTTCAAACACTTTTAACATCAGCACTTGTCAGTAACACTTATTTAGTGTAAATCTCATCTTAAAAAATGTAAAATAAAATGAAGCTTATTGCCACTGCCAGGGCATTAATGTCATTCTGTTTTATAAAAATTAAAAAAAAAAAAGTCAAACAAAATCCAACAAAATAATTGTGGCTCAGCACAATCAGAACATCAAAACAGGCAATTTCTGAAGTAACAGCAGAAACTTTTAACAGGGAGTTCAACTTGGCAGTTGTTACAAATAACCTTGTTTCTGTCATATCCTCCATCTGGGAGAACTTTAAAATGAAAATGTCCACGTTAAAGTTCAGTAACTTTACCAATCTGTAATTATCTGTGTATCACTTGTTTTTTTCCATTTTTGATTGTCAATCAAAATTTTTTAAAAATTTAAATGTGACTTTTTTTTTTCCTCACATTTTTCTAATCTAACACAAAAAAATGCCTGTTTTTTTATATTTCAATTTTAGCAAACAGGCCACGGGACTGAATTTGTTTTTAATATTTTATTGTCTGGTTTACGTGACTCAGAAATTGCTTTGTTTTATAATCAAGGAATAGACTTTCTGTTGTCATTACACATCTGTGCCACTAGATGGAGCCGCACTGAAGTAACCAGTAAGAGAACAGCACGACAGTGAACACATGGAGCAGATCTGATGTAACATGGAGGAATGATGCGAAAGTTTTGTTGCAGTCCAGAATTCTTTTTTAGACAGAATTGTTAATATTGCTACCTGAGTTGCTACCGAACTGTAATGTTCTCTGATTTTTACCGTTCTCCATGTCTGTTTTAGCTTTTCCTCCCAATTGTCTTCAGTTCCGCAGCAGCCAGTAACAGACTTTTCAAAACAAAAGCATGTGCAACATGCAACATGCAACAAGCTCAGCCATGAAGTGGTAGGCCACATAAACTGATGGAGCGGGGACAGCAGATGCTGAAGCACATAGTGCAAAGAGGTCGCCAACTTTCTGCAGAGTCAATCACTACAGACCTCCAAACTTCACGTGGCCTTCAGATTAGCTCAACAACAGTGCAGTGCAGAGAGCTTCATGAATGGGTTTCCATGGTCGAGCAGCTGCATCTAAACCATACATCACATCATCAAACTACAGATGCAGTGGTGTAAAGCACGCCACCACTGGACTCTAGAGCAGTGGAGGAACAGTTCTCTGGAGTGAAGAATCACGCTTCTCCATCTGTTAATCTGATGGAAGAGTCTGGGTTTGGTGGTTGCCAGGAGAACGGTACTTGTCTGACTGCATAGATCCAAGTGTAAAGTTTGGTGGAGGGGGGATTATGGTGTGGGGTTGTTTTTCAGGAGCTGGGCTTGGCCCCTTAGTTCCAGTGAAAGGAACTCTGAATGCTTCAGCAGACCAAGACATTTTGGACAATTCCATGCTCCCAATTTTGTGGGAACAGTTTGAAGCTGGTCCCTTCCTCTTCCAACATGACTGTGCACCAGTGCACAAAGCAGAGTCTAGTGAGGATAAACTTAACTGGCCTGCACAGAGTCCTGACCTCAACCTGATAGAACACCTTCGGGATGAATTAGAGCAGAGACTGAGAGCCAGACCTTCTCAGCCAACATGTGAGCTCACAAATGCGTTTCTGGAAGAATGGTCAAAAATACCCATAAACACACTCCTAAACCTTGTGGACAGCCTTCCTATAAGAGTTGATGTTGTTCTAGCTGCAAAGGTTGGACTCACATCATATTTCTTAGGAATGAGATGTCACTAAAGCTCATATGTGAGTCAAGGCAGGTGAGCGAATACTTTTGGCAATATAGTGTATGTAACATTGCTGCAGATGTTGAAAGATCTAAGGTTCCTCCTCAAGTTCTGCCCAGGCCCTCCCTCCTTGTAAGACTGCCTCAGTGTCGCATTTCCATTCCAGTGTGTTGTCCAAGTGAATAAAGAGTTATTTATTTTCCCCCACCACATCTTCTTTTTCTTTCAGGAGGGCAATAGTGTTTAACATATTCCTGGTCCTCCTAAAATTTACAACTGTCTGCCATGTCTTATTCAATTTCAAGATGGGATAATTGTTCTCACACTATGTCACAAAGCAGTTCACCAAATCTCTGTAGTTAGTTGTTTTTCCGCTGCTGACACACCCCACAGCAGCAGAGTCATCTGAGTATTTCTGGAGATGACAGGACTCTGACTTGTACTGGGAGTCTGAGGTGTACACAGCACCGATGACAGTGTAGTCTCCTGTGGTGATCCTACATTTTGTCTAGATAACTCATTATGTGATTTATATGTAACATATGTTGTGTACGGAACTACAACAAGAATACTGAAAATGGGAACTCTGTATAAATCTTACGTTTAAGGCTGGTAATTTCAGTATTACAACAGACTCACTCTAATCCCAGCATGAGCTTCATTAAATAGATTAAATCTAATACTTTTATTTATCGTTAATCAATGAACATAAAGAAGGCTAGTAGAATGTGTTCGGACACATTAATCAAAATTCTTGTTCTTATGTGTTGTTGGAAGTGTTTGGGAGTCATGTCTCCTGACATCCAGCAGGTTTTTAAAACAGTCATTTCGTGTTAAACATGTGTGACACAACTGTAGTACCTTGTAGTGTCCTATAGATGGTGACCACAACCCAGAAAATTGTGGCCTTATCTTTTTTAAGGGTTTACATCATCATGAAGTTGCTCATTAAGCAGTCTTTATTCCAATCACATCAGTGAAACTAAATAGGAAACTTGTTTTGTACATTGTTGCACAACCTCTCCTTTTTTGATTTTTTTTTGGTACTTTGATAAACTTGCAAGTGGGCCATACAAAAAAATGGCATTGCATTCAAAAAGTGTTTTTTTTTCTTCACTTTTCTCTTTGCAGAAATGAGAAATTGAAAAGTTCTTAATAAACTTTTGAAGCCTTACACATTTGGACAAAAAAAAAAAAACAACGTTTTTTTTTTTTTTAAGCTGCAGAGAATTGAATGTTTTTTCCTAAACATCTATATCTTCTTCCATGTGAAGATAGTTTAAAACTCATACTAGACTCTTTTCTGAGTTAGATGTTTACAGAGTAATGCATGTTTGTGTTAAGATTATAATAATGATATAACTTTTTGGGTTCAGATTCTTTGTGATTTTAACCCCATAGTGTCATTTAAAAAATCAAATAAAATTACTCATAATGGTAAGGTTCATGTGAATATATGCATAAATGTATAATGCTGATGCTACTACAATATAATGCTCCTCATTTAGTTAGAACTAATCATGGAGAGGAATTTGCATAAATATCACATCCTGACACTAAAATTATAAATCTGCCTTTTCTGCTTTTACAACATTTACGTATTATTTTATATTTTACTAAAATTAAAATTTTATAGCCGGGATTAGCGCTTGTATTGGAGTTTGTTTGTTGTTTTGCTCCACAATCTCAGTTTTCCACTCGCGCGCCCCCTGCATGCCCCCGCATCGCGCATCGCAACGGGAGCGCGCGCGGCCGAGGGGCGGGGCCGCGCGGAGTCAGCTCTCGCAGAGATGTGAAACTTGTCCCGGATATTTACCTAACTATACCTGGCTTTTCCGACGCGCCCCGTCCCGAGGTCTTCTCGGCGGACTATCTGAGGTAAATGAGCCGTCTTTCAAGCCGGGACGACTGAGGTAGTAGCTCCTTTTTTCCCTCTTTAAAAACTCTTTCTTCCCAGAAAACATGAACTTGACCAAGCTGCTGTTACGAGGACCGCCGTGGTTGGAGGAAAGTTCGCTGCTGTTGTGTTCCTCCTATTTGGGTGTAGCTTTAGAAAAGTTCAGGCTGTCAACAGGTTCCTTGTTCGCGCTGTGGCTCAAGGTACAGCAAGGTCACAGCAGTGTTTATTATCGACAGGCGGACATTGTCGTAAAACAAAAATAGGGCCTTATATATTTACATAAGCTCCGTTTAGTCATTGAAATCACACATAACGTAAAGCAAAACAGACGAGCCTGAGGAATTCATTATCAGTACCAAACCTGTCCACCAGTTTCCACTTTTAACTTTTTAAAATGAAGTTCAGGCAAAGTATGTTGACAACGTAATAAAGTCGGAGACATCTGTCATGAGTTTTCACATCTGTGGACATGAACTTAAGCTAAGAGTTTAAGAAATATTTTCAAAAACACCCAGTGGGGCCACAGTCGTGACATCATGTCTTCCTAATGTAGCATTTACTTGTAAATTCACTGGAAGCCTGCCTGTGAAAGGTTTATAATGAGAAATCAGTCATCCAACTGGGACTAGTTTTGTTTTAATATATTCAGTGTGTGGCACCGCGTTCAAACATTAACTCAAACATTGTGTGACCTTTCAGAAACTGTGTGAGACAGGCTGGCCAGATCTGCTCAGCTGGAAATTCAAGACAGGACACATGTACGTACACACACATCCATGCATATACATGCTCACACACACATGGATATTTGCAGAGAAAGCGGAGCTCTGAGCGAATACAAGCATGCATGTATGCATGTGTCATACGCGTCTTTGTGTACATGCCTGGTTTCCAGCGGCTGTTCTGCAATCAGTGGTAGTGCTGTAGATGGGGCGTGTTCAACTCTGAAAATGTTTAACATTCTTATCATTCAGCTGCCTGCAAAAGGCGGAGGGATGCAGAGGGAGAACAGCAGGCAAGGGAAGGGACATGTTCAGACCCAGGCCAAGTAATAAGAGATTACACACACACATATATATACCGTCACTCCTTCGCATTCACGGTGTATTACTCACTGCAGACCAGTGCTCCATTCAGCACATGTATTAGTCACTGTGCAGTGTCATCCTCAGGGAGGTGTTTTCAGTGGAAGACAAGAGCCTGGAAACATCTGACACTGCTTCGTGGTTGTGCATGTTTGTGTGTCTCCAGGTCCCCTCTCAGTGACGAGCTGAGGGCCAGGTGTTTGTCTTGAGAGGGAAGCAGAGTTGCTGTGGTAACAGACATGCCAAAACCGGACCTGCTCTGCCTGGTTCAAGCTGCTGGACGGCACCATCGAGACCTTCAGCGTCAGTGTGCGTAACACAAATTAACACACATTAATTGTTACCTCTCTGGCTTGGTGGAGATTATATTTGGATCCTCTTGGTGTCTTTGCTCTGTTTTTTGTGTCATGTGTGATGGAGTGGCACTATTCTTTCCTTTTGTTAATGATTCTCAACACTGCAACCCTGGAGGACTCATCTGCTGCAGATTACATATGCTTGTCACACTTGGGAGCTTTTAAAATCATCAGCATATCATGTCATATTCAGTGCAGACACACTGACAAGCATACGCACAAACACACCAAAGAAGCAGCTGCATTATTGCTCTCTAGGAAAGTCCCGTTCAGCATTTTTATGCAAACAATGGGAGAGTGTCGTGGTTATAATGTGTAAACAGACTCCAGTATTAAAACTTCTGACACTCTCTTCGCTGTTTTGTAACGGCAGATTTTTACTGAAACGTGTGAAAAGGAGGACAAGATGTAGAGGATCTTGTTTACACATTCATCAAAAATTCTTTTGTTTACTGCCAAGAGATGTATTTGCTGTGATCTAAAGTAAACAAGGTTTTCTCGGGGATGTGAATATCATTTCAGGTACAGAGGGTGGGAGGGGAAATGTGAACGAGTTGCAGATGAGCTGTGGAATATCCCTCAGAGTGATTAATAAAACATTGACTATTTAAACTTCAGTGTTTTGTTTTTAACAACCTTCCTGGAAATCAAATATTAGTCTATAATACATGTTTTTACATTAATTGATAGCCTTCATTCACATTCAAGTTACTTATACAATCACCAGCATGTCAAATCTAACACATTTAGCAGTATCTTTAGGTGTACAAATAAGCAACCACAAAGTTTGGCTGGCTGTAATGTCTTTTATCGTTTCCATCTTTCAGAAGCAGGATGAAGGCCTGGTTCTGTTGGACCTAGTTTGTAACCACCTGGGCCTGCAGGAGAGGCAGCTCTTCAGTCTGCAGATCAGAGAATCCAGCACAGCCATTGCCTCTATCATAGCCAACACACATTCTCCTGTGAGCTTACCATTCATCTGCTGCACATTTGGGCTGAGATTGTAATGTCTTGCTCTAGCTGATTGCAGATCACTTTATGATAACCACATGGTGTACTTACTTTTTTTTGTTTTTAGCCCCAGTTAGCCATTATGCTTAATGAATGTCTTTCTTTCAGAGATGGCTGGAGCCCGAGAAGCCCTTGAAGAAGCAGATAAAAGGTATCTAAATTGTCTGGCCCAGGAGTCTTTGCTGAGAATTACGTTTCTACAAACCATTTACCCGCACAGATAGAAACTGAAGTATAACAGAAGGGAGGTTGTGTGGTGACCAGAGATATATGCTTTTTTTCACATGACATTTCTGTGCAGGTCTTGTATCCCCCTTTTATCTGAACTTCAGAGTACGATTCTTCATTTCTGATCCCAACTCTCTGCAGCATGAGCAGACAAGGTTGGTACATGAGCTTTGTGGTCATGACACAGCAATGGTTCAGTGTAGCATTAAACCCTGATTATGGTTCACCCTCTGTAGCTGTTAAAATATCTGGTTACTTGTTTTTGTGGTGCAGTGGCTACTACAAATTAAAATAATGCAAGATTTGAAGCTATTCAAGCTACAGTACTCTTTCAGAGAGCTAAATTATGTTAGCATTAAAATGGTCACTTTAACAGCTTTGGCACTCTTGTATTTAGCAGGTAAACAATGACATGCAAACACTTGGACAGTCCTTGTCAATGTTTCTTTTGATGTGAAGTGCCAAAAAAGACAACCTGATTTCCCAAAGAAATCATATTTAATTTGACTAATTTCTTTAACAGTTTAAGCTATTTTTGGGCACTGTGGTTTGTTAGCATTGAGTAACACCCACCTTCATCGGCAGGTATCGTGGCTTGCATCACCTTTCATCGCGGTCTAAGAGCCTTTCAGTTTGATTGCGTTTTCCCACCCATGCTTCCTTAAGCTCTTGGTTCTTTTTAGATTCGCACGAAAGATTGCGCTATGTTTTAGAGGACTTGTCAAAGGACTGTAAGACCTTAATGTTGTACTTACTTACTTGCCACCCAAACACCTTTACATGAACCACAACACGAATGAACCATGCCTTTGATCAACAGTTAAAGAACTGTTCTTCAAAACACGTATGTCAGTTAATCTTCTTATTATTTAAGCATCCTTAATAATATATATTTTGACCAGGAGTGCTCATATATTTGCATGTCTGTTTTTTTATCATATGAATTTGCTGCTGACAGTTTCTACCCCCTAATGTCTGGATACATTGAGTGTCTGTACAGAATTGGCAATCCATTCAATGAATGTGACGTTAGTTTATTGGATAAATTGAAAGCTTTGTCCTTTGGGAATGACAAATCCCCAGAGAAGATCTCACAGCACTATTCATTAGCTGTTTAAATAGTTCAGCGCAGATGTATAGACCGACCAGCACAACCAGACTGCTGGTGTGGCTAGCAGTGCAGGATGTAGAAACATGCGTGGGTTTTTATTAAAGTTCCTCTTGGTTTTTCCCTGCAGGCATCTTTACTTCCTTCAGATCAGAAGTGACATTAGAGAAGGACGGTTAGTAACACAACTTCCAACTAAACCACCCGTCTCCTTGTGCGAAGTATTTGTTTAGCTGTCCTCTGTGCAGTATGTAATCATTGTATCTGATTGCAGGTTGCAGTGCCCACTCAATTCAGCTGTGGTGCTGGCTTCTTATGCTGTGCAGTGTAAGTTAAATCCCTTCCCATAGAAACAAATGATTGATGGTCCAAATATTAACTATTTGAGTCATTATTCCTCGGAGGATGTTCAGTTGTCTCATTTAGCAGCTCTCTTACAATATTAAGATGTCAGGATATTCTGATGTGTGCTGCTGGTTGTGTGTCTCTGTCCGGATGCTCAGCATTTCTTTCCACCACTTGTAGCGGAGATGGGGGATCATAGTCCGTCCCGACTCCCTGGTTACCTCTCAAAATGCCACTTCATCCCTGAACAGGATGAAGACTTCCTTTCTAAAGTGGAAGATCTTCATCCACAGCACAAGTATATCAGACAGTTCGTTACCTCTACTGATAAACAGCAGTTTTGTTGTGCAGCTCTATTTGTTGTATGAAACTGTGTGTGGATGTGTGTTTCTAGGGGGCTAAAGCAGAGTGAGGCAGAGCTGTGTTTTCTGAACACAGCACGGACGCTAGAGCTGTATGGAGTGGAGCTACATGCTGCCATGGTAGTGGGATTCCTTTAATTAAACTGTAATTTGATAAATATATGTGCTACTTGGGACTGGATCTAGAACATTATTTTTCACTTTAACTCCATCTTTATTTTCAGAGATGGATCTTTGAAAAGAAAAAAAAATATTTTGACCATTTATACTATATGTGAAGTTTTATTCTCAGTGCCTCACTTGGCAACACCTGCCTTTGATTTATCGCTTCCATATGCAAGGAAAATTGGCACTGTAGCTGAAAATCCTTAAATAGATTAATATCAAATGAAACTGGAAATTAAAACAATAAAGATTTATTAATCAGAACTGAAACAATGAGTAAAGTGAACTCAGTTTCCCAGCCTTACTTCTAGTTAACTTGTACATTCATTGTGTACCTTTTTTTTTTTATTTTCAAATGCATTTCTTTTTTTTAGGACACCAATGATGTACCTTTGATGGTGGGTTTGGCCTCAAGTGGTGTTGCCATATTCTGTAATATGATTTGTTCCAGTTTCTTCCCCTGGTGAGTAACAGTGCCACTCATTAGTCAGCTTGTTCTTGCTTATCAGTCATTGACTGATTGTGATGCTCCCATGCAGGGGGAACATCATCAAGATTTCATTTAAGAGAAAACGTTTTCTTATACACCTGAAACGAAAACATGTGAGTAGCTCTCATCAATTGTTTGCTCTTATTAATTTAAAAATGATTAAATGACACTAACTCTTAGTTTATTTAGTTTCATTTTAGTTTTGTTTACTTTGCATGCTTGATTGGTAAATGCATTTTCTTTGTAAGTAATGGATAATTTATGTAGAAGATTATAATTTATGGCTGCAATTTAAATGTTTAGGCCACATTTTCTTCTGTGTTTCTGTATGTGATGAGTAATAGGTAATTAATAAAAATATGAAAACAAGCAGTGTTTACTTACAACTAGAACTTCATCTTGAGTTGTAAAGCAGAGATAATGTGACCTTGAATGTTGAAGTTTTATTAGACTGAATGATAAACTCTGTGTGTTCCAGGGGGAGACCCAAGATTGCGAGGTGCCTCTAATCCTGCCCTGCCCCAAGACTTGTAAGAACCTGTGGCGTTCCTGTGTGGATCACCATTCCTTCTTCTCCTCCAACCGCATTGCAAGGAGCCCTACGCACATCAATAGCACAGTTCAGTCCTACAAAAAGCTGATAACACAACACTTGGGCCTCAGCAACACTAAAAGCGAGACGTGAGCTTTCCATTTATTGCGTACATTTGCTCATTCTGCACATAAACGCTGCCGATTTTAGAATGTTCGGTCTTTTTCCCATTCAACTCCAGTGGTCCAGTGTGCCAACGTGTGGTAGGAGGGATGGTGTGGAACCCAAACCTGCGGAAATCACTTTCACTGGAGCAACTTGAGACCAAGAGTTTACCCTCCAGATCACCCCCATCCACCCCCAACTGGTACATCTGCCAGTGTCAAGTTCAAAGTCACACACAGTTGCATGCAGCAAATCAAACTGCACAGCAAAACCGCTGTTTGCCCTTTATATTAAATCCATCTTTGTACTTCCTCCCCTAAACACAGATTGTGTTCTATAACTTTTATCTCACTTGAATGCTTTCATGTTTCTGTGGCAGGCGAAGTCCCCGAGTTCGCCACGGGATCCGTAAACCTCGCCCATCCTCCATGGAGCTCGTGACTGACCTGAAAGACATGTCTGAAGGGGAGGATGTCTTCTACACGTACAGAGCATCTGTGAGCAGCAACAAGGACAGTGAAGGAGATGCCTCATCTCAGCAGTTAGTGTCATCTACAACAGAAACTTTGTCAGGTTTATTTAATACACCTCTCCTGTCACTAATGCCGCAATATGTGATTCAAGGCATTCATCATCATCGCAGGAAAAAAAAGCATGTATTTTCACTCAAATCTAAGTTAAAAAAAAAATCTTTATGTCATCTTTTTCAGCTGTCCTGGGTCTTACAACCAAGGAGCAGATGATACTTCATTGCAAACTGATGACAGTATGGAGGACAGCCCGTTCTACTATGATAAGGTACTCATGAAAATCTAATCATGTTTATTACTGTGTTTCCATTCATGTCTGTACGTTGTTTATGCTGATAATAAGTTCTTTGTGTAGGGTGATGGTGACTTGATGCTTATATGTATAACTCCAGACCATGAGGGCAAATTTGGCTTTAATGTCAAAGTAGGTCTCTCTCTTTTACAGACATTCCACCTTTGATGTTTTAACATTATTTGTATTCACCTTAATTAATTTTAATATTGAATTTTTCTCAGGGTGGAGCAGATATGAAGGTTCCTCTTGCCATATCTGACGTTAAACCAGACTCCCCGGTAAGAACAGAGCCAGATGTGTTCAAGTATTAATGTTTCTTTTTTCTCTGTGGTGTGTGCAAAATTAAGGTTTTATATATATAAACATGAATTGATGGAAAGCTTCATATGGAGTGGTGGTTAGATCTTAGAACACTGATTTGAATTTTCCGTATTTCTCCATAAATGTAACCTAAAACTATCAAGAGGCCTAAAAGTGCATAAGGAAACCCAGTTAAAACAGATACAAAAAAAAAATTGGTCCTCTGTTTATTGTGGGAAATGCTGCAATGTTAAATATCTTTGAGTGGTGACAGTGTGTCAGCTGCTGGGATTAGAAATTCATTTTTAGGGGTTTTCTGGCAGTAAAAGGGAGTCACTTGTCACTTCAGTAATAAAGGACCAGATACAGGATTCCTTAATTTAACTTAAGGATTTTTGTGAAAATCCAGACCAAGTGTTTAAAGGGGCTTAGAGCTGCCTTAACAGTTTGTTGTGAAACTAAATGTTCTGATATTACCTTCAGAAATGTGAGAATATTAACTTCACATGATTAAAAAATGACTGTCTTTTGCTTTGAAACACTATCTGATGAAACATTTTGAAAACATTAATTTATTAGATTATTATACAATAAATAGGTTATTCTAGACAAGTTTTCGACAGGCTAACTCATTTAACTATTATCATTCTTCAAATGATTTGGAAGTTTGAATGATGATATAACAATTTATTTTTTAATGGGAAAATTCTTTTAAGATACAAAAAATATGAATTTGATATGGATCAGTTAGGTCTTTTTTTCTCAATAATAACTCCTACCAGGATACACTGTCGGCTGGACATTTTATAAATAAAAAAATGAGCTTGTCAGTGAATGTTGTAGCTAATAGAGTTAAATCCTTTTCAAATGACCTTGTGTTGTCTGTAGGCAGGTCGAGCTGAGCCCAGACTCTTAAAGGGAGACCTGGTGGTGCTCATCAATGGCCGAGACATATCTGAGCACACACATAAGCAGGTTGTCATGTTCATACGAGCCAGCACAGAGTCGCATTCACGACAGTTGGCCTTGCTTATCAGACGTAAAGGTAGGTAGCTGCTTGAGAAAATTGCTGAATTGGCAAGTGAACCAAATAATATACTCTGTCATTCTTCCATGAATATTTATTAGTCTTCAACTGCCCTTTTAATCCAGCATCTGGCCGGACAGCACCCATCCTGCAGCAACCTCCCACCCTCACACTCAACATCCAATCCCAGGAAAGCAAGTCACCTGGCCAGATGGAGCGGGTCACAACGCTGGAAGATTCGATAAGATTGTTGGAGAGAGGGATACAGTCTGGCACACTTTGTTTCCATTTTGAGGTATTTAAAATATGAGTGAGGGCTAACAACTGGGTGTGTGTTATTCACATAAACAAAACTCAAATGAATGTGTTTGTCTTTTGAAAGTAGGATTTAGTTTGACCTGGTTACTAATGTGGAGAAGCATAATGAGCCTCTTGAGTGTTGCTTTTATGGCAGATGTTGTCCCTAATCTGCTGTTGGATGATAGTCATAAAATGAAGATGCAACGTCTGAACTGAAATTTTTAGTTTCTCTTTGTTTGTGTTTCTGTGTGTGTTTACATGCATGTTTGTGTCTGCCTGCATGCTTATAATTCCTAGAATTTATACAAGAAGAACCCTGATTTGTCACTAGGCTGTGCACGGCTTCCTGAAAACGTGGACAAGAATCGATACAGGGATGTTTTACCTTGTAAGTCCTTATTTTGTCTGTTTGGGTGAACCTGCAAACTTTGTTCCCTCCCACCTCAAGCTCAATGCCACCTTTCCAACCTTTATCTAGATCTCACTACCATGGGTCCTCTTGAGATTTAATTGGCAGAGCCTGAGGTGTGCTGACAGCTCTGTTCTGACGCTCACTTGCTGCTGTCCTGCTTTCCTTACAGATGATGCTACGAGAGTGGTGCTGCGGGGTCAGGAAGACTACATCAATGCCAGCCACATCACGGTGAACATCACTCAGGAAATTGCGTGTCCTGTCTCTGTCTGACTTTTGATGTAAACTCATCCTGTTTGTGTGGTGTGTATGTTTATTTGTATGTCTCTTAGGTGGCACCCCCAGTGTCTGGTGTATGTTTACGTTATATTGCAGCTCAGGGTCCACTGCCACAGACCTGCACTCACTTTTGGCAGACTGTGTGGGAGCAACAGACACACACCATCATCATGCTTACAACTCTAACAGAGAGGGGACGGGTATATTATACTTTGATATTTTCATATTGTAAATTATTTCGGTGTTAATTGTATAGAAATGAGTAAACAGCGAGAGACGATCCAAAATCATTCATGATGCATTAACACAGTGATTATTACAGCACGACTGGTACATTATCACACACTATGCCATGTTTGATTTGATACATGATAACAGTAATTAGAGGGTTCAGTGGTGATGTTTGCAAACCAAATTGATCAATTTGCAAAGCTGTCAGTAATTACAGTGTTCACGGTGTAGAGAATAGCTAATTTGAGAGTGAGCCAGATGAAAATTAGATAAATAATTTGAGGGTGAAGATATCAAGGTCTTGCTGAATGAGCATGTCTCTGTCTCAGCTTGCCTGTTGCTTAGTAACCAGATGTTCTCATTAATTGATTATTTTCCTCATACTCATCTGGTGTCCTGAGTTTCACCCTACTGCGCACACAAACATATTCACTTTCAGTTCACATCCTGATGAATTGCTTTTGTTCCTCAGACCTCCCTGTGGAGTCGAGCAGACTGTTGAATATGAGCCTGATTATTTTGAGAGCAGAGCACAGCGGCTGTAACAGCAGTAGTAAACTGTATCCTGACTGATAGCTCGCATCAGAAATAATGTAATATGTTGGTGATGTCATACACTTTGCAGACCAAGTGCCACCAGTACTGGCCACATCCGCCGGAAGTGAAGGATTATGGACACATGAGGGTGAAGTGTCACTCAGAAGAGTGTAACCTGGCATATGTGACACGGCAGTTCACTCTGAGACACACACAGGTATAGTGGCAAACGGAGGTGTAGGGATTAACCTGCTATGTGAATAAACTACAAACAGAATTCTTTTTTGTTCATGTAATGTTTTGAGTGCAGAAGTCAAAAATTTATTCTCTTAAATGTCTCAATTGCTTTCCCTCTTTTTAATATTGCAAATTGAATGGTTTGGTGCTCTTGACCCCTGGAAAATTGTCATGGGTTTAATGGTCAAACACTGAACTGAAAAATATGTTATGGGGGCGGCTGAACAGCAGTTTGCAAGTTTTTTTTTCCCTTGCCTTCAGTCTCCTGACAAAAAAAAAAAAATAATAGTTGTCAGATGCAGCCCTAGTGGCTAAATTCACACCTGCTTTTATGTCCATATGAAACATGTGCAAGACCTGACTTCTGTCACGTATGATGAAGCTTTTTACTCTGCATGTTAGCGGTGGCATGTAGCATGTTTATGCCATATGTCGCACAACAAAGCTCACCCCAGGCAGGAGTCACTCCTGGCAAATTAAGTACAACCAGCATACAATCACTTCCGTGTGTGGGTGTGCATGCGTGGGTGTGTCGTGGGGTATGGGGGTTAGTTTGTATGAACGAATTTTGTGGCCCGTTTGTGTAAAGGTGTGAGAGAGCAGGTGTTTTAGGGTGTGGGCTCTTCTGGGAAGTTTATTGAATTGGTTGTATCGTGGTAGGTTATCAGATTAAAGACATTTCCATCCACATCAGCTTCCACGCTGAAAAGGTAAATAAACAAGTAATGCTCAAAGAGGCATGAAGTATAATGCACACACATGCATGCACAGATACTGCTGTGTGGGCCCATCTGTTCCTCTGGCAGAGAGAGTTAATCCCTGCATGGAGTCACAAGCCACATGCCCATTATAAACTCTAAAATCAGCCATTCTCCCAGCCTTCACTCTTTTTTTTTTTTTTTTAAAGCTCTGGTCTTTTCCTCTATCCTCTTGCCACCCCACCTGTTTTCATCACTGTGTCCCTCTTTTCCTCCTAATCTCACTGTCACCCACTTGTCACGTGGATGTTTTCCTCCTTTTTTCCACTGCACTCTGTGGTTTTTGTCCACTCACATGCTGAAATAATGTCAGTCATTATCCCAAAGGTTACCATTTATCATGTTAAATACTTTAATTATCTCACATTATCCGCCACTTTGCCACTTGTGTGTTTTTGTGTAATATGTGCGTGTGCTCAGCTGGGCGAGGAACGTGCAATCACGCACCTTCAGTATGTTGCATGGCCAGACCATGGCGTACCTGACGACCCTTCCGACTTCCTGTTGTTTGTCAGTTCAGTGAGGGAGAGGAGAGGTGAAGAGCCGCTAATGGTACACTGCAGGTACCACGCAAACACAAGGTTTAACTGAACACTCCCAACATAAATTTCTGGCATCCCCTATGAAATTAAGGCTGTGGTTGTTTTGGATTGTGCTTTCAGCGCTGGGATTGGACGGACTGGTGTTCTGATCACCATGGAAACGGCACTGACTCTTTTGGATAAGGGTCGACCGGTGTTCCCGCTGGAAATTGTCAAAACACTGAGAGATCAGCGAGCTATGATGGTTCAGACCACGGTACAGAAAAACAGAACACAAGCTTTCTTTTTGTTAAATGACAGTTTCTTTGTGCCTCATTGAATTCTTTATTGTACTGCAGTATGATCACCCCGAGCTGTCCTCCATTTCTGTCGTCTGTGTGATTGCAAAGCAAGCTTTTAATTATTATGTGGCCCATCTGATTTGTCTGTTTTCTTGTAATGTAATATGCCCTCAAAGTACTGCAAAGCTCATTATGGGTGGTAATCTGTCAGGTGGAAAGACGTTTTTCCATAGATGCATGATTGAATGTGATGTGGGAAGTGACTGCAGTGAACATTAGTGTCTGTTCAAGCCTTCAGCTAATAGAGAAATGCAGGGAAAAATCATCTACTTCAACATTTCTTCTGCTGAGATGCAGTTTATTTATGTTATTGTATCTGCATTTTTTTCTCCTGGCTCTGTTGATTTGGTTTAATTTTTTTAATCTATGTTTAGTAAAAAGCTTCTGCAAGTTTAAAAAATAAATTGCATTCTCAAAATATTCCTTGAAAAACACTTAGTGAAAAATAACAGGAGTTTTCAGAAAGATAACCGTCCTCATTTCTGACCCTCATAAATTCACAGACCCTTGATTGCAACATGTATTACAGGGTTGAAGATGAGCAGCTCCACTCAAGCATTTGAGATTGGAAGTCGTGCTCTGTAGCATGTAGGAAGGACTCAGCCATGGACAGGAAAATATTACTCATGGCTTCAAAAGGAGGTAGTGCTGGGAATATGGCAGCGTGTTTCCTTGGCTCAGCTGCTGCCACTCTCACCCTTATTTTGAAAGTGTCCCTGGGGCTTCATCTCTCTGATGTGATGATGGAACGCTTTCTCAGGTTTCCCTCACATTTTTCTGTATCAGTAATGAAACCATGAGCAGTCAGTGGACATCTTGTTTATAATACAGATGAGACGGGCAGGATTATGTGTATTTAGCTATAAAAATCCCACTGATTGCAATTTTCTTTGCTGATTTTGATCTCCAGTTTTTTTTTTAAAGGTCTGACCTCTTGGTAATGATTCTGGCTGATTACAATTTTCTTCGTAGATCTGTAATCAGTTGCATATATTAACGTAATCAACATTGAAAGATAGCAGAAGCTGCAGTCTGTGCGCTCTGCTCGCTTTATTTTTAGCCTCTAAGCCATCGATAATTTCATAACACTGAGCATGTGCAGTAAGATGATGCATTTTTAAATGATTAAACGGTTTTGGATGTTGTTCCTCCATGAGTTATTTTAAACTTACAGGTTGTACAAATTGATTTCTTTGCATATTCTATATTTGCAGTGGAAAAGTTTCCACAACATGCTGCCCAGTCACCGTGTGATCATAATGTGCTTTTCTAAATGGGGGGAAAAAAAAGATTTCTCAGTATTTAAAGAATCCAAATTGATGCCTTTTATTTCCCCCTTTTCCATGCCCACAAAAAAGAGAAAAAAAATCAAGGCTGTACATACAATGCATATACTGAGGAAGAAGAGCAAACGAACAATAGACAATATTACTCAGAGCTGATCGGGTGAAGATTAGCAGATTACAATCTCCAGCACATAAAAGAGCTGCAATTTAAACAGTTTCCTGCTGATTTGATAATGATTAAAACAGGTCATAAATGTAGAAAACAACAAACCAATCTTACTAATGGGTTACTCAGTTGACGGCCAGAGGCTTTCAGTTGCATCATGCCCTCTTCCTGAGCAGATGGAGTTTCCTAAGATGTCCTTTCTAACCTTGCAAGCTGCATGACTTTACTCACAGTAACATCAATCTGTTGGTTTGCTCTCTACTTGGGCCAGGCTCAAATCTCTCTCAAATCTGAAATCTCTCGTTTCATCTACTGGATGGATTGCATGAAAGTTTAAACACATATTTATGGTTCCAAGAGATTTAATGCGTAGACTTCAGAGAACCCAAGATTTTATTTTTTTTAATAACTTGTGATGTTTTTAAGGAAAATATCATGCTACTGGGCTGTTTGCCAAGAAATTTCAGAAGCACATTTGCATGCAGAATATAATGTAATAACCTTTGTCACTCCCTAACTATTCTGAAATTATAAGTGAACACTGTAGTCTTTGGAAAGTGTCTAGCCACAAGTAAATTATGCATGTGGTGAAAACCATTTTCATTTGACAGTTAATGCACTTGTGCTCCTCTGAGTATTAATGGCAGCCGGGCGCTTTATATGGGACTGATTTCAAAGTTCATACCAAGCTTTTAAACTTGTCCAAAAGGAGTAATTTTCTCTTTTCATTAGCTTTGTTGATTTTCTCTGCTTTATCCTATCTAAAATATCATTGTTTTCCAATAACTAACTAATGATAGTTTCTATTTTGTCTTTCAGTGTCAATTCCAGTTTGTGTGTGAGGCCATTCTGCAAGTCTACAAAGAGAAACATAAGAAACCGAAGACACCCTGATCCGAATCAGCAACAGGATCAAACCAGACTTCTCTTACTCAACTCATAGTAGGCGACTTCCACAGCTACAGAGCTGCAACAGATTAAACTCTGTCAAGCTTACGGGACTGGAGCGCAGACTGGATAATGAAAGTGTAACAAGCTTCAGAGCACAGCTGTCTGTGATCTGTGCAGCTATATGAGAGTAAAAATCTTGCACCTAGTTAGCCTTAGTTTTTTGCTGAAAGTGCATTAAGCTTATAGAGTCTGCGGTTTCCTGTAGAGACTGACGAAAGACTGACGTGAGCTGCTAATTTTTGTACAAGAGGCCTCTCAGGAATTATGCTTCTACTTATTAAGCTATTTGTGCCTTAGGCTGACAGTTCCCGGTCAATCTACCCATCAGGGCAGCAGAATTTGACCAGGATGGTTGTAATCTGTGGTTTATCTCTGAAAACGAGGAGCAAAGATGACTCTAGATCACTACAGCAGATACTAGAGTCAGGGTGGTGCTGCGCTGTCTGCCAGAGGAGCACCAAATTCACTTTTAAATTATTCAGACACTAAATAAACTCACTGATTTATACTGATGTCTCTGCTTTGTCATTTCCTCTGACCTGTGAATGAATGAGCACACATCTTGTGTTATTATGTTGGTGGCTATTTAAGCACAATACAGGCTTGTTCCAAAACTTCCTGCTGAACTAAGAAGCCAACAGAAGTGAAGTGTGGTGTGACTATTTGGCCTTCATCTGAGTGCCTCCAAAGTTGGCACGATATCAATGAGGCTATCTCAGCATTACAAACCAGCCCGATCAGTAAGGTTAGGAAAAAAACTGGCTTAAAGGAAAAAAAAAAACTTTAACAACATGTAGTACTGCTGCCAGGACTGCAGCATCTCTGCTGTGTTATTATGACCTTAGATTGTTTCTTTCACAACTGTGGCTCTTATTTTTAGGAAGTGTTAACTTGCATATGGAAAGAATAAACCCAAAACAACTAAGTGTGTAAAATATGAAACTTGAAGCCTATCAATCTGCAGATAAATCCAACTATATTCAGAACAATAATAAATGCACAAAACCTTGTGTTTGTATGAACTTTCTTCATGAGAATGTTTCACCTCTACTGATAGAGGTAGATGGTGTTAGTCTGCAGTTAACAATTTGCACATGGGCTCAAGGCAGATTAATGATTTGAGGAAAATATCTATCAAGAACTGGAAGATGCTGAGGGAAGTTCCTTCTCAAGATGGGAAAAAGTTGCACATGGAATAAAATCAATACTTTTGTGGCTGCAACAAGTCATGTCTTTGTTTTGTTTTTTATTTTCTTTTTTTTAGCTGGAACACAGGTTGCCACTGACAGCACTGGTTTGCAGGTTCTGAGGAGCACTTTCTCCCAAAATTTGGCATTTTGTCTTTTTTCTGATTAATAATTTTAAAAAAAATGACAGTTCATTCTGGTCTCCCCCTTTTAATTAGGCTGTTAAGATTTTTAATTTGGGGTATATATACTTACATATGCAGGTAACTATAGACTGAATGCATTATTTTCAGTCTAAGGAGGAATGGATTCGTGAAGGAAATGTGTACAAATTTCCTCACTTTATTTTGGCAACACAAAAAAAATAAAAACAGTAAATGGATTCCAGTGAAAGTAAGTTCGGTCACACTGACTCCTAATTTAAAATGATTCACTCAAATGCTTCCCTTAGTTTTCATTTCAACCAGTCTCAGTGTTTAACTAGTTTTTTCTGTAAAAGCGCTTTGAAATTCGTTACACTTGTTAGTAAAGCTTATCTTTATGTTTGAATGGTTCCTTTTATAAAGTGGTGGAAGACGGGGGACGCGCCGTGGAGCTCATCCACCCCCGTCGGAAGCCTCGGACTCCCCGCCCCCCTACTCCCTCAACTTGGGGACCTGTAATGATCGGATCATATTCCCCAGACAGACGGCTCACAGACAGGTGGCGCTGGTTCTCCTGCACTAATGGTTCGGCCAGTCGGGAGGAACAGAAGTTTTGTTATGCGCCGTGTTTTTACGCAGGCGCAGATCATGCTGTTTGTCCAGTTTCGCTGGTTGACTTTTACCTGTTTGGTACACTGGTAGTTTCGGCTCACCGGTGAAAACGGCAAGCCGCTGCCACCAGGAGCCCGGTCCGGTCCAGAGGCTGTGAGATCCCCCCCCCCCTCCACCCCCCACCCCCACGCCCCCTCCCTCCCTCCTCGGCCCCGTGTGACTCAGGGTTCCCACTGCGGAGCGACGGACGGCGTTTCTCGGGGATTTTTTTAGAGTCTGTGCGCAACAGCAGGTGCACGGGAGAGGACAGGACGGCGGGAGGGGGAGCGCCGCCTTTATTTCCGTGACCGAGTCCTGCCGTTCACACCGGACACAAATGCCTGGAAATCAACTGGTTGGCGCCTCGGTGCTCGATCCGTGTCAGTTTCATTAGTATGCGGCTGGAGCCCCCACATCCAGCCTGAGGACTGGTCGGCAGCCCTGAAGTCTCCTCAGTGTCAGCTGAGTGACTCCTCGCCCCGGGGAGGACGAGGACGAGGAGGAGGAGGAGGAGGAGGAGGAGGCGACGGGAGAGGAAGCACTTTCCACGGACACGGCGCGGACCTCCTCGCCCCGTGGATCGGGAAGATGATGGGCTTTCTGCGCAGGACGTTCAGCCGCCGCTCCAGGAGCCGCTTCCGGACGAGAGAGAGGGACGAGCGGGACGGTAAAGGGGGAGGAGGCGGAGGGGGAGGAGCAGGGGGGATGACCGGGAACCCCATGCTCCTGCCCCACCAACAGCAGGTCGTCCACGCGCCCGCCGTGGTCACCGGGGGGACGTCGGTCCACATCCCGGCGGCCGGGACGGCGAGGACCGCCATCACCTGCCGCGTCCTGCTGCTGGACGGCTCGGACGTCAGCGTGGATTTACCTGTGAGTGTGTACACTGGCAACAGAGTATACAAATGGCAAAACAAAGTAGTTGCACAGATGTCTCGAGGTGTGGCCCGGGGGACACCGCGGGGTCCTTCTGGCTCTTAAGGTGGATGTTGTGCTTTTACTCCGGAGTCTTGGCTGTTTGAAGTTTAATTACATCCTTTTATATCTCCAAAAAATATAATTAAGCTGTTTCTTTTCAACGTGACACAAGTTAAGTTGATTGTTGCAAGTATAAAAGTGAGCACATCTATTTAATTAGCAGAGACACAGTTCTAATCAGGGCTCAAACAATTAGCCTCGGATGAATTGATTCGAGGATTCAAAGAAATGTTTGATTAAATCCCAAAGCCTTCCTGGGGTTCTGCTGTAAATGCTATTGTGTTTTGACTGTAGGTCAAATTAAATGAAGCACTTCAAACCCCTCATTGAGATTTAGGACTTTGTTTGATTGAACGTTTTAAACTTTTAGAGATTGATTAATCCAATTAACTGTTGGTTCCATGTTTAGACAGAGAAGCTGGGTGGGAAGAGAAATATATCTGGATTCCCCCCCAGCAGTCAGTAAACTTTTAGTGCTTGTAGTGTTCTCGTGTAATGACTGTGGAGCTCTTCCTGCATAGTGAGGCATGCTGATCCAGATGGTGTTCTGATGAGACACTTTATCACTTTGCTTTCCCTTTCTGACTGCCGGGAGCTCTTTACTGAAGCTGCCCCCCCCTCCTCCACTTGCTCTTTTCCAGCATCTTACCTACACTGTTTTTCTCTCTACTTGCCTGCATCTGATCTTCTTCAAGCTCTCTGGCTCAGTTCTTCCCTCATAATCTTCTTTCACACTGGTCCTCCTCCCCTGCTCATCTTTTTCACTCCTCTGCTCCCGTCCTCGTCATCCTTCCTTCCATCCTGCCTCTCTTTCCTTTCTGCCCTCCCTCCTTCTCCCCCTCGGTCTGTCTCTATTCCCTGATTCCCTGATTTGATTTACCACTGTGGGGACTCTGTGGCACAGATGAGCGCGTGAGGGGTAGGTGGGATGATGAGTGAGTGTGTGGGCATGCGTGCGCAAGTGGCTCCTCATAAGATGTTTTCATTTTAAAGGTTGCGTGTGTCACTGTAACTGTTGCATGCGTCACCTCAGAGACGCTCGGCCGATGTATGCAAAGCTTTTTTCTCTCGCCCTTCTAATGGGAGATTGCAGCAATAAAACAAAGTCACAGCTTCTCCGGAGGTACTGCTGCTCACAGTGACACATGGCTTGTCAAGCTGGTGGCTTAGTCACAGGTGTGCTGGAACAAGTTTGTACATGTGCTTTTGTTTACCCACATGCCCTGACAGGTGCACTGGGATTCAGCTGAAACTCACATTTTAGAGAATATTTGCGTGTCAAATCAGTCTGAAAGCAGCCAAAATGTAACAGGCAAAGTAACAAAATACCCCCCCCACCACCACCACCACCACCCCACCCATCTGCAAACTGTCCCTCTTTGCTTGTGCACATGATAGAGTCTGTGATTTATATCAGCCTCTTTATAAACTACATACTGCAGAATGAGCGGGAGCCTTTTTTTTTTTTCTGTCCTCAATCCCTTAATACCACTGATTTCCTCACACATTCAGGCACCCTCAAAGTTTAGACTGATTATCAGGATCCAAAGTACAAGGCTGTCATCCCCGTACACGCCCTCTGCGTTTTATGTGGGCCAAACCCGGGTTATGTCGTCACAAGGGGCGATGAGGCACATCTAATCGTAAACTCCTGCCATAAAGTTCGAGGGGGTGCTACAGTTTGTGCTTGGTTTAGTGTTTTTGATAAAAAACCTGAATAGGAGCATTGTCCCTCATGGGCATGTCCACCTCACCTTTACACACTCTCACAGGTGCTTCCTCTCCTGACATGGGTACCAGGTCGGTTTCTAGTTTATGCCCGCATTATGTGCTGAATGTTGACACTCTGCTTAACCATTAGAGAAGATGTGGTTGCCATTTTTTTTAAGTAATTTTCTTTACATTCTTTTGTTATAGAGCAAATCCAAAGGCCAGGACCTCTTTGATCAGATCATCTTTCACATAGATCTGGTCGAGACAGATTACTTTGGATTGCAGTTCATGGACACAGATCAAGTTTCTGTGAGTAACAACCCTTTTACCTCCGATCAGTGTGGACCACAAACCAAAACAACTCATCCTCACCTTCTTTTTTCACTCTTATTTTTTTTTTTTTTTAGCACTGGCTGGATATGTCCAAGTTTCATAAAGAAACAGATCCGTGGTAAGTTCCTAATGCCTCAGAATGTTTTTCTAATTAATATTGTGTGCTGGGAAATGCACTGCATGTGCATGTGGTAGCAAGTAAGTGGGGAGCAGGTGGAATATTATCTAATGTTGACACGGTGATTAGTATGTGCATTAGGCAGCCATAGCCTGTTTGCTCTACAGCTTTTATCGGGGGGATAAAAGGTGAAGCAAGAGGGAAAGAGAAAGATAGATATTGTGAGATATTTGTAGCCTGAAACAATCTTACCTGATGTTGAGGTGAAACAGCAGAGAAATATAAAAGTAGGGCTGCAGGGAAATTAGAGTGAATAAAGATTTTCTGGCCTTGTGACAGTGATAGATGAACTAGATGAGAATACTATTGTGGAAGGACGAGATTAACTGGATGAAATTAATCATAAGAAGGTGTCATTTGATAAAAGTAATTTTCTATAAGTTATTGCTGCTCGTGACTTGTCCAGGGAACGTGCCCTGCCTGTGACCCAGCGAGAGTTGGGATAGTCTCCCGCGTCTCCATGACCCTGAACAGAATGAATCAGATATAGAAGATGGATGGCAGGATGAATTAAGTTAGTGCTTTATTGTTCTCCAGCTCTCGATCATCCCACTTTCTTGTCTGTTTTTATTTTCCTTAGATGGTCCACCGTACAGACTGTTCTTCAGAGTCAAATTTTACTCCTCAGAGCCAAATAACCTGCGTGAGGAATTCACCCGGTAAAAATCAGATAAACGTCCCCTTGCACACACATGCACACGCACACACACACATACACATTAGTGCTCTCTGGAGTCCAGCACAGAGGTCCAGCAGGGATGTAAGGCTAATTACTTTGCTGCTGTGGGCAGATTCATATCAAGGCCGAACGGACAGAGACTTGTTAAAGAAAATTATGTGTCAGAGACGAGCAGAAGCCTGCCACACATCAGCTGATTGATGCTCTTGCGCTTTCACTCACTTGTATTGTTGTTTGTCACACCAACAGGTATCTGTTTGTCCTGCAGCTTCGACAAGACATTTTGTCTGGCAAGTAAGTTTCTTTTTTGCAGACAGAAACAATTAAGACACTAAGTAACAGTCATCAACATGATTAATACTGCTCTTGGCCTACTTACAACATTAAGCAGCATTTTTCCTTTATCCCTGAAATATTTTGTGGTATCATGTCATTTAATCATTTTTTATACCCAATTAATATATTTATAGTGAACTTATAGCTCCCAGGCTGTTTGCATTTATCTGCATGTTTGTCATTGATAGACTAAACACAACCACAGATAGCAAAATTTCACTATATTTTACTCATGTTCATTGATGGGGAAGCACTGTGCACCAAGAACTGTAAATGTAAATAAAAAAGAGAGAAAGAAACTAAAAACAAGCATGTGTAAAGGGTAGTGAGTTGATCGCAAGCTTTGCCTTCTCTGTCTTATTGTGCTGTTTTCTCTAATCAAACAATTGATGTAGTCTGCAATGTTAAAGGAAACAAAATATGAATATATTGATATAACAGGGTGAGAATTAGCCATGGCTTTCTTCTAGACTTAACAAGGATACCTGCTGGCAGTTTAAAGGAACACGCTTTTAAGATACTTTGTAATTCACCTAAAATTTTTGAAACCCACAGGTATTTGACTTCATACAGAATAATGTATGATAGGTCTATATACCAAGAAGTCAGTTGCAATGATTGTGGCATTGCACAAGAAGTCTTATTCATCCACTTTGTGCAGTATTACCCAGTAAACTATAGTCGCAGAGAAAGGACGCACAACAGAGGACTCTAGGTGTTGACCCAGCTTCCAAACTCTGCTGCCAGGATCCAAACACCCTGGACACAGCCACAAGTAGAGGCAGATGTCCTCATAAGTCACTTTCAGGTGCTTTCTCTTCACTTGTGACGGCATCTGTATCTCAACAGTACCATCAGTCGTAGAGCAAACACACTAAGGTGCCCACAAGTCACCTCCACTGTACAGCAACAGCTGTTTCTTCCACACAAACATGCAGCTGCCCGCACAAACACGCGCAGAGACTGTGTGTTACAGGCTCTATCTGGGCCACGGATCCCTTGAGTCCAGCTCTATTATAAAGCTCAAGATCAAGAACGGCAGAGGGCTGCTTATTTTAGTAAAAGGGTTGCTCCTCTCCTCCTTGACATGCTCTCTCTCTCTCTCTCACACACACACACATACACACACACCCAGTGTTGGGTATTCAGCCACTTTTATGTCTCTGCTACACATAATAACATGTTTTGATTTGTGTTTCTCTCACACAGCAGCTCATCGCGTCTGTTTTTTCTCTCTTCAGATTAAAATGTCCATATGAAGTGTCAGTGGAGCTGGCAGCATATTGTTTACAAAGTAAGAAAAGTTCTTTTACCAACTTAGTTTTGTTTCATGTATAGAAACTTAAGAAGATTTATGGCATAATAAAGGACCACCCCAGTCGTTTACTTTCAAGTCACATTATTACTAATTCTATCCAAATCTTATTGCACCTTTTTTTTTTTTTTGATTGATTTGGACCTATTTTTTTAACTGTGATGGTAGTAATGCAGATCTTTCCCCTCCTGATACCCATGATTGCAGAAACCCCCCTCTGCAGCTCTACCTCTAATTTCATCTGTCCATGATGTTTTGGTCGCGTAAACATGAAACATCAAGTGCTTTCAAATCAGTAGAATCACTGGGGCATTTCAAGTAGACTAGCCGCCTCAAACTAATTTAATTCTACAATGACATGTTAATTTGCTGTGATGAAGCTGCATGAAGTTGCAGAACGGTGCCTTGTGAAGCCATAGGCAACAACTATGAAGATGATAATGGCGAAACATAGTTTAACAGTTGCAGCACAAGTAAAGTCATGCTGTCAGAGTAATTTAGTAACGTACGGCTCTATCCTGCTCATTTTATTGCTTATCAACTTCATTTTCTGTTTTTAAAAGGTGGGGTGTGTCATTTCATCTTTTAAATGTTAATGCTACGATCTTTATGTGGCGAACAGCACATTTTTGCACCGCCTACTCCCTCACTGATGTGAAAACCGCAGCTATTCATCTGCATTTGAACTGTGTGCACTCACATCCAGGTGAGCTCGGGGACTGCGACCCCTTGGAGCATTCTCCTGAGCTGGTGTCGGAGTTTCGTTTCACTCCCAAACAGAGTGAGGCCATGGAGGCGGACATCTTCAGCAGGTGGCTGGAGTTCAGGTAAGCTTTCATCGCAGAGCGGTTCAGTGTTCCAGTCCTAGTTAATTCCAATACGTAACCCTAGTGGGAAATATTTCCACACAGCCTTACTATGATTTACTATGACATGTCAGCTGTGTCAAAACATCTTACTGAAGGGTGTCTGATGTCTGACAACTTGACCTGAGTAGGTTGCTCTCCTTAATGGATGAAGCAAGAGGGTCAAAAACCAGAGCACAGAACAGAAAAAGGAAGTTATCCTGCTGCTCCGGCATTTTCACTGGAAAGGGTGTCCAGTTTCGTTGACTCTCTGCTCTCTCCTCCTCCACCACAGACCCTGTCACTGGTCTGTGTGAAGGATTATGGGATTAAACTCTGAAGGGTCTCGATTGATTCCAGGCAGTACTTAGCCCAGCCACGCTGTGATTGCTCCCATCTTGGATTAGATTACATACAGATACTCTGGCGTGTCTCACTGGGTCAACGGAGCCAGCTAAAAGCCTCTTGAGTATACAGTCGACCTTACATATTACTCCAATACTGAAATGTGGATGCATCCAGATAGTTACACCCTTACAGACAGCTAGAGTGTTTCCATTACAACTCAAAGCAATCACCATCACGAGTCATGCAGCAAGTATCATTTCTGATAGTTTACCTTTTTGGTCCAGGACAGAAAGCCTTTTTGTGAAAGCTCAACACTGCATCTTCTTTTTTTTTTTGTGCACTCAGGGGAAAGAGCCCGTCCCAGTCAGAGATTTCTTTCCTGAACAAATGCAAGTGGCTGGAGCTTTATGGCGTAGACATGCACTTTGTCAAGGTGCGAGTTTACTTTACAACCACAAGCATCAGTTTGTGTATGTCTTGACCTCGTCTGAGAGCTACCCATGTGCGTTGTTGTGTGTGTTCAGGGCAGAGATGGAGGAGAATATGCGCTGGGTCTCACTCCAACCGGGATCTTGGTTTTTGAGGGCGCCAACAAAATTGGGCTTTTCTTCTGGTAAGTGCTTCAGATGCTTTTCTGGTGAATCACAAAAACTGAAAAAAAAAATTATATAAATATATATAAAAAAGTGAGGTAGCATTTGATATAATTACAATAAACAATGAGTCAGAAGAGCTGAAATGACTATTGAACATCAGAATCTGTAGAATATCAGACCGTATCTAGTTATCCGGCCCATCACATGGTAGCTGGTTGTCACAGGGACATGATGCGCTTCTTAACCTCAGACTTTTGTGTGCTAAGGCAATTGGTTTTGGGTGAAATATCATGTAGACTAGTTCATCAAGTGTTTGACAGAAAAATATATGTCAATGCAGAAATTGTGTAAAAACTGATGAGCTTGCTTACAATCCAGTTAGCAAGTTTGATGTGAAAGAGAGAGACATCGCTCTGGAAAGCTTATATGGGTTCTTTTCAAAAAATGATTTTGACATCCCATTGAGTGAACAGTCAATGATTATCACTGCAGAAACAATAATCAGCAGATTCACGATTTCATCTCACAAAAACAGCCTTTAGTGTTATTGTTTATTTGTGCCTCTCGGTGTGATACCCAGGCCCAAAATCACTCGACTGGATTTCAAAAAGAGTCGGCTCACGTTGGCGGTGGTGGAAGATGATGAGCAGGTTTGTGTCCTCTGATGTTCCTGTAGCATTCAGGCTGTAGCTGTAACTGTTGAAGAGGGAACTGACAGCAGTTTGGTTTTCTGGTTGTGAAGGGTCGTGAGCAGGAGCACACCTTTGTGTTCCAGCTGGCCAGCGCCAAGAGCTGCAAGCACCTGTGGAAGAGTGCTGTGGAGAGCCACGCCTTCTTTCGTCTGCGTCAGCCAACCACAGGCAAGACCAGCCGCAGCGACTTCAGACAACTTGGGTCTCGCTTCAGATTCAGGTAGAGCACAAAGATGTACTTCCGCCCGCCTTTGAATCTCAGCAGTGCAGTTTTCTATGACTCCTGAAGCTGTGCTGCAGAAGGATAAGTCATCGCCTCACTCAGGTAGTTGTGGCCAGCACTAGTTTCCAGCATATGGGGAATATTGTGTCACATAAAACAGAGCCTTTGTATCTATGGCTACAGCGTATCTATGGTTACGTCGATCTGTTCCTATGGCGACTGAGATGTTCCTCTCATATTGTTTGTTTTCTTGTGATTATTATCCGAGATGGTAAAAGCCCAATTCTCACACTTGAAGAACACTTCCCGTCATCTGTTACAACAGCTTTAGCAAAGCTGTATGAAGGCATTCTGTTGCCGTCAGATTATAGATGTTGCTCATGCTCATGTTACAGGAGGTGGAAGAAAAACAGTAATGATATGGGCTCACCACTGTCACACTAAACTCTTTATTGTTACTTGAAAAACCAGTTTCATTGAGAATTACTTTTGTTAAACTGTCATCATGGTTTTGTTTTGAATCACAATTATAGAAAAATGTCACTTATCCTGTTGTATTGTGATTATCTTGTTTGACACATTTTAAGAGTGATTGATCTGATCGAACAAAAATTCCATCTAAACAATTTTTTTTTTAAATCCCAAAATGTGTAATTTATGACTCCATCAGTTGATTGTAAACAAATATTTCCAATGTTTTAAAAGCAGATCTGACAGCTTTGCTCTGAATATAGTTTAGAAGCAATTATTTCCATTCTTCACTCTCGTCTGTTTGTGTCAGTGGAAAGACAGAGTATCAAGCCACTCATCGAGGCAGACTGAGGAGAGCCAGTACATTCGAGAGACGGCCAAGCAAGCGATACCCCTCCCGCACACACTCGCTGGGCAAAGGTGAGTCTTATCAGCACATACAAAACATTAATGGCTAACAGCACCTGTTTTGTCCTCTACCTGACCTCGTGTGTCATTGCGTGGCATTTTAGCCCGCTGACTGATATTTGCTGTATAGAAACACCGAACATATTGTTTGTCCAGATAAGGGAAGAAGCGTGAGGTCACAACACCATCAACCCTTTCAAAGGTTCCTCTCTAAAAATATCTCATAATAGCTGGTATTTTTCACAAGCCCAGCAGACTTAAAATCAGCTCTATTTCTTTTTTTTTTTAAGGAAGTGCCCTAGATTTGAGGTTGTTTTGCATAAATATCACCTTTCTACTTCAACCAGAAACACCTGCTATGCAATTTGCTCCTCCATAATTTCTGCATCCTGTGAGCTGCAGTTTCCTCACAAGCCAACAAGAAACTTGTTGGCTTGAACCCCTCTGTAAGCTATCTGATTATAAAAATATCAGATGTGGACAACAGATCATATTTACCCCAAGACAGTCAGTGTTGGAGTCCAAATACTGTTTGGGTTCAGAATTACAGTTCAGACCAAGAAAGAGAGCCTTGGTGATCGCTCAACAGCTGAGCAATGTCTGCAAGAAGCATCTTTCCATGTCTGCAGAGTCTGAAATCACTCATGTAAAATATAAATGAAGATAAAATGACAAAGTTGTACTGCTACTGTCTTCCTGCACTTATCTCTGCTAACTGATGTTGCACTTTATCTTTCTGTCAGTTGCTATTTCTCCAGCTAAGCCACATATCAGGTAAAACAGACACTCACATATAAACAAGCATACACAATGGCCACATTCACATTGCTATCTTTATGAGGACGTTGTTATTATTATAGTCATTCTTTATCCCATACCCTTGACCTTAATCTGCATAACTGCCTGGATAATCTCAACTCTAACACACAAAAAAGTAGCCTTTTGTAAAAGGGAACTAAAAGGTGTTGTAACTTTGTAGGCTTTTAAAACAATTTTTCTCACTTTTGCTGATACCACACAAACAGAGAAATCATGTGTTTGTGTTTTCTGAAAAAGCAGTTTTGTGCAAATCTGCTATCAATGATTGTCGACATTCTTTTGCAGCTCTCATGCCAGCCCTGATCCCAGCCTGCATGCAGTGAGTGATCTCAGATAACCCTCTTTAATACTCACATACACACACAGCAGCAGCAGCAGCGGCAAACAATCTGGCTTGTGGCAACTTTTAATTTCAGTTTCTCTTCAATCCCCTCCTTCCGCTCCAGTATCAACACAACATTCCTATCAGTCACGAGCCATGGCATGCGCCCCACACCGCTCTCACAACCCCAGTTTACCTGCAGCCCTCCAGACACACACCTCCGCACAGGTAAGACCACTCTCTGCTGATCAGACAGAGACGGTTATTGAATTGCATATTCCACTATCCATGTTATCTGTTTTCATCACGCTCCGTTTCACTCAAATGCATCACTTGTGTCTTGTCTACCTCCATGATCGTGTGTGTGTGATCCTCCATGTTCCCGACATGTTCAAGGCCTTCCTTTGAGCCTGAAAGTCCAGTGACCTTTCATCCTCCCATCCCAGAGCGAATCAGCAGCATCCACAGAGGATCTAGCAGTTTGGTTTACAGGGATAAGGTCATGACAGCACTTTAACCAATCTGCAAGCTGGGAATCAGCTTCAGAACTCAGAGACCGACACAGACTGTCATCCCAAAGAGAAGAGCTCTGCTGATGGACTTGTCTCTGTCATCCTCATCAGTCCTGTCTCCATCCACTCACCATGTTCACTTATGTGTGTCTGGAAGTATCTCACTGTGCAAAGGACTTGATTGTACATTTTAAGTGTTGAAAAGGAGGGTGTGCAGAGTAAGAACTGTAAAAGTGAAAGGGACCAGTGCATGTTCTAAAAACAATGGGAAGTTATATTTTGTCATTACTAATTTTGCCCAAGACTTAAAAGCCCTCACCACCCCCACCACCCCCACCTACATCTAGAAATGACTTCTTCTGAGGTTCATGATTCAGTACCAGAGAGTCATGGCAAGGATATTTCTGATTCAGTTTGACACTTTATGAGGGTTTTGTTATCTCTGGTGTGAACTTCAAATGAATGTGCATAAATACACTTAGAAATCACTGGCCGAAAACATGGCCTTTAATTACCTGCTTGTTAGTGATTCTGCCTACATTTGAGTTGGGAGCAGAGTTGCTGATAACACCTCAGACCAATAAGTTTTCAACGCAAAACTGACTAAAGTCATCTGCCTGATGTTCCTGCTCCATTGTATGCCATCTTGGATGTCTTTTGTTGGTCCTGTTCTGGCTGGTGCTCTGACAACATCACTTGCTTGGTTTCTCTGGTTGGTTGTGTGCCTGTCCAGTGGCGTCCAGAGGCAGTTTCTTCTGGCCAGGCTATGTGATACCCGTGGCTAGTTGAAAACAAAACGAGAGCACCTTGTTGACATCACAATTTAGTATGTCCCATCAACACTTATTTGAAACGGTTTATATGCTGGTAATATGGCGTTTAGTGCAGATAAAAATGTGTCATGCTTTGAAAAAAAAAGAACAACTTGCATGTAAACTTAAAGATGACACCTGAACACGTGTTAGATAAAGATGGCAGTAACAGGCTTCTGCCTTGCTTTGTGTGTGGTTTTATGTAATCATAGTAGATGTGTTTGCTGCAAAGTCTAAAATCTGCCTTAAATATATTTTTTTCTCATAACTTAGAAATCTTGTGACAGGTTAACTAGTCACAATCACTTAAATGAGAATGTAATGAATTGATGTGAGGGTTGAATGTGGTAATTCTCAGCAGGTGGAAAGGGTCTGTTCTGCACACAGTGTGTGCTGGTTTAGGGATTAAGCTCCTTTATTTATAGTGTGTAGCTCAGTGTGAAATCGAAAAGTGAATCCTTCACAAGTGCTGTTCTGCTTTAAAAGTGTGTTTTTATTACTATTATTGTTATTAATAAACATTATATTAATGTTACATCAGGTTATGAGTTTTCCAAATCAACCAAGTGTTTACAAAAATATGGCCGTTATAGTGTATTGCTTTTTTTTTTTTTTTAATGTTTAGTCGAATCATTTTGCCTTTAGGAATGTTGCCATATTGCTTCTAAAATAAACATATAAACTCAAAATACAAAAATGCATTGATCTTTCTTTTATTGCTTTATGATCCTAGGTTTCCCAATACATCACTGCTTAAAAAACCTATATGACAGGGGCATGTTTACCATGCATCATTTCTGCAAACATCCAGGAAGTGAATTAAAAAAAAAAAGAACCATGTATTTTCATTCGTCATCTGTAGAGGGGGGCTTTCTTCATATGTGAGATTTTAGGTCTTGAGTGAAAAAAGTTGGGTACAGGTACAACCAGTTTCAAGTTGAATAATGAAGATTTATTTCGGAATTCCATGCAGTTTGCAATGTCTAAGGAGTGAGTTGTTTAGGGGGTTGCTTTGATTGCATGTGTCCTCAGTTTTCCGCTGAGTGGTCCCACTTCAGACCATCAGTACAGTTCATCAGAGAATGAGAATTCGTATTCTGGCAAGACCCGCCATCGTCACAGATGCCACACACACAGCCAGGACACTCTCTGCCACACCCACACCAAGAACAGTGAGTACCATCAGCCTGAAAAGGTCCTTCACACATCTGTCCTGTGTCTAGACTTAACCCTCAGTGCTCTTTCTTATGCTCTCATGTTTAAAAGTTCATTTCCCTCCAATCAAACATTTCAGTATTTAGAAATGTTGTTTTGCAAAAGCAATATTTTTTGCAACATTTTAATGTAATGTAACAAAATAATTATTTTCCCCACCTCATTTGATGAATCTCAGTCTTTAGAGTAAGAATAAACCAATTTTATAAAAGACAAATCCAACATCCCCTCCTCTTTTCACTTACAGTCCGCAACCTTCCAACCACGGAGTTTCTGGATCTTTGTTTTTAACTGTCCAAAAAGAATTTTAACTTAATAACCGCAGGTTCCCAAATACCACTCAAATAGGTGTGTTGTTGTCTCTGACTGTAATCCTCCCATTTGTTAAGGACCTATGGCTTCTCACTAAGATTAAGTCAGGTAAGAGTTGATGTCATTACCCAGTCATCTTTGAGGTCTTTGTTACCTCATCAAGGAAAGGAGTGGCTGGGAGCATGTAATGGAGCATATTTCTGCAGAAAGATCATTCCCCTGTTGAATGCTGCAGAGTTCTTTCTGCTTGTGTGTTTGAGGGAAGTTTCTTCTGGAAACTGATTGTGAACTTGGTAGTAAATTTTAGTCAGACAATCAGGAGATTTCCAGTGAGCTCATCCTCAATGAAAGCAGTTAATAAGAGTACCTATCGAGAGTCATCTTGGTTCCTGACTCAAGGTGCCTGGGTTCAGCTCGTGATCCAACTATAGGAGCATCAAGCTGCTCTTTTACGTGCCATTATCATTCCACGTTTCTATTAAAAGCTTTAATAAATATTTTTTCAGACATTACTTTATTCTCATGAATCTTAGTGGTGCTCGTGTTTCAGTCATTGTTACCATCACCATATCTCTGAGTACTTTGTATCTCTGAGCTACCTCAGTAGATTTCAATATTGGAATGTGGTGGTACTAGATAAGATTAGATATTTGGCAAAATTAACTCCAGTCAACAACAAACATATAAACGTGGCTTTACAGTTTTATGCACTCTAGAGTTATCAGTTTGTTATTTCCACCGCCTCCTGTGCTGTCTGTGAAACAAAATACCTGTTCGGAACCAAAAGAAATGCTGTGCTTTTATTCTTATTAAACTTCAATCAGAACGTCGAGCTCCTCCCTGCCCTGCAGATGACCTGGACATCTCTCATACTCTGCTCAAAGCTCTGGAGTCAGACAGTGATTCTCCTCCCTGGCCCTCGCTGCACATCAACATCGACAACAAGGTCAGGCACTTTTCCACACTTTGTTGCTGTCCTGTTCTGCTGAGATGTTCCCCGGGTATCCTCACCTTTCTGCCATTGCTCCTGTCAGGGAGAAGAGAAGCAGTTGTCGGAAAAATCTTTGCACCCTCCTGCTTCTCCATCGATGCTCCCTGATCACCTTAAATGTAACATCCTCAAGGCACAAATGGAGGCGGCTTTCAGGGTCAGTAGCAAATCTCACTTTTTTTCTGGCTAGCCCATTAGACCTCCCTCTTGTGTTCTTGAGTGTAACCCACTGCTTTGTTTCAATGCTGCTTCTGGTGTGCAAAGAAGAAAGAGGCCCCAACAACACCCCGAGCGAAGATTTCAAATGAGACCCTCAATGAAAGGCCAGTACCTCACCCCCTCTTATGTGTTCACATCTTTCTGCATGCCACTGTTTCATTTCTTTTGTCATGGCTCTTCTCTTTAGGTACCAGAGCTCATCTCAAGACTCGGCTGCATCCAGTCTGACTACAGACAAGGCGCCCCACCGGCAGGACCATGAATCAACACCAGATGGGCAGCAAGCCAAAGCCAACCCAAGCTCCAACCGCAGAAAACGACTGGTCCGACAGTTTAGCTTGTGAGTACACATAACCACTGATTTGTGCTGATAGCTAGCATACCCTACAAGCACTTAGACTCTTGTAAGTGGTTAACTATCTAAGATAAATACTCCGCTGAGTACTGGAAGCAAAGGCCCTACTATCTCATTTTGTCAGCATCAAAATCAGAGAGAGCTTTATTACCAAGTGTGCTCGCATATTCATGTAGTTTTTCTCGGTTAATGAAGCCAGCAGTTCTTACATCCATTTACAATAACAAAGTAATAAACAGCATTTAGAAAATAGGAAATAACATTGCAATTAAAACTAACAACTATTTAATTAGAAGATTCAGCAGATTGTAATAGTATATGTGCAAGGTAATACAATGTGCTGATGATATTTTGTAAGTATGGAATAAAAAAAGTGATATATTAATTATTCTACAGTGTTAATTAATTGAAAGGTGTTTACATGAATAACACAGTTAGGGGACTGTTGCACTTTTAGAGGCTTGAGAGGTTTGTAGGGTGGTTTAATTGTTCACGAGTTGTGGGAAAAATCTGCTTATGTGTCTTGATATTCAGGTATATAGTGCTCTAAAGCAGTGGCCAGAGGACAAGAGCTCAGAAAAAGCTTCTATCCTCCATGGAATTTATTTTTTCATTCCTTCTCTTTTGCTTTGTCCGGGGAAGGCGCAGGTACTGGATGCAGGACAGTGGGGCACTGATGACTCTCTCAGCAGTCCAGACTGTCTGCTGCAGATTCCCACTGTTTGATTTGGTAGATGAATCAAAACAGACAGCTATCAAAGTGCACAGGACAGATTTGATAACAGCTGAGTCGAAATTTTGTTCTGAACAATCCACAGGCTGTGTGAGCCGTTCACTCTTTTGCTTTGTTGCTCATCAGTAACCATGAGGATGAGGATAATCTACCAGAAGCACTCGCGGCCATCTCCTCTCAGAGTACAGGAAAGTCTGGATCAACCAGCTCATTGGACAAACAGATACAGCCTTCTATATACCCACAGGTAACAAGCTGCTAACATAATCACAAACTTCTAAAATTGTAAAATACACATGCTGTATGCTGGTGGACTGCTCTCTGTCTGTGGGGAATAAGTGACTCTAAACTGCATTATATTTGAGTAAACAGAGGGATGCCTGTGTGTGCATACACTGATGTGTATTCCAGGTGGATAACATGCCAGCACTGGAGCTGGGTAGTCCATGCTGTCCCTCTTCTTCGCCTTCCCCTCACCTCTCCCCTTCTTACTATCATAGCTCCATTCCTCACCTGGTCCCTTACCTCGCTGCCCATAACGACAGGTAACACACCTACACTTCATTACATTTGCTTCAGTACTGTGTCCAAGTAAAATGTTGAGGTGCTTCCATTTTGCTTTGCATCTATTTGACAGCTATTAGAAAACATATGGCCACTCCTACAAAATGCAAATAAAGGGAAGTGACTTGTAAATTTGTAAAACCACCTGCTCTGTGCTTAGCATTTAGGCGAGCTATAGCTCACTGTTCAGGTAACAGTTTTTCTTCACTGTCTTCACTGACAACTGTCAACGTGTCAATAGTTAAAATTCTGATACTACCACTTTAGTGTTTACTAAAACTTGAGAAAAAGTCAAAAAGAAAGGAAAAGAACACCATAAAAAAACATATTTCTAACTAGATTTGGCACAGTGGTAACTACCATCTCTGCAATCTTGGCTCTTGACTCAGATGGAATCTTATACTTATACTGTAAATGAATAAATGTTGAATAAATGAAAAAAAGTAATTAAATTAGATGACAGTTGTAAAGTTGGAAGTGCAAAGGAAAGAGGTGTTCAAATCTACAAAGATGAACGTGAATGCATTTGGGCAGGTTGTGTTTGTGCCCTGGTAACAACTGAACTGATAACATCACCTTCAGCATCACCAAATAACATAAGTGTACTCTTTCAGTTGTAACATGGACAGAAAGTCACAGGCAATAGGTCAGTATTCAGGTGTAGAGATGCTCCTTCACGGTAACATGTCCTGGATTACACCATGTGCTGTAAACAACCACCGCAACTCTTTTTCCTTTCAGTGTTGCTGCTCCTGTTGCAGCATCTGCCTCTCTGTTTAATCTCTGTTTAATCTGGAGTCCAGAAAATGTTCCTATAGCCATGACCTGGTAAAATGCATAGTACTTAAAGCTGAACGAAACACTTTTGTTCACATTAAAATATCAGTCTCAGTGTTCTCTTAATGAATATTAGCTTACTTTTATGAAGAGTTGTACTTGCTGCTGAAAAATGTACTTTCTGACCCATCCTGGTTGGACAACTGCATGCCGCTGACGGTACATGTTTACACATAAACAATGATGAAAAGAGCTCACATAACGACAGCAAACATTGATAGTGACCAAGGAAGGGACCAAACAAAAGTCTAAATCTTAGACAGCATTGTAAAAGCAGCTTCACCTCTACCACCTAGAGGGAAAGCCAAAGCACAAAAAAATTGCAAAAGTCCTTTATGCTGCTTTAATTCCCAACAGTACCGATTTATCCTCATCAGTGATCTAAGCTATTCATTTTAGACCCCAGTCTTTTCATGTTCTTCATGACAACTGAGAGAAGAAATTGTTTAAACTCTCCCGTCCTTCCTCTCTCTTTTACTCCTGCCCTACTTTCCCGACATCTTCTCCTCAACCCAGCTGGATGTGGGGCATCAGGGGTTATTCCAGGCGTTACTTCGCCTGTGGAAAGATCAGCTTCCCTCATGTGGAACGTTCCTCCGTTCTTATGATTTCCCATCATAACAGATGTTAAAAAAGTGCCAGAAATCCTTTCAGCACAACAGCATCTTAACGTAGAAAAAGTTTAAAAAAATAAGTGTTTTAATGCAATAAATAAATTAATTAATCTGAAAAAAGCTTAAAAGGTGAATACTTATAGATACCAAAACTATTATCATTTTAATCAGTATTTTACTATTAATTTATATGTATTTATTATACATTTAATATTTCAAATGTAATTTCCTCTGATATAGCCCTATATCATCATACCTGCCATCTCCATGTCTCACTTTAGCAACTCTTTATTTGTAGCATTACCATGGCCACGTTTAAGCTAAACACCTGGGACCTGAACAAATTTATCTTGGTCAGATCTGGCAAACAAATTAGCTCAGATTTTATCAAATTTATCAGATTTCCTTTCCTTAGGAATGTATAATCTCTCTTCAACGAGTCTGTAAATGTTTTTTTTTTCCCCCCTTGGGTATTTTTCTTATGTAAAGGTTGGTATAATGCAGAGTCCTTAAATTAAGTACTGAACCAGTCTATTTTTCTATGCTATATTATGTGTGTTACGAACTTCCTATGGTGCTATTAGTTTGCCTCTCTAATTAACAGTACAATGGCTCTTTCTGCATCTTTTTCCCTTTCTACCAATGTGTTTCTGTTAGTTTTTAACCGCTGATCTTCCTGTAGTCTTTTAACATCTATGCAAGGCCTCATAATCAGTTCAATCAATCAATTTTCCAACTCCTATGGCAGTTCTTTTCCATGTGGAGCAATGAAACAGATTTGTAGATAGCTACTGTCATGATTTAAGTTGAATGGAGGACCCAAACGCAGGAGTATCAAGCAAAACGTGATTTATTGACAAAAAAAATCCTAACTTAACTGGAGGTCCACAAACAAGGGTGACAGGACAGCGAGGCAGGAATGTGGAGGGGAAAGGGGCAGAGACATCCAGGGAGGAAAACAGACGAACCAGCAAAGAGAAAGGGAAAGACAGAACTTAAATACAGAGGAACAAACGAGAGGCAGGTGCAAACAATGAGGATAATACACGGGGGGAAATAAAGGTCCACAACACGAAGATGAGACAGACCTTCAAAGTAAAACAGGAAACATGGTAGACTAAGGACAGGGGAGATGAGAACGCCAACTAAAACACAGAAGAAAACAAAGAAGAAAAACCAAGAATGCCTGTCATGGCCGACCCAGACCATGACAGATACAAAATATAAAGATAATTTAAAAGGCATGTATCTAAGCCAGGAGTAAACCATCAATCTTACTCAGACTGCTTAATTAATCACGGGTGTTCTGTCTTGTGTTTAAGGTTTGTTTAGGTTTGATCACTATTGTTGCTGAGATTTTCTTCTTCTGAAGTTCTCAAATGAATTCTGAATTGCCTGAAACAGATAAAAAAAAATTGTTGGGCCAGATTGCCATTCATCATTGTGATATACTCTACTCACACGTCTCCTGTCACAATATTCACATCTGATTTTGCACATGTTAAATGTAATGTGTGACGACATGTTAAAATCACATGATATTTGGAACACACCTTAACGTGGGACATGTGGATGTGGAACATCGTCATGGTCTCAATTTGTGAAGCCCATTGAGTCAAATCTCAGCAAACACACAAGGGATAACATTTTCAAAATAAGATAGGAAAAAAAGCAACCAGTTAACACACAAAAGAACAGAAAAGGGAAAGGTAAAACTAAACTGCAGAAAAGAGTCTTAATAGGGATTACATAAGAAAATCAAGACTCCCCCAAAACTATGGCAGTAAAAGAACAAAACAGATGACAGACCTTATACAGCAAAGGGCAGAGGAAAAAACAAACCAAAAAAAAAATCCCAGATCATCACAGATCACATGTGAAACCCATACAAATAACTTGGAAGCATTTAGCGTCAGGAATTCATACTGAGGCAGTTCTGTTTCACTCTTTCACTGTCAAAATAATAGACATGTTGTAACACTAAACAAAATCATGAAAGATTCCTTATTTGATATGTGATTACATAAAATATGGCAATTAATGTGCAAAAACTAAAAATTGCACATTTGTTACATACCATCTGCTACATATGATATCACATGTCCCAATATGTAGGCTTTTTTTATTTTTTATTTTTTGCACATGAACTCTACATGCTCCTCATGTACTCCATTATGTTATAATAACATGTGGATACATGTTTTCCACATCATCCCATTTATCCACCGGTGGATACATTTTCTAAATGTGAAAATTATTTTTTTCTTCTGAAACTTTAAAAACGTTTAAAGATATAAGAAGTGCTACTGACAAAAGGCTCAGGTACAGTGTGTAATGTACCTGTGCTTTCTGCCTTTGTAAAGCAGTGTTTATACTGCTTTCTTGAAAAATAGCACTATTTCATGAGACGCTCGGTTGCAGAAATGACGGCCGCAATAAATTACAATGTTTGCCTGTTTAGACATCCTATAATGCAAAGCCTCTGTGTTTGTGTTTTTCTGTAGCGGAGAGGAAGTGAGGCTGGACAGAGAGAAAATCCTGAGAGCCCTGCTGATGACAGAACTCTGAGACCTTGACCTTTGAACCCTGTGACTGTAACAACAGATGAGGCTAAACAGGGAGAAGCTAAAAGAAAAAGTCCCAAAGTCACTGAGATCAATCAACATTTGTATATTTGCACGCACATTCAGCAGTTATAGATATACATATATATATTTGCACAAAGGCAATTGTAACATTTGCTTAATTGTTATTTGAGGGGGATGTTTCTTTATATTTGCTGAACTGAAACTGTATATAAAGTGAACTGGAGTCAATCGGACATCTTCATTACAGACGAGCTAAACTTAAGCTGGTGCTGCCTGCATGATAAGTGTTTCTCTAAATGATTAAATGATTAACTGATTGTTTTGGGGTTATCTCTAGGTTTAACATGATTTCATCATCATTGTGTCAGTGTTAATGCCTAAACTGTGTTTCTGACAACGACTGTTGAATCACACGATTTCCATATAACAAGCACTGTTGAAGTGAAAATCACTTCTTCTTCAAATTCACTTTGTTCAAATTGTAAAGTAAATGTAATTAATACGCTGATGACAAAGCAGCCATTGTAAATGTATACTTCTGTACTGTATTTTTTTGAGATATCCACTTTTACTTGCCAAAACATTTGCAGCATTTGTGATGAAAAAAAAAAGTCCCTGACAGAGAGAATTGTTGAGCGAAAATGGACTCGGATGAGGAAAATGTTGAGATTGGATTGTGTTGCAAAACTGCGTGTTTGTGCAACTGTCATGATTTGCCCACTAGAAGGAGACAAAGCAGAGTTGCTGTGGCAGCACTGATCCTGTGTTACAGACTGTCATAATGGAGCAGGATAATTTAGCTATTTTTTACATGCAGTTTTCATTGCAGGTCATTTGCAAATATGGTCTAAGAAAGCATGTTCTTTGAAATAAAGTGTTAGTATGCATAACCTTCTGTTCCATTACTTTATATCTGTCCTTGTTTATGTCAGCTGAGCCAGCAGATGATCTGCCCTGCCACTGTACTGTACATATGAAGTGAGATTTTTCAACTGTTGATTAGATCTTAATAAATGACTTATCATTGGTTTGACAACTTCAATCAACATCTTTGGCCTTTGCTCTTCACTGGGCATGTGGATCAGCCTCACCCTGCATGCCTGTGAGTTAAGTTTGCAGGTCGCTCTCACCCTCCCTGTGAGGGAATGTTTTGATAAAGAATAATAATGATTCATCTCCCACTAAACCTCTCAGGTGCGAGCAGAATGAGTCAGCCAGTTAATTGCACTTTGTTCTGTCATGCTGTAAGTTACTACTGTGTTTGGGGTTTTTGTACTCTTATCTGATTTCTCACATGACCAATTCATCATCAAATCAATCACTGCAAGGTGCCCACATCTTGTGGCTGCGAAAGGATCCCACACCATCACCCCACCGCCACTATAATTTACAGCTGGAAAAGGCTTTTGTTCTGATATGCTGAGTTTGGTCTCAGCTAAATATGGTGCTGCACAATATGGTCAGTCATGTCCACTTTGTTCTTGTCTATTCAAAAGATATTGTTGCAGAATTCCTCTGATGATGCACCTTTACAAAACTAAGGTTTGCTGACATGTTGCTTTTTTTTTGCAGACAGAAGAAGCCTTCTCCTAGAAATCAAACAAGCCAGATTATTTTTTCTGATTAAATTTTAAAATACAGCAATTAAAAAAAGAATGAAAGAAAGAAAATCTTGACAAAAAAAAAAATCTTATCATACCTGTCCCTAGAAAAAATCCCTTTCACTTTAATCCAAATTTGGAATTATGCAAATTTGTATTAATGCTACCTAAAGTGACCAGCGCATTAAAAACAATTTAAAAAATGATCAGTTCTTAACAATTCTTAGTTGAAGATTTATTGAATTTGTTCTACACTAATTCTTGATATTATTATTAAGATTATAAATCTAAAATTCAGCTAAATCAATTCCTATTTTTTCTAATCTTGTATTTTATATAGCAAAACAACTTGATATTTTCCAATCATTTTTTTCAATAAAAGGATAATAATATTAACATTAAAAGAAAGAAGTGGTTTGAAATTTGTTGGATGATAATGTTGCCGCGCTGGTTTAGAAGGTGTGTTTTTGTAAGTGGGAGAATGAATGAGTGTCTTTAAAAGGGATAAAGTTGGGTGGGGTGTGCAAGATTGAATTACACAATGTCAAAATTGCCCTGAGGGGGTCTGTCGGCCTTTCTTCTCTCTTCCCACTTCCTGCTCTCTTTATTACTCCATTTTTTTTACTCAGCAGAAAAAGGGGCCATGTTCTCACATAATATGTTTACTGTTTCTGAGTGAGAACAACTTCTTCCCTATAGGATGTGGGAACCTCAGAGGAAACCGTTGAGGATAATGTCAGGGAGTTCCCAGTTTCATCATGAGCTACATTCTGTCATCACAAAACTCCACCTGTGTGTCTGTGATCTGTCACTTCCAATCCCTCCTGAGGTATACACACAGCAATAAGCACAGAACAGAAGGAGATAACTTGCTCGGCAAGCAAAATACTGAAATCAAGCAGAAGGAGGCTGGGAAACTTAACATGTTTATTGTGTGGGTTTGTCAGCATGGCTGCATCTGGACTTCCTGAACAAGAGCATTTCCTCCATGTATGCTGAAACATGGAGCCCTAACATCAACTCTGCAGGGTACCAATTTCACAAGAAATAGGTCCTTTTGTTTGTTTTCAAAGTCAACTTTTCTTAAAAATTTACAAATGGCAAGGTTAAAAGAAATATGGTAATATTGTGAACCGATTTTTGCCATTTGTTCACTCCTGTTTCACAATGAAAAAAGACAGAAAATGTGATGAAGATGAGGTAAATGTTGAGTACTTTTGCAGTAAGATTGATCACGAACCTCCTCAGACTCCTGAAATTAACTCAGTAAACTGAGAACTTGTGAAATGAATCCACAGGAGGAAAGCAAAACTGACTGGGCTGTAAAGAATTAGGGCTGCTTAGGTGAGACGGAGACAAAAGACAAGCCAGGATTTCTGTGGAGCAACACAGAAAATGACTCATGAAGGGAATGTAAAGGAGGAGAGGTGGGACTAATGAAGTGTGACATGTCACAATTTTGTCAATGAAGCCCAATGCAAGGATCAGACTATATGACAAATTTAAAGTGTAACAATTGTTAGCATTCGAACATACTGCTATTTTATTCATTTGTAGTTTACCTGTTTAGCAGTGCATTGATATTTGGCATTATGTAAACATCTTAAAAGTTTCACTACTAAACTTCTTCATGCACTAAAGCTTTAAATACAATCACTGTGTACTGTATCAAATGTATACAAACATATAAAATAGTCTGCATTAACAGATTAAGTAATAAAACATCTGAACACTGCCATGCATAATACTCATTCTCCTCTTTTTCACACTCATACACGTACTTTCACTCTTCACAGAAAAGCTTAAAGATTTAGCTCAGTTGGTACTATGTCATTCTTCTCTAGTTTGGCTAGCAAATAAATGATTATGACAATATAACAGTTTAAAAAATTTCATAAAGCTTTTAAAATATAAGACTGTGCAATATAGGAAAAAAATGCTATTATTTCGGCTAAGGCCACAATGAATTTGGTAAAAAATACAATTATTTCTGTACCTAAAGATATAAATAACACATCTAAAAGACTATTTAAAAAACGTACACACACAACTAGTAAGTCTTTTGACACGTAACACACGGTCACATGACCGCTGTGTGTCTCTGACCCTACAGCAGGGTCAGATCCAGGTAGTGCTCCCCCGGCTTGGCCATGAGAGTGGGAAGGGACATGAGAGAAGCATCCCCTCCGCCGGACTGACCGATCAGACTGCTGCTCAGGAGAGAAACCGACTCAGCAGGACCCTGGTGGGAGGCGAGGATGGGTGAGAGAAAGGGAGGCAGACAGACAAACAGAGAAGTATCATCCAAGTGCAGAAATAACAAACAAGAAAACAAGAAGCCCTTACACCAGCACCAGACGTTACCCATCACCTACAACACAACAGCAACAACTGACCGTTGGCCAAGCCCTGCTTCTTTAGTTGCTGTTACATTGTATGCCAGCATTTCTAGAATTGCATGGAACATGAGCAGATTTCAGGAAACAAAGTCATTTAGCTGATTAAAATAATTTCTCAGTTTACTTTAAAGATTTCTACTCCCTGATTACATAATTACATTGCCTCTTGTCACCGATACCATTGTAGCATGTTGAATCTGCTTCTAGTCAAAGCTCTTTATCTAATTTCAGCAGAAAAGTGCACTGAGCAATCAGCTAATAGCTCAGCGGGCTATTATTTATGGCAGCGATGTCAGGTTATAATCGCTCTTGTTCTGTGAATATGCTCTCAATGAGACATTAATGCGGTGTGAATAACAGCTGAGCTGCTAAAAGATCCTGATTCAACCAGTGACAATGGTGATTCATTACTGTAAGTTATCTGAATATTCGCTGGATAAAGATTTGTTTGATGTGTTGAAATCTTTCACGTGCTGGCAGAGCTGAACCAAAATGATTCTCACGTAACAACTGATCAAACAGATGGTGAATATTTACAACAGCTAATAATAAACATTTTAAAAGGTTTATTATTAGATTGCAGAAAGCAACAAGTCCTGCTTACTGCACTATTTTGCTTTTAACTTCTGCGTTTCTGTTTCTTGCAGAGAATTCAGAGCTTGGTTGTCCAGCCTTGTTATGGATGCTAAGCTATGATTGGATGATCACTGTTAAAAGGGAAGGAGTTCATTAAACGGTCAGTTGGCTCTCTTGCTTATAACTGTGCCGATTAAAATATATATATTTTTTCTTTTGAGAGGACAGGATTAAACCTGTCAAGATTAGATAAAGCAGACTCCCCATCAAAATGAAACCCATAGATAAATTAAAGACCAAGAAAATTCCTCAAACCCTTCAGCCCAATCATGTTCCCTTTGTTGAGACTGCATGAAGATGGTGGAAAATTCCCCTTTCATGCAGAAAACATTATTGTGGTGTTGTGTCTTGAAACCCCTGGTAACCAGTCAAGCAAATAGCTAAAACCACTGCCCAGAGTCTGACTGAGCCCTCAGCCAATCCTTACCTGCCACCTGCCTCAGACATCTTAAATACACACCCATTCTTTGGGCTGCGTAAGCAATGTCCTGGCCAGGTCATGAGCGTGCATGGGCCCGTGGGCGTGCATAAGAGCATCCTCGGGAGCATACTGTGGTGTGATGAGGGGGAAGGAATGACAGAGACTGAGAAAAGTTTCCCCACTGACAATGAACTAAGAGCAATGTAGCCGTGAAGAAATCCACAACTGGCATTAAAGAGGAAGGAAAATATATTCCTGGTCTGAGTTGGTCTCAATATTAAGTATAAAATTCAATGTACCTTTTTTTTTTTAAATCTTATACCTGTAATTCTTCACTCTTTTCCAGGTATAAATAATAAATGTTGAGTGTTTCCAAGTCAAGTCAAAGCAAGCAGCAGTGCTTGTGTGACAGAACAGGGAGAGTAGACAGGATAAACTAGTTTGATAGCCTTTGGGCAGCTACAGTGGATGCCTGACAATACACACCCATAACAGAAAAAAGATTTGAATAAAACACTTGGGTCCTACAGAGAGGTATGTAAATGAAAATGTACTGTATCTCTCATCTACATCAATAAAGTTATTAAGCTAAAAGTGGTGTTTTTGGGGGAAATTATCTTACCTGGTATCCTTGCACTGCATTAATGAGGTCTTTAACTCCACTGCCATTATAGGGCAATGCTGGCATTCTTACCAACCCTCCTGGGGAGGAGAGGGAGGAGGGGGCAGGGAAGAAACCTACAGTAGGTGAGCCAGGTGGACTGCAGACATTAAAAAAAGAAAAGATAAAGAATATATGTTGTTTTAAAAATACATACAAAGATGCATTTTTCTCATCACAGCAAATAAAATGAGTGTCAGGAAAAACATACGACCATGAGTAATTAGGTGTTGTTTTAAAGGCTTTCTTAATGACCAGCCAGGTAGAAATAGAGGTCACTTGATGTTTTCCAAGTCCTCTGATAACACAATCTTTAGTTATTAACTGCCCTTGTGCTTGTCTTTGCCTTAGGCAAGACACATTTCAAAGACAATATTTCTCTGTTCTTCCACTGGGAATTTTTTTATTTTTATTTTTGCAGAATAGAACTAAATCAACAGTGGAAGTCAATAGTAAAGAAATCATGTATAGATACATTTCCAACAAAATTCTATTTGTGATTTTAGCAGTTTAAATGATGACGCTGGTCAGATTTAGAAGTTATTTGTAATGTTTTGTCATAAAACACATGGCATATTTAAGAAAAACTCAGAAAAGGAAAGTTATCTTTTAAGTACTTAAAAAAGTACAAAACATAGATGCGTGCTATTCAAGTTACCAGCACACTGGCAATGCAAACAGAGGGCTCAGAAAATCAAACAACACCCGTTTCAGTTTCTTAGTCCCTTCATTCAGCAGCACACAGCCCATAAGTAAATACTATCTGACAAACTTGATTTACAGTAGTCCTATGAAGTCTTTCGACTCTAATTCTATTGATAAAAGCTCTTAAGCAGGTTTTCTGGCGTGACAAAAAGGATTTTGCTAACACTTCGTATTTGACAGTTTCATTTCAATTCAAAGTCCTTTCATGGTGATGACTATAAACACTAACACCTAATCGCCTAAGCTCCTAAAATAATTGTGATTTGTCTGAGATGGTGAGTCTGACAATTATGGATTCAACAAAATCACATGAAACCACAAGCCCTTGGACTCAGTATTTACAGAATCAACATCAAGGCCTGAACTGAATTCTATATTACATCTGCCTCTTTTCATTTGTAACCGCCACTGTTTACCTGGGATAGTAGGCTGTGTAGTTCATGTATATCTGGGCTGACGCAGGGTAGAAGGCATGTCCCTGGTAGCAGGGGGCGGGGGGTCAGCAACATCTGCCCGAAGGGAGGGTAGAGGGCAGCAGCAGACTCTGAGGGCAGGACAGGTGGAACAGGGGCGAAGGGGTAGGATGGTGGGGATAAGCCTAATGAGGAAACGAGCAGAAGAAGAGATAACACATTTACAACCATATACAAAAAGACAACACCAGAAGTGCAGAAAGTCATGATAGTAAAGCTCAGGCGTTGTTTGATTGTATGAGAGGAGCTCATGCAAACTCATAAACAATGACCACATTTGCCCTTGGCACCTGATACACGTCTGTATGTGTTCACATGTTGACTAATGTTCTGCGCTGGGACTGGGAAGTCTGTGATCAGATGCGGAACTTTACAGTGGAAAACCATATTTAATTTGTCACTATCAAATCGTGTCAAGCTTTGGGTTGGTGACGTTCAAAATTAGAGGACTGGACAGTAGCAAGTCTCTGCAGTGTTTACTATGATTCTGCTTTCATATAAGCACACGTTAATCTACTGAGGCAGGTGTGTGCACTATATTTGAAAATGAGAACAGCATTGCACTGCCCCCGTTGTAAGTAAATGTAAATATACTCTGCAGAAAAACTAGATGAGATCAGATTCAGTTTATGAGTTATAGTCAACACAATTTTTTCTATAGTAGTATATTTTGGCAATGCTATGGAAATCCTTTCAAAAAGTAATAAAATGATTTTGACTTTGGAGTTCTTGAGTAACAGACTAGCTTTAAATCTTTAACTCCTGAAAAAGAAATCATGTATCAACAAGAACTCAACATAAGAAAGACACGCTGTGTTTCTTTTACTCATGTGAACATCGACATTGTCAATCAAATACAGTAAAGATATTAGACCAGTTTTAGTTGTGAAGAACTACAGACAAGAATGAAGCACATCTACACACCAGCTCTGCACACCTTTTGCACAGCTCCTGATTGGACAAGCACAGGAGATGCAAACACTTGAGCTGCACTGGTCTATTGAGGCTAAACCCCACATCCACCACTACCAGTCTGTTAAGATTAGAAAGTTGTAAGCAATGACGTCAAATTGTGCATTAGTAAAGACTCAAATTGTATTGCTTACACTTTTCCAACCCTTCCAGATCTTTGTGAATTACTTAAGCCGTGGTAAGGGAGAAGAATTAAGAATGAGTAACAAACATGCCACTGAAAAAATAAACCAGTGTTCAATCAGAGTAAAATCAGATGAAAAATTAAAGAACATATGAGGCTCCTCATGGCATGCAGATGGATGAAATCACTCTAAGTTACACAGAGGAACCACACACACACACAAACGCACAATTTAAAATCCTTGTCCCCATTCTGGCCCAACCCTAGATTGGAGAAAAACCAGCAACCCTGCCCCTCTGGCAGGAGCCCACCTACCCTGCAGTCCCAAAGCACCCCCAGCTCCCAGCAGCACTTACGTCTGGACTTACATGGCGGCGGGCTGAGCCCTGTCCCACTCCTGCTCCTGTTGTGTGTGTGTGTGTGCATGTGTGAGAGCGAGCCTCCCATCAGCACCAGGCCCATCTCCTCAGCGCTGCAGGGAAACACCTCTACGTAGCGACTGTTTGCCCCACGCTCACTGGACATCATATGCTTGTGAAGCCGCTGTGAGGCCTGAATGGCCCGCTCTGCTGAGGTCATCTGGATGAAACAGTCACCTGACGGGCGACCCTGGGAACACAGATGAGTGAGGTATTACCTCGAAAATTTTGTATCAAAGATATGTGAGACATTAGGTGTGTCAGTGCAGCTGCTGCAAGTACCTGCTGGTTGAGCACCATGTGTACACCATGTGGTCTGACATCATGTGTAAACTCGCCCAGGAAGGTGAGGATATCCTCGATGCTCGCTGTGTAAGGCAGCCCCCTGAGCCTCAGGCAGTCTCTTACACCACCAGGAGGGGGCAGGAGAGACATCGCAGGCAGTACTGACAGCAGAGGGGCCGGGGCCACAGGAATCAGGGGCGCAGATGAGTACCGGTTCAACACCTAAAACACACACCCATAGTTTCAAAATACATACTCTGCCTAAAGAAAAGACTGTCAAGGAGGCAGTCTAGCTTAGTGGAACGTTATCTATCTTTTCACATGTAATTTCAGGTTTAAAAAAAAAAAGCCTAAAACTTGCTATTATCGCTTAAAGTTTACAGGACAAACACCTATATGCCATCTTTTAACAGAAGTTCCGGGTTGAACAAAGGCAAGTCCATGTGTTACACTGCCAGACAGGAGCTGGCTTGCGGCCAACAGGACACCAGCATGTTTGCATTTCTGGAGAGGACCTATAAAACCCTCTGGTCTGTGAAGCATAAAAGCCTAAGGAAAGGCCTCCGCATAGAGATATGTGTTTGGACTGTAAGTTTATCATTCATGAGAGATAAGGAAATTAATCTGCGCGAGTTAAACTCATGGAGGAGAGCAGTACAGAACACAAAGGAGGATGAGAAGAAGTACAAAAAAAATGTGTGTGCCAACAAACAAAAAGGAAACATGCACACACAGTCCACGTTCTGATGGAGGTCCTCTTGATTATTCCCGTGGACATATGAGATACACCCTCATACTGTTAGAGTTTATGAGCTCAAACATATGGGGAATTTAAAAAAAAAAAAAACACAAAAAACCTCAGTCATCAAAAGGGTTAAAAGGACAAAAAAAAATTAGAGGACAAAGAAAAAAAATAAGCAAATACACATTTTCCTCCAACTGTAAAAAGAAGCATGGTGATGTACCTGCTGCACTTCTGCTGCTGTACTTTTAAACAGTTCAATATATCGCTTCCCCAGGATTTCCTTGTGTTTCCTCAGAGCACACTGAGCATGTTCCTCACAGGCAAACAAAACAAAAGCATCTCCAGTGGGACGCCCATCTGGGTAGCGCACGAATAGGATGCCATCTCTCCCTCCGCTGACTGGACACGTCTCTTTCAACCCGTCACCTGGCGAGAAGAAGGTGAGCACCTGCTCATGCGTGGCAGTGAAAGGGAGACCTCGCATCCTCACTATGATCTGGTCGTCACGCGACAGGAACACTGCCACCTCATTAGAAGTGCCTGATATAGACACAAAAACAGAGACACAAGTATTTAACCACTGGTCATGACACGCAATGCTTTCCTTACAGCAGTTTGTGACAGTTTGCAGTGCCTTTTACAGTGTTCCTCCTCTATATTTCCCAATAACACAGTTAAACTGGACTTAAATGCCATGATGATTTTGAGTGATAGCCCATATCTTTCATCTTTCTGACAGAACACTGTAACATGTCACAGTATGGTCTTTTCTGTTTTCCTCACCATAACAGTAAAATCTAAAATGTGTAGATCAGATGACCGTATCAGAACTTGTGGTTTATTGACTATTTTCCCTTTTAAAACACAATGCTGCAATTAATAAATATATGGTATTGCTATATCATAACTGATCATTTAATCATGTGAATTATTATTTTCTCTTTAACATGTCAAGTGATTTAAATGATACCTTACTGGCCTGAACAACACTGATTTACCAAACAACATGGCATTTTGTTATGCCACCAGATTCCTTTCTTTTAATGGGCTTTATGTTTTAAATCACGAGGATTGTTTTATTACATAATCCACCAGAGAAAAACCGCCAAAGATGTTCAGGTTAAAATTACCCATTCCTTTGAAGAAACCAGCATATATATAAAAATAACATTTTCTCACCTCCCGCTATCTTTAGAAAGTCTTCTCCTGTTGCTTTATAAACCTGTTGTTGGAAGGAGATGAGGTTTAAAACAAAAACTTTTGGTAAAGGTGTACCTGATATGGCTTATGGCATTTTGGTAACTATAAGTGCTGTCTAAGCAGGTTACCTCGATGTATCTGTTTCCCATGTGGTGTTTGTGCCTCTGCAGTGCCAAATCTCTGTGTTCTTCACTGACAAAACGAACAAGTGCTTCTCCATTCCTCCTCCCCTGAGCATTAAGGCACAGTGCAGCCCCTCCTCTACGCAACACAACATATAAGCAGCCTCATGTTAACAGCAGCTTAGAGAACATCATCACCAGTTATACGATCGCAACTGATGAGTAATTACAGCAGTGTGACATATCTGCAACATACTTGGCAATGTTGAGGCCTCTGAAGAAACGAGCAATGTCCTGGTCAGAAGACTGCCATGGCAACCCCCTGGCTCTGATCACTGTATTGTCGCACACTTTCTCCCTCTTGCTACTGCACGCACACACACAAATACATGCAAGCCAGCACAGAAATTAGCACACTGGGAATGTATTCGGAGTTGATTTTAGAGGCAGGGGGCAACAAGATTTCTTATCTTGACTCACTCACCAAGTGCCGCTCTCAAACCTCTCATTAACTCTCTCCAGGTTCGAAAATGTGTGGCCTGCAATGGAAAATCAATAGAGTATGGTGTTAAGAATCAAAGAGCTGCCATTAGAAATCACAGATTTTTTTTTTTTTTAACAGATACTCTGTAATCAGTGTTACTGTTACTGAACTGTTCAACACAATAGGACCTAAGGGTGAACTTTCACAGCATAAAAGATACATATAGATTGTATTAATGGGCTGAAAGTCTTGGATTAATGGACAAAATTTCCTTATATAGAAATAAATGAAGAACATTTCACTTCAGATTTTAACAAACATTTTTAAACACTTTTAATTTGTGTCCTTTGGAGACCATCACATATTTTTTTTGCACTTTTGCTTAAAAAAGAAAGAAAAAAGAAAACAAAAAACTTAGCTCCTGATTAACATTCTGTTTCGGCTCTAACTCCCTGCCTTAACTGCAGCTTCTCTCTAGAAGGTTGGAGCGTTGGATTTTATCAAAAATAATTTTAGTTGTAGCCTCATATACTCACAAAAGGGCTCAGAGAGCAGTGCAAGAACAATGCTGGCCATAAGCCGGACCTGTTGTACAGCTACTTCTGCTGACAACACGGCTGATGGATCCTGAGTGACCGAGGGATCCGACGAGGTGGGATCAACAGGTAATCTAAGAGCTGAAGAGGAGCCGGTTAAGGGAAGAAAGCAAGAAACTGGCAGGAATCATTGTCACTCATCTGTAGGTTTTTAATTGTAACATGAGACGGAGTCTGTCTGGATAAGTGAATTAAAACACTGGCGTGTCAGTGTTTCTGTATCAGTGGGTGTGTGAGGTTTGTCCTGTTGGCTAAACACACACTCTTTCACTGGAGGCTTAGTGAAGTGCTGCCATTCTTTCCTTATTTGCATTCAAAAACCTCTTGCCCTGCAGACAACACCCTGTTTGTAAACTATTAATATGCTATTTTCAAGTACACTACATGCACACAGATAAAACTGAACTTAGAAAATGAGCAAAACTGACTAAAAACACACAACAACAATAAATGGGTAACAGGATCAACAGGTCACATGTGAAAGGATACACTCTGCCATGACGTGTACATTCAAAGGCTTGAGGTCAGAAGTGGGGAAGTGTTTCTTGAACTCCTTCCGAAGGTCGAAGAAGGAGTAGAAACAGTCGGGGACCAGGATGTTCTAAAGGGGAAAGGAAATGAACAAAAGGATGTGAGCAAACAGTTCATCAACAGCTGTTATTTTATTACACTCATCACGCTCTTGTTTGCGTATGCCACTCGCGCAAACACTTCTTTCTTCATAGCTCTTGGTTTTTGTAATACATCTTTCAGACATGCGAGAATGTCATCAGCTTCTCTGCTGATGCACAGGTATGATATATGCATCGGCCTGCGTCAATGGACTGGTTTGCATGACGAGCCTCTCTTCTGCAGATCAATTTTCACTGCAATATTTAATTCAGCTGAAAGCAAAGTGCTGACACAACAAAGAGCAGTGAGCGAGCATCCACCCTGGCTTCAAGGCGTTTGCCCTACCCAGCTCGCTCACCTTGCTCACAGCCTCAGGGTGAATCACTTGACGGATATGGAGTTGGCCGTCCGTACACAAACATAACGACGTGCCTGCGCCAGCGCTGTTCACCTCATTTGTCAACTGTAGATTAAACTGTAAAAGAAAAACAGGCATGTTAATAACACAGGACATATAAGAATACGAACATGAATTTTCACAAGTCATTTTGACTCGAATCATATGAATAATTATCATGTAATACAGGGCTACAAATGCATTTCTGGACACTCAAGAAACATCATTACCTGGTTTAAAGCACTGTCAATACTAGTTACAGTGGACACGCAATCTGCTCCAGGCCCATTCTCTTCTTCCTTGAGCTCCTCCACCACATCCTCCTCTGTTTTTTCTTCTGTCAGATCTGAGAGGTCAGGCCTAATGAGGAGCTCATTCACCCTGCCCAACTGGTTCAGAGAGGAAAACAAGTCAGTCTTGAAACAGGAGCTAACATGAAAACTTGTAGGCAATGGGACAATATCAGAGATTTTAATGTCAGTAAATTGACGTTCATGACTACTTTATTACATATTAACCCCCCAATAAACTGGAGTGCTTGAAGTCAGTTTCTCACATCAAGAGGAAAAGACGCTTCACCCCTTACTGTAAATACAACTGAAACCACTTTTTAACTTATAAATCATTAACAAAGGTATAAAGAGAGGTAACAAGATTAATGAGTCTTAACAATATGTATCAATATAGTTGAGTTTATGTGTCCACTTTTCATCACCACATTTCATAGAGACATAATAATTAGCAAATAATAGGAAGTAGCACAGAAATGTTTTTTACCGTTTTGTTCTTTACATCCACCAGCTGCCAGACCAACTGCACGAGCTCCTTCTCGTCAGATCCCAGCAGTTCTCCGCTCGCGCCAGATGTGGCGGCGAAAACCACCACCAGGTAGTCTACCTGCGCCGTCATCTGAACACAAACAACCCCCAAAAAAACTAATGTAAGAGTACGCAAACTTCAAGGACGACGACTAAACTGACAAGACACACGTTGGGGTTATGAGGTTAAATGCCTTTTACTGGAGCACCTGAACGGAAAGCTGAGCCCCGCAAACCCAAAATTTTTTAAAAATTCAATCGCGTGCTAAATTTTACGTATAACCTCCCACAGTCACCATGTCGGAATAATGGCTGAACGCTCCCCGTACTTGTAGTGATTCTACCTGTGCGACCACGTGACTTTCTACCTGCCCCTTTCTTCGTTCAGGTGGTTCAAAGATTAGGACGTGGCAAGCCATGGACGACAGAGGTTTATGGACTCTTCCACGAAAAGTACACATTTTTAAGGTTGCACACTATTTCTGTGCAAAACAGTTTACCGGGCCGGAGGGATAGGGCCAACACCAAAATGTATACCAACGGACTACTTTGAATGGCGAATTTAGCTGTGATGTCAGACGGCCTAAAAAAAATAATAAACAAAACTGAAACTATACAAAAAACATTTCGCTTTACGTTATGTTTACCAGAGTAAAATGTTGAGGAACGTAAAAGCAAACATTAATCGTATATATTAATTAAGTAAATCAAATTAATTAGTTAATTAATTAATTATTAATTAAAAGTATTCAGATTCAGAAAACTTTATCGATTCCAGTAAGGGCAATTCCTTAGCAGCTTTCCTCATAACACAAAAGTACACACACACAACATAAACTGCATGCCCTTTGTCCAGAGAGTCATGGCCAAGAAAAGAAACAACCAATGATGATAAATAAGTATATAACATAAAAAGAAACTATAAAATAACTAAATTACTAAATATAAAATTACTGAAATAAAATATAAAATGACTAAACTAAGTAATGTAATAGAAAATATAAAAATATTGAGAAAATATGCAAACAAATATTAAACTTATATAAATAAAAAAAACAACGAACAGGAACTTATGCTAGGTCTAATATAGTAAAATGTTGAGAAAATATAAAAACAAATATTAAATTTATAAGATATTGGACGTAAAAATGCCCCGGAAGTTTTTTTGCTCTCCCGGAAGTTTCCGGTTAGAAGCGGAGAAGCGAGGAAGAAGCAATGGCGGTTGACACTTCAACGGAGCTTCTTTTCCTAGATACGTTTAAACATCAGAGTGCAGAGGTAATGTTTACAAAAGCCTCGGTGCGCTCCTAGTGTGGTTTCTACAGAGCGGATTACCTTCAAAACCAATATCGATCATATGTAGGAGTTCTGAGAAATGATGCTCAACTTTAAGGCTAAAGATGTTAACTTGGCTAAAACTAGCTCCTTTAAATGTTAATTTAAAAACATTTCAGTACCCTCTTTTAGCTTCATTAAAGCCTTGCATAATTTAATTTTTCTTCCTAAGCGTGCTAATTGAATGCAATTTAATGTCAGAAATGAGACGACTTCATGCAGCTGCTTTCTTTTGCATCATTATGCAGTTTGTTTTCTAATTAGCTGGCTGGCTAATGCTAACTACAAAGTCTGGAGCTGACTGTCTTTTTCTTTTAGTGGGATGAAGAAGTCACTATTGAGATCGTTGAAGTTGTTGCTGTAGTTAGAAACATTGTGTGTGTTTGTAATCTTCAGTTAACCAACGTGGATGTGGTGCGGTTTCCTTGCGGGGTCCTGGTCACAGAAGTGCGAGTCATTCCTCCAGGAATCAAAGCACATAGCAACTTACCTGACAACAGAGCTTTTGGGTAAGCTTTATAATGCTCTCACAAACTCGGTGTATAATTTATAGAGCAGTTTAAATGAGTGTGGAATAACAAGATGGACTAGTACGCAGTAGTGCTGGGCGATATGGAAAAAATCATATATCACGATATGGGCTATTTTATATCACAATAGGGATATATATCACGATATACCATAATAAAGTATGTTTTCAGTTATTCTCTGAAAAGTTTGACAAAAATTTCATTGCTTTCTTTCCAACTTTATTTTGAAAGGACATTTAGCTGAACTGTCATATACATTTTAGTGCAGCAAAAACAGGTAGGTACAGAGGTACAGTAGCTTTCACATTTTTTTTAAAGTGCACAACAGTTTCTGAGAGGAAAAACAAATTTTTGCACTGAAGTTCAGCTATAAAAAATAAACACAAATTATTTTTCAACTTTCTGAAATCTGTAACCTTGTAGTGCAAAGTTTGCAAACCAATATAAAGTGTCTAAAGTAAACATCAGGGTTGAAGAGAGCTTTGTTTAAGGCATTAACCATGAATAAAAGTGCAAATATAAAAGGCTACTTTGTAGAAGTAGATATGATTCTATCAAATTTATCGTTGTAGGTTATTTAATTACATATTTGCTTTAATAATTGATAAAAATTAGGTTAGAAACGATAGAAGAGAAATGGCACGATACACACTTTTCTATCGTCCCCACGATATGTTTCGTCATATCGCCCAGCACTACTACGTGGTGTCACACTGCTTAGTTTCTGTTGAAAATTGTTCAGAAAGGTGTTCATTTATCGTAATACTCATACAATCAGAAATGCTTAATTGCATTCTTGCATATATGTGTTTCTGATTACTTTGCCATCCTATCAGTAAGACATTAAAAGTAAATAAACTAAAAACCAGAGCAGCTGCAGTTTGCACATCTCCACCAAGATAAAAAAACAACAAAAAAAACTCTGGTTTCTGATGCATATTTTGATGCCCAAGTCCATAGCTGTTTGAGTAATTCTGGAAACAAACAGACTGAAAAAAGAAACACAACTTCTCTCTGATATTGAATGGCTATCGGTATTTGCCTTCCATAGAAACAGCTTCTCTGTTAGGTTTCCATTATTTCATTCATTAGTACCAGACTATTACAATTATTTATGGTACCGCAGTTACTGTGCACTTACTATAGGTTGCTTTAAATAACTGGATTGGTTTGCCCATACATGTTGGAAAGCCTCAGCATTACTGCTAATGATATACACCCTGTGGAGATGTTTTCTCACCAAAGATACATGATATGTACAGTATTTGTTGGACATGCTTACATGAAATGGAGAGCCTGCACGAGTGAGTTTGACACCTGGTAGTATCCTGACTCATGCTGAACCTTTTGTGCAATGTGTGATTTGATATACTTAAATGAATGGACAACAGGGTCAAGAATGCCAAAACATTGGTATTTGGAGATGCACAAGGGGTTCAAGTACCCTGTGGTGTATGTTTTAAGGGCATTTACTTATGGACTCAAGAAAGTGATCTTGGACAATACCTGTTTTGATCAAAAATGCTTTTATAAATTCTACCCTGTCACTGTTTACCACAGCAACAAATATAAAATATAATGTACACTTTTTCATATGTTTTTGAGTTTTACTCGCTTCATAAAAGTAGAGTTTGAGAAGACCATTATTTGAAATAGTATTATATTTTATAGGAGTGTTTCATAAACTGGCCATTGTGTCTATATTACCATATTGCCCAGTGTGATGTTAATATTTAAATTATACTTGTGAAGTCATCTGGATAATAGTCCTAATCATGTCATGATTTTTTATCCAGGGAGACATCCCCTCATGCCTTCCAGTTGGAGCTGTTCTTCAATAATGTCACCAAACCCAACAGCCACACCTTCAACAGACTGGGCAGGTGAGAATTGTTTTCTCTCTCCCTTGCTCATTTTGTTATTTTAGACCTCATAGCCTCTGTTCATTCTCATTCACTACTTCTCTACATTGGATCTTAAAAGTGCTTAGATGTAGAAGTCTGTCTCAGCTGTAGAACCGGTCGTGGCAGCAATTGGGATCTTTTCTCGTCGGCTTGTTTTGCACTCACCCTTATTCAGGTCTCTTTGTTTCTTTGCTGACTAACTGGTCCCTCCAGAAACCCAACCCAACCCACATTGTAGCTGAATGTGACACAAAAATTTAGAGATCTCAGTGAAGAACAGGATGCATGGAATTATTGTAACCTCATAATAATAGAGGTGTGGACAAGAGCACCACAGCATAAACTTGTATTTAGAGTCACCCTTTATGTAAGACTTACTGAGATCTGACACGCCCGACTTCTTATCTGTGCTGGGAAAGTCGAGAGGAGATTTTGTCTAACCTGTGCAATTGTTGTTAGAATATCTTTCAAATGTTATTACAGAGGAGACTGTAATGGCATCCAAAAAGTCTTCTTGAATGTAGAATCTGTTTAGTTTGCTGGTGTTGTAGAAAAAGGATATCAGAGATACAAATTACTCAGTAGTATGTCTCATTTTATTTGTTTATATATTGTACAAGATTTGTTTATAACAGTATTTTGGCCTTTTGTGTCATTGCATTGCACAAACATTCCTGGATAAATTACATGGAGTATGACTAAGACATACCTCTTTGATTTTTGATGCCTATAAAATACAGTTATGTCTACAAGAGAAGTGGGACCAAACAGTCCTCAGGGATCTCTGAGGGTTATGAGGACTGAGGAGCTTCTTGATGGACAAAATGCTCTGGTTGCATTTGATAGGAATGTTGAAGTGCTGTAACTATGAAAAGGTTCCTGCTGCATGAAAGAAGCTGAAGTGGGCTTACTTGGACATAGAGATGCACTGACTGATCCGCCAGAAAAAAAACCACAGAACTAGAAAAAAAATGATTTGATTTGTTTTTAATTGAATTGAATTGGCAGTAAACACATTAACATAGGGTACTGAGAAACCTTAAATCTTTTTTTTTCAGCCTCTAAGTGATCCATGACAGTGCTGTCACTGGGAAGTATGTTTTCGTATGGAGTCTTTCTATGTGAGTTTAGAATATCTCAAAATAGGAATTTGTACAGCTTCTAGGGTAAAAATAACTGATGGAGGTACAACCGCCAAAATGTTTGGGACAACAAACTTAATCCAACACTTAGAACTGCGTCACCCTGCTGCACATGCCCATTATTATGAAGCTAACAGAGACTAAGATGCTAAAAATAAAAGGTAGACCGCACAGCCAGCAGCCCTCATCATCTTTCTCTGGTTAAGGATGTTACTGTTTGCAATTGATTATTGTTCTTGTTAAAAAAAATTGTAATTGCAATTAGCAGTTACTCAGCATTGGTTACAAATGGGTTTTTCAAGAACAGCTAAACTCATGCTACTTTCAATAAACATACTGAAGTCTTAAAATGGTTCAGCACTGGTTTAATCATTGTATGTGGCCTGTCTTGTTTTCTACCCTTAGTTTGGAATACGATGAGAACAAGACCATTGTGTTCAGACCCAGTGGAAAGGTAACAGTTTTTAACAAACAAGATAACTTAGATTCTTTTCTTTTGTTTTGTGAATGACTAAATGGGGTTGTGCACACAGGTGAACACAGATGGCCTGGTCCTGCGTGGCTGGTACACTTGTCTGACTGTGGCAGTGTACGGAACTGCTGAGCGCCCTCATGGACATGACCAAACTTCACCTCCTCCTCCCCCTCCACCACCACCCCAACAACCAAGTGGGCTCAAGAGAATTATCAAGCAAGGTGGGCACTTTAAACTGTCACTGACAAGCAAACCAGGCAACTGACAGGCTATTTGTTAATCTTCTAGATTTGCTTGTTTAAGGCTAATTTGTGTCATAATGTTTTGTCTTTCTAAGACTGGGAAAAAGAAGACCAATACAATGGCAGCCCTCCCAGACCAGCTCCCAGAGGGCCCCGAACTCCACCTGGACCTCCTCCCCCAGATGATGATGAGGAGGAGCAGGTCCCAATGACAGGTCAGAGCCGTACATCTGTGCAGTACTGTACAAATATTTTTGGAAAGCCACTAACATATTTTTTTAACCATCCAAAACAAGTGATATGTTCTGCTTGTGAGCTGTTTGCAGCACTTTTGTCATAGAGGTCATAAGGTTGGGAGTGAACCCAACTTTAACCCATCATAATGGACATTTTGTCACTATGATGGTTTACAGTGCTCCGCGAACCACAGTATACTGAAATGAATGAAAAGTTTAAGGAGCAGGTGTTTTTGTAGTCACCTGTAATTTATAATTTGGGCTTTGATGTTTATATGTGTATTATTGATGAGTTGGCTGAAGTGTTTTATGTTGTAAATTTTGCAGTTGGCGTGATCAAAGATGAGCCAAGTGAGGGCCGTGATGATTACCTGGAAGCTGTGTCACCAGAAGAGATCATTGCCTGCTGAAGAGACATACTCAGATGCTGAACAGGAAGAAGGGGGTGAAGAGGAGGAGGAAGAGCAAGAGGAGGAAGACGATGCACGAACAGAGGGAAGCGCGCAAGAGGAGGAAGAAGAAGAGGAGGAAGATGAGGGTGAGGACGAGGAAGAGGAGATGGAGGAAGGTAGGGGTGTTGTTGTATGAGAGTAGGATAGCCTGCACTCCCAAATGGACACTCAGCCCTGAACCCCTTGATTCTAGAAACTCAGCTCTACACGGGGACAACAGAAGTCATGCGAGGGGCTGGGGATGGGGCAAGGTCCATTTGGGACTGAGTAACAGCTCGAGTGTTTGCTCAGGCATGCTGCGTCCATCTGCAACCACTGGATGCTGCACCGGGCGCTACTCTGAAGGCTTTTTATTAACTTTCATATGCTGTGATCTGGAGGTCTACCTGATGCATTCTCACTGCCGTGGCAGAGTGTGTGCTGTAGTCGCATCATGCATGCTAAACTAACCCTGCATGGAGCAATGCTGCCATGGGAGAGAATGTTTTGTGAGTGTATGCATCTGTATATGAAAAAGGGACTATGTAGGTGTTGCTGGCCTCCTCATTCTCACTCATTTCCCCACACATTGATTAATTAGATATAGTTTGAAGGATTTTCATACCTTCTTTACGGTGGATAAACTTTGTTAAATTTGCATATTTACTTTCCTCTGCCAGGTGATGACGGTTATGAGCAGATCTCCAGTGATGAAGACGACCTGGATAATGGTAGCTTCAAGTTACCCACCTTTGACATAGACTACACTCCTGAGGATCTTGCCTCTGTCCCACCTGTTCAGTATGATCCCTATGAGCGGGAACTTCGACCCCTGGTCTACTTCACCCCTCCGTATAAGACTCGCTTTGATACACATCTTGAGAAACCCACTGTAGAAGAGCCCAGAGATGCTGGTGGAACAGAAGGACCAGCAGGTGGAGATGACTCTGAGGCCATTGTTCAACTAAAAGAACTACTAGCTGATATTGGTGAAGACAGAGATGCCCGGTGGGTCACTGCTGTAGAAGAGGCACCTGGATTACTGGCCAAAGGGTTGACTAACTTAATCAAACAAGGACAGGCAGAGGTGGAGGACCCTGTTAAAATTTTAGTCCACTGGGCTCTTCAGGCTTTGAATATAGAGATTGCTCTCACTCAACCCATTGCCCTTAACCTCAGGCAGCTAAAAGCTGGTGCAAAGCTAGCATCATATCTGACAGAGTGTCCGCAGGGCCTCCCAGTGCTGCTGCGTGAAGGGGCCCTGAATGTTCTGCTGGAACTTCTTCATACAGATCACATCTCGTCCACTCTGAAGCTGAGTATCCTGAAAGCTTTGGATGCTCTCATCAGCGCTCCTGCCGGTGTGGAGGCTTTCTTGCGTGCAGGGGATTCAGAGAAGAGTGGCTATCAGGTTAGCACCACAAAGTGGCCAGTCTTTAAAATATCTTCCTTTTTGTCATTTAAAAAAAAAAAATTTCCTTCTTCAGTTGATTCTAGTGAGAGGGAATAAAAATGCACTTAACATTCTAAATAGCACAAATGGTGCAACGCCTATAACTTATTATGTCTCATCACCTGTAAAACTGTAACTCATAATGGACATAATGCTTAAGATTAAGAGTGATCAGTGTGTTACTACCATCTGACACTGAGCTTGATGTGCTTCACAGCGTCTAGTCCAGCTTTTCTTGTGTGAAGAAACCGTCCGGGTCATAACAGCTGGCAACGCAATCTTACAGAAAGGTCATGTGTATGAGGTACTTGCCAATCTACAACATTCAGCTGCAGCTTTGAGTGAACACCAGCAGGTGAGTACACATTTAAAGCCACTCTTTTCAGAAACACTTAAAATGCTTTTTTTATCATAGTAATTATTACTGGTTGTCATCTTCAGGAGGAGACAGAGGATACAGAAAGCCCTATGGAAGAGGAACCATCTCTGAGCCCCGGCCCTGTCAGTGAGGCTGAACTTGACAGGCTGGCAGGAGTTTTGGAAGAGCTTCATCACCTGCTGGAGACTGCCCCTCATTGTATGGTACAGCCCCCTCCAAAAGCTTTTCCCACGAGTGCAAGAATAACGGGGCCCCAGGAAAGGGACAACCCATATCCAACTCTGTATAGGTACATAATCAGTCACAAATTATCTCAAACCTCACAGTGTAGAAGTTCAGATTGTGGCTCTGGCTTATCAAATACATTTCTGCTTTTGTTCTTATTCCTTGTCAGATATATGCATGAATGCCATTTTCTGGAAAGCACAACAGTGGTGTTGTCAGCGGCAGCTGCAGCAGGCCATCTTGGTGTGACCCAAGCCATTAAAGAGCTTCTGCGCTTCCTGTCGCTCACCCAGTCCGGTCTACTCTTCCTTCTTGCCCAGCCCGCACCCACCAACTTGCTGTTGCGTCTCTTGGCATCAGTGGCAGAAACTGAAGGAGAGGAGACCACATACACAGGAGGAGAGGGAGGTCTCACAGGGCCAGGTTATGGGGAAGAAGGTTTCTGTGTGTGGCTAATGCAGGCACTGCATGCTCTGCAGGGTGTGTCTGAACTCATGAGCCATGTTGCCCCAGAAAGAGAGGGCAGTGCAGGGCTTGAAGAAGGTGACAACTCTGAAGTTCTGGGCATGCTCAATGCACTTTACCTGATGACCTTCACACAAACTGGTCGTAGTGCTGTGGCTCATGTTTTCAGCCTGGAGAACAACCTTTCCTGTCTGGTCACTCTGCTCCAGCACTACAGCAAGGATGGACAAGGGTACATCTGTCCTCTATTTCTGAAATGTTTCTCTTTGTTCACTTCCATTTTTCAGTGTTACTTTATTGTTTTTGTTTTGTTTTTACTTTAGTGAAGCCAAGGCTCGCAAAGCTGTGACATATAACTACGCCTGTATGCTGGTTTTAATGGTGGTACAGAACTCAAATGAACTGCGGATGATGGAACAATATGCTGCTCCACTGCTAACTATAGCCAAGGCAGATGACACTAATGCCAAGTTGCAGGGTAAATATGACCAGGTTCACAATTATGAGTCATGCTGTTGAGGAAAGTTTGGAATATTACATTGTGATTTTGTCTTTATTTTTCAGAACTCAGTAAATGGCTGGAGCCTCTGGAGAAACTTCGCTTTGAAATTGGCAGCATTCCTACGCTTATCAACTTCATCAAGCAGGTACAGATCTCTCACTTGATATACAGTCTCCCATATTGGATGGTGTTTGAGCAGCTGTCATCTAATTCAGGGAGTCTGTTAGCTCTGTCAGTGTGGGGAATCTCAACTTGCCTCAACCTACCTTTTTCATTGTGCTGATATTTTTTGAGCTGATGCTATTTTAGTGCCAGATAAAAGCAGTACAGTGTTGTCACGTACAACCAGGCCAGCTGACAAGGTGACCCAAACCTTTTAAATCTCAGTGAGAATGAAAGAAAACAATTTAACTTCTGAGAACGTAAAGGTTTTCTGATTCTGAAGAGAGAAAAAAAGAGAACTTCCTGAACAACAAATATGTAAAAAGAACAGGAAGTACTTTTAGGTCACACACTCATTCATCTATTCAAATCTTTCACCATCTCAAGGCTGAAAGTTTTCAGTCTTTCAGATTTTCCTTATTATTTGCTTATGGTCACCTTAACATTGAAGCAAATCACTGTGGCTCATTCAGTAGTGTCAAAAGAATTTGTTTTAGCACTTTTGTAAATGGGATATAATTTGATATAATTGGGGTGTACTGGTGACCACAGAGACTCTCAGCTCTTCCTGCAAACCTGAACAGATTGAAGCAAGAAGAAAATAAATAGATTTTCAGAAATGACCAGAAGAATCAAAAAGAAAAGGGAGAAAAAGCTGCATTTGTTTTGTCTTTATGGAACAATGTATTTGTTGTTGAAGAAAGAAAATGTTGTACATCTGGGAACACAATCTGGATCTTAACAACCTAACCTTTCTTTTTACACCAGAATGTGGAAAATGTGTTAAATGCTGAGGGGACTGGACTGGTCACTGCTCTGAGGGTCCTCTGTCACATTGCTTGTCCACCTCCTCCTGCAGAAGGTAAAGAGAGCAAACAAAATTTTTAAATATGTAAAATGGTATATGGACTGCACTTATATACCGCTTTTTCCACACCATCAAGGTGCCCTCAAAGCGGTTTACAGTGGCCTCTCATTCACCCATTCACACAACATTCATACAGCAGTGTGAATGTGGGCGGCTGCCACCATGCAAAGGCGCTGCCAGACCCACTGGGGGCAAGTTAGGGTTCAGTGTCTTGCCCAAGGACACTTTGACATGTGGACAGTTGGAGCCGGGATCAAACCGCCAACCTTACAGTGACTGGACGAACCTGCTCTACCAACTGAGCTACAGCCACCTCCGGGATAAAAACTAAATACTTACTAATCAAACTCCACCCATCCATCTGTTAACATGTGCTTATCCAAATTGGGGTAGTGGGGGCAGCAGCCTAAGCAAAGAGGCCCAGACCTCCATCTCCCCGGCCACATCCTCCAGCTCCTCTTGGGGAACACTGATGCATTTCCAGCCCAGTCTAGACAATAATTTCTCCAACAGGTCCTAGGTCTGCCCCGAGGCCTCCTCCCAGTTGGACATCCCTTGGAACACCTCTCAAGGGAGGCATCCAGGGGGATCTCACCAGATGCCCAAACCACCTCAACTGGCTCTTCTCAATGTGCAGGAGTAGCAACTCTACACCGAGCCCTTCCCAGATGACCGAACTTCTCACCCTGTCACTAACGGAGAGTCTGGCCACCCGTGTGGTGAAATAAGTTTTCACCACACGGTGTATCTGCAATCTAATTCTTGTGGTCACTACCCACAGTTCATGACCATAGGTGAGGGTTGGAACAAAGGTCAGCCAGCAAATGGAGAGGGAGAGGTTCTCCACTTGAGGGAGACCCTCACTCCCCACCTAGAGGGGGGATTCTACCCTTTTCCAACTTAAAACCATGCTCTCAGATTTGGAGGTGCTGATTCTCATTCCTGCTCCTTCACACTCGGCTGCGAACTGCTCCAGTGAGACTTGAAGGTCCTTGCCTGTTGGTGCAAACAGGACCACAACATCTGCAAAAAGCAGAGAGGCAATCTAGAGGTTACTAAACCAGAACCCTTCTACTACCTGCCTGCGCTTAGAAATTCTGTCCATAAAAGTTTTTATCAGAATCTGTGATAAAGGGTAGCCCTGGCAGAGTCCAACTCTCCCTGGAAACAAATCCAAATTAAAACCAGCAAAGCGAACCAAACTCACTTTGTACAGGGACTGGGTGGCAGTATCCCATACCTCTGGAGCACCCGCCACAGAACACCCTGAGGGACACGGTCAAATGCCTTCTCCAAGTCCACAAAACGCATGTTTACTGGTTGGGCAAACTCCCATGCTCCCTCAGGACCCCAGTGAGGGTATAGAGCTGGTCCAGTGTTCCAGGACCCACATTGTTTATCCTGAATCCATGATTTGACCATCGTCTCCAGCACCCCAGCATAAACCTTACCAAGGAGGCTAAGGAGTGTGATTCCCCTGTAACTGGAACACACCCTCTGGTCAGTTTGCCGGAATCTTCAGATCAGAGAGACCATTCCTCCCAATCATGCTCCAGGGAACACTGTCATTACTCACATGAGTGGGAAATGTAGTGGGCAATGAAGTCCCCCAGCAGAACAATACAGTTTCGTTTTGAAGCACTTTCCAGGACCACTGCCAGGGATTCCAAGAAAGTTGGGTACTCCGAATTGCTGATTGCCTGCATAAGCGCAAACAACAGTCAGAGTCCGTTCGCTGACCCAAAAGACATGGGGAAGCTACCCTTTCATCCACTGGGAAAAACCCCAACATACAGGCTTCCAACCCGGGGGAAATAAATAATCCTACCCCAGCTCAACACCTCTCACCATGGGAATTCAAGAGTGGAACAAGGTTTAGTCACTCTCGAGGAGATTGGATCCAGAATCTGTGCTGTGCGTTGAGGTGACCCAAACTATATTCAGCCAGTATCTCTCACCCTGATCTGGGTGAGGGACACTGTGCTCCTTGATTTACCTTTTCCATAGTCGGTGTGAATCACTCTTAGTCTGGCCTGTCCACCAGAACCAATTTGCCTTGGGAGACCCTACCAGGGGCATTTTACCCCCAACACCATAGCTCCTGGGATCATTTCAGCTGTACAAACCCCTCCAATTCAAGGACGAGGGGTGGTAATCAAATTAATTTCTTTTTACGTTAAAGATTTTAGTGAAGATCTATTTTTGTGTGTACTGTTTCCTTTTACTGTGTCCTTAACAGTTACCTGCGACAGTTATATAAGAGCAGGACTATTGTACCACAGTGACCCTATTTTTCACCATGTCCTCCATTCTTTTTGCAGGTCAGCAGAGGGATCTTAAGTGGAGTCTTTCAGGTGTCCAGCTGTTCTCTGGGGAGGGTCTTGATACGTGCGTGCGTGTTCTGCAGAAACTGTGCAGCGTGTTACTGCAGCCATGGCGTTTGCATGGACACATGGGCCCCACGCCACAGCGCTGCATGATCCTCAGTATATGCATCAACATACTGAGGCTGCTACGCACCATGCTGACAGAGCTCCTCTGTGGGGGGGCTTTCCAGTTCAGAGACACTCGGGTAGCCAGTGTGCTGGTTACGCTCCATATGATTGTTTGCTCCATTCCTGCATCTGGACGTCTAGATGGCGAGGAGACCAGGGTGCAGGCACTGATTGTTGATGTCCTGCTCACCTTCACACAGGGTGTTAGTGAACAGGTGTGTGAATGAGGGTGCACCAATGTTTTAAATAAAATTATTTTGGTGCGACAATATTAGTCATTTCAGTGAGACAATTTTTGTGTCTACTGCAGGTAACTCACACTGAAGAGACTCTGGCCAGTAACACGTGGTCTCTGATGCTAAAAGAAGTTTTGGGTTCATTGCTGAAAGCTCCTGAAGGTCTGTTCTCTGGCCTGACACTGCTGTCTGAGCTGCTGCCTCTTCCACTGCCAATGCAGAGCACTCAGGTAACTTGGTCTTGTCATCTTGGCCACTCGATCCTGTACTTTATTTCAGCTATTCATGGTTCTTGTCTTGCAAACTAATATTAGATCTTTGGCTTCATAGGTGATATCAGTTCAAGATGTGGCTATAGCGTTAAACACCAGGAAGCTGTGGAGCATGCACATACGAGCACAATGGAAAATGCTTTCTGAGGTGTTGAGGTGTGTGTGCTCCACCAGCTGCCCTCCACTCCTGGCCATGCTCAGGAGAGTGTGTGTTCAGCTGGCAGACCTCTCTTCACCCACTGCAACGCTCATCATGAAGACCCTGCTGGAGTTGCTGGTGGAGGAACTGCAGCCGTGAGTGAAGCGCACACACACCATCCCAGTTTTAGTGTTTGTGTTGTAGATGGTATTCCCGAACTATGTGTTATCTACTGACTGCAGGGCTGAGGGGAAAAGTGTGAGCTGGGGCCAAGTGTTGCGTCTGCTTTCCTTGATGGATGCTCTGGCATCGCAGAGGGCTTGTAAGAGTGCAACCCTCCACTTGCTGTCTGGCTCAGTTTCTGGAGACGAACAGCTGGCAGAGCTGTTCCCACTGCTTTTGTCAGTGTTGGTTCCTCCAACGGATCACTCCTTACAACAGCAGCAATGCAGTGTTCTAGTGGGGAACAATATTACAGTCACTGTGTGACCAGGTAAGAGCTACAGTGGGCGCCAAACAATCTTGTCTTCTAAGGGGAGAAAAGGAAGAAAACCCTAAAAATGTTGTCTTCATCAGGACATATCTCTTGTGGTGTCTCCACCTGGTGAAAGCTGTGTGTCAGAGGCTGAACAGCTGGCCAATGCACTTCCAGGACGAGAGATGATGTCATCAGTGTGTAATTCCCTGTTGGAGGTTTTAGGCAGTAAAGAGAGCAGTGTCCCACTCCTCCTCACTGCCATCAGGACTTTGACGTTCCTCACAGAGCATAACTACGGACTCTACCATCTCAAAGGGTAAATGCATTATTCCACTCATGTTTCCCTTTCTGCTTCTATCACTTTCTACTACAGGTTGTGTGTGAGTGTTTTATCTTAAACAAACCTTTGACTACGGTTTTATTTCAGTGCTGTGAAGAAACATGGTGCAGGACTGTGCTCACTTCTTAAAAGGCTGGTAGTTTCCTTCAACAAGGACTCAGCAGATCTGATCTCAGCTCTGCTTGACTTTCTCAGGACAAATTGTCAACACAGAAACAATGGTAAGTACAGTTTAAATGTCCCACGCAATGATTCTAGTTCATCATATCTAGATAAAGCTCCTCAAACGTCTTGTCTCGTTTCTAACACTGTTCCAAAACAACTCAAACTAAGAAAATTTGAACATTTGGAGAGATGTTACTTTAGAAGTGAAACAAACTGTAGTATAACAATGTTGGACATTACAAAATACACCTGCAGTTTGGCAAGAACAAAACATTTTAAAATCAGGAAGTTTAAGCAAAAATGTAAAATGTGGTATAATTTTTTTTTTAATGCCTGGTTTGGCCATTAAAGTATGAGTTATGTCTTCATATGGCATTTCAGTGCAGTTCAACTTTTGCACAAACGGGAAAAACATTTGAATTATTTCCATTATTGTATCTAATTTTTCACAGCTCATCTCAGATGGTAGTGCATATTAATTCTAAATCTGTCTTTGTGTTCAGTGTGTTGATGAGGCCCAAGGATCCAGTGAGGAACCAGCCTTTGTTCCTCCACGGTTACTGTCAGCCTCTGAGATGAAAGCTTTGCTACAATGGGAGGAGTCTGAGTCACATCCATTACCTGCTTTAGAGAAGCTGATAACGGTACAAATATTCACCTATTCACATTTATTTTTATATATTTAATTTTTTTCAAATAACAGTTGCCTTACCATTGAATTTACTTTGTGGACATATCTTCTGTAGAAACTATGTAAAGAAGATGATTCAATGGAAACCATGTTGGAGAATGTGAGTTTTCTAAGGCAGACCTTGGAAGCGGCCAGTGACACACCTCCTGCAGCTGAAGTTGAGCCCACTCTGCCAGCACCTGAAACACTGGGGGCTCAATTTAATCACAGGTTCGCCATCAGGATAATTAAAATATTATGTAACCATACAGTTTACAATTTTTAATATGTGGCAATTTTCTTTTGTTTTCTGTCTTTCTTTTCTTTTAGTCCATTTTAAAGCTTTGCCCCCGTGGAAGTTGTCATCTTAAAATGACAAAATGTTAGAGCTAAATTTGATGAACATGAATTTCAACTAGCCAAGTGAAATATCAAAAGAACATGTGTGTGTGTGTTTTGTTTCTGCAGGACAGTGTTCATTTTGTCAGAAGCACTCGACGAGCAGCTGAAAGCTCTGTGGTTCTCTCCCTTTCAAACAGATGACATCGAAGCAGAGCTTGATATGGTAAGTGTGTGTGAATCTGCAGCCTCAGTCAAAAATGCACTGATTTATATTAATTAGACAACAACTGGCATGACAGTCGCATGTCTGAATTACCTCTCTGGTGCTTTAAGACAACGTATTTGCGATGGCAATCTTACTTGAACAGACCCAGTATCAAACAGCCAGATCTTTCAGCACACATCAGTCTGAACTGCTGCTGGCATGTTTGTGAACAGAAAGGCAGAGTAGTGAGGGTTAATTTGATATAAGATCAGTTGTTCAGTGGAGTTCAACAGATCATGTTATTTAATTAATGATGGTGATGTCCAGACTTTGCCACTCCTTGCTTTTAGCTATTGGAGTTTGCTGCAGTACCAAAACATTTTTCTTCTCAGCAGTGACAGTTTAATAAAGTTAAAGATGTAGAAAAGGGACATTTTAAAGGGATTTCTATTTCCATCCACCACTGTCATATTGCACTTAACCACTGCACATTTTAAAAACTACTCTGAATAATAGGAGATATGACAAAAAGGCAATGAATACTTCGGTGAGATACCTCATTTTTTGTTTGTTTTTTTTTTTCTTATGCAAATGTGCAAATATTGTGGGAACACTCTGGCTTTTGTCATTTTACTGGGTTTTACATGGTTAAATGAAACAATGAGGAACATGTATGCAAACGTAAACAATGTCCAAATCAATGTTGTCACAGATTGATGAAGGGTTTAACAGGGCTTTAAGAGCTAAGGCTGCATAATTATGAAAAAAAGAATCATCTTTATCATGAGCATTTTAGCTCGCATATTGACCTTATCTGATTGGTTAGAACTTTGTTGCACGATGATTTTTTTTCTCACTAAATGCAATATACGTCCCAACAGCTAGGATCTCTTTTTTTCAGTTTTTTCCTTTAATGTCGCTCTTACAGATTAAAATAGCTCCATAATTTCTGTATTCTCACACTGACAGCCCAAAGGCAAACATGTTTCTGCATGATCAAGTGGTTCAGACCAAGCTATCTCCAGATTATGATGTTGATGCTGTAATTTAAAACATTTTCTTGTTCTTGTCTTTTGTTCATTGCTAAATTTTTCCCCACATTGTTTCAGACTTTAAGGGATATCAAAAACATCCCAAATTTGCCTTACATCTGGTTTACTTTGTGCACATTTCCTGTGTGGCAGGTGAAAGTGGATCTGGTGGGTTTGGCTCAGGAGTGTTGTCCAGAACTGGACCTAAAGGCTGAGTTGGAGCGCTCCTTCCTATCTGAACCTTCTTCTCCCGGTCACACCAAGGCTCCCAAAGGTTTTCGACTGGGCAAACACAAACATGAAACATTCATCACATCAAGGTACAGCCCCAGTGTCATTTTGCTTCTCACAGATTTATCATCTCAGATCTCGGTTTAAGTGGATTTTCTTGTCGTCATCTTGTGCTTGTCTCTGCAGTGGTAAATCTGACTACACTGAGCCTCCGAAGAGAGCCCACTTCATGCTTCATTCTTCTGCTCCTCGTGGTCGTGGAGGTCGAGGAGGGTTTGGACAGAATGTCTCGCGTCCCCATGATGTTTTCCGTCAGCGCAAACAGAACACCTCCCGCCCTCCCAGCATGCACGTGGATGACTTTGTTGCAGCAGAGTTTAAAGACATTGCTACTCCTCTTGGACTTTTGCCCAACAAACGCCTGCCAAAGAGCGCCCCCAAGCTACCCACAAGAGGATTGTTCACTGGCAACAGAGGCAGAGCTACCTTCCACAGCCAGACACGCTTTTTCACTCCACCACAACCTAAAGGTGTTCTGCTGTCAGGTGTGTACAGTAAAGTTTATCTTACCTTACACACATGATCCTTTGCAAAACTGTGATAATTATAAATGTTTCTTTTTTTGTGGAATTTGTGTTATCTTAATATGGCCAACAGAGGGTGACAGTTATTCCTTTTGGTTCTGTAGGTAACTACGCTCGAAGAGAGGGGGGCCGTGGTTCATCATGGAGTGGGCAGGTTCCAGCCGTCACTCACAGAGGAACTTATAGTGAACCCCGTGGAGGCCAGAGCAACTTCACAAGAGGACCTCTGTCCTCCCGACAACCCCCTGCAAGTATGTATATTACACAGATTTGCCTTCACTTTGTAATGTAGATTTCTACACACTGAACTAAAAATATGTTGTGTAAAACCCCCTCTCCCTCAGGCGCTTATCGGCTGGCTATCCGGGATCGAGTGCCACGGGGCAGAGGAGGTGCTGGGCTGTCTTGGCTTAGTGGGGGAGGTGCCAGCGGCACTGGAGGAGGTGGCGGTGGAGGGGGAAGAGGATCTCAAGGGAGTAAATTCAGTGGAGGGGGAGGGAGTGGAGGTGGGAGGGGCAGACATGTGCGCTCCTTCACCAGGTAAATTCACCTGGGCAGTGACTACAGCCTCCCATGGCTTAAAGTGGACCAATCAGGATGTTGTGTATGCTGTCTCCATGGAAACATGGTTCGTGTTGTTACAATGACTGTTCTATTATGTTTTGTTATAAGTAATATTTGGAGAATAAAAATGGTTATAATTGAGTGTTTTTAAGAAAAAAAACAAATGAAATGATTAACTGATAAAGAGACTGAGGACTTCATTAAATGTTTAGCACAAATGCTTTTTCAAAGCAATTATCTCATATTTCCCTTGTTTTCATTTTTTTATACTACTAAAGAACAAAAATTACACAAGACTGAAGCTCATCAAAAATGGAAAAGATTAAAGTTTAAAAATACTCAACTACATTAGGCCCAATGTGACACACTGAGCATTTGGGTATTCTGGTGTCAGAAAAAGCTGTTGAAAAGCTAGTAAGTTGCACGATTTCTGCTGGTTGAAACCACATTTTCACACTTGCAGTGTATAAATTTGTCAGCCTCAACAGTTGAACAGATTGTTTTTTGTGGTCTCTTTAAAAAGAGAGTTACAGATAAAACAGACTGTCTCTCACAAAGTGTATTAATTGATTTTAAAACCCATTCTCCAAGAGTTTCTAGACATGCCTTCCTTTACATACTATAAGGTGGACAACCTGAGTGAAGGAATAGCTTTAAACCGAAATAAATTGAAAAACAGGAGTAGCAGTGATTTACTGATGGCAGGATCACAAAAATAACAGTTTCTATTGGTAACCTGATGGACAGAGAAATTCAATGGGACATCATAAAAGATCTCTGTATTAAAAGTATTAATAGGAGTAATAGTGGCTAACTATGACTTCACAAAATTGATGTTTTCTATCACATCCTGTTTTGCCAACTGAGAATGATATACATAAAACTGCTTTTAAAGCACACAGTTTGATTTCTTCTCTTTGTTTGTTTTTTCAAACATGATTTATCATAATTCATCCCAAAAATGACAGAAATAAACGTACAGATAGCATATTCGTTGCCAAAAATAAAGAATAAGGATTTATTCTGTTGTAGTTTAGCTCATCCTCTGCTTCAGTGCTCTCAGATGACTGTTACCTCCCGGCTCTTTCTCTTGATGCAGTCCAGAGTCAGACTGCGAGTGCTGCCCTTGCGTGCCTCTCCTAACTGAGGGGAAGAAGAACCTGCAGCATGTGTAGCCTGAGCTGAATGCAGTGACAGAGAAGAGGCGTGTAAAGAAACCTCTCTCTGCTGATGTTGCACTGGCTCTGTGAGGACCTCCCACCCAGATATCTGCTGGTCTCCTTGATGCTGGTTCTGGGCTGGATGTTGGCTTCTAGTGGGCTGCATGTCTCTGAGCAGCTCCAAGCAGTTCTCTTTTCTCCAGCTCTGCTTCTGCCAGCTCCTGTCTCCTCAGGCGCTCTGCTCCTAACAGGGCGTGCATGTCGCACATCACACGCGATAACTGACCCTTCATAGAGAAAACATGAACCAACACATCAAGTGATTTCACGTGTTAGGGTTTGTGCTGATAAAATCATTCAAGTGTTAAAAGAAGCCTGTCAATTTTATTTTAGTGAGTACGTCACCGCTGCTCATGTAGCTGATGTACGTTAAAAGCTGTTGACAGGATGGTACAAAAGAGATTCACCTTCAGCTCCTCGACCTCGCTCTTTAGCTGCGACTCTTTCTGCACCATGTGTCTCCTCTGTGAGTCCAACCGTGACTCCATTTCTCGTCTCACCTCCTCCACCTTGCACAGCATCTCTGCTCTATGGTAAACATTTCATTACAGCAAAATCATGACCTTGATACGCAATAGAAGATTTCTCTTAACTAGACAAACCCACCTCAGCATTTCCACCTCGGTGCGTAGTTCTGCTACACAGTTATGTTGTGGCTGATCGATGGAGTGGAGAGTGTGGCCACAGCCGTTGGGACACTCTCTGCTCCGGAAATTACATTCTGACAGGTGAGCCTCCAGACCCCGCCTCTCTACCTGCACGGGGCAACCTGGGAGAGAAAAGTAACAGCAAGAAGACGTGAAGCAAATAATTGATACTGTATGTGTAGGCTTAAAATCCAAGCATAATGATGAGTAATGGTGACATATACAAAGAAGCGTAAAGTGATTTTCATTTAACTATAAAATCCCTGAGGATCACAAAGTCGCATCCAAATGTGAAAAAAAGGCGACAAAATCTTTCTCATGATGATATTTAAAAGTCAAACAAAAATTCAAGCGAAAGATTAAACTGTGGGTCTAATTTTATTACAATATAATGACTAACTACTCTGCAATTCTTTTGAAATGATAAATCAGCTTTATATTTATTTTTTCCATGGATTGTACAGTATTCATTTCATCATGCGCACGTTAAAAAAAAGTTCTAAAGGTGGATGGTGAAAAATAACCCTTAAAAAAAACTTGGGATTTCTGTTCCTCACAGACTGCAAGTCATTTATTTCACAAAAAGTAAACTGAAAGCATATCAAATGTTGAAAACTTGAAAAGTTCCACATCTGGAAATGTGTATTGTTACAAATTAACATTTTTTTTTTTATTTTTATCTATTTTTGATTTTTTTGGGAAATCGTGGATGGCATGTTCTCCAGGCTAAGGAGAAGAGGTCACGAGAGGAGGCTTGGAGTCTGTCACAGATGTCAAAGGGAAAATGACAAAAAGCAGTCTGGATATATCACAGGAACAGGAATGTCTGGGTTGTTTTGACTGTACACTTTCAAAGTCATCATCAGAGATGAGTATGTGGACACATTAGTCCACATGGCATTGATGCGGTAACTTGCACATCTTTGATGCCACAGGTAATACTAAATACAAGATTTCAAGCAACACATGCTGCCAATCTGCACAACATTTTCAAGGAAGGCCTTGCTAATTTCAGCAAGGCAATCTGAAACCACCTTTACACATATTACAACAGTATGGTTCCACAGTAAAAGATGTGGATGCCAAACTGAGCTGCCTGAAGTCCAGATATCACACCCACTGAAAACATTTGGTGCATTGTAAAACACGAAATATGACAAAGAAAACCTGAAGTGTTGAGCTGCTGAAATCCTTAACTGCTTTCTTTGGTTTACCAGTTTACACAGTGATGAAATGCAGCATTAAACATTTTAGAACCTCAGTTTTAACATTTGACATGGAATCTTTGATGTCAAATATTTTAATAAAATATGTGGTTTAAATGTCCTCATTAACTGTGGTAAGGGCTGAATTTTGGAAAACATTGGCAAAATCAATCAGACAGCAGCAGAAATATCAGATGTCATTAGTGATTAAACTGCTTAACACTGCAAAAAAGCCACACTGCATGCTCACTTGTTACAATACCTACCACAGTAGTAACATATGCACTCTCCACCTGGCAATGACAGGTTACATTGACATAATGAGCACAAAAGCGTACATGTTTATATATACATTCAGACTTATAAATTGTTGATTCAAGAATGACTGGCCCTCAGTCAACTCTGTATGAGCTCTCTGAGCTTTCAGTCCCATTCCCTATACATCAACTTGTTTACAAGGTAGCCCTAGCAACAGATGAGCTGCAGCAGGTGTTCACACACAGAGGTGTCACATTACTGTGGCAGCATACACATTCAGGGTAGCAATTTAACTTTACTATAACGACTAAGATATAAAAACAAAAAAACAACATGTTAGATGTGTAGTGTATGGGTCGGTGAGGGGTTTTTATACCTGAGTTAGAGCAGGATATGAAGGCAAACTCACACTCATCCTCGTGTGTGTGCATGGTCTCCAGGGAGCAGACCACCTCGCATCCTTGACCTGCATTCACACAACGAATCTGCAGGCGGCTCAGATCATTTCGCATGTATCTGTCATCAAACACACACAAAAACGGAAAAACAAAAAACTCTGTGTCAGACAACCATACATTTTAGAATACAGCTGAACTGTTAAAAAACTTGTCGGTGAAAATAATACTGAATAAATTTAAGAGAAAATTTGCACCTGTACAGTGGTTTTAGACTGCCCACATCCAGAGGCAGTCTGTCCTCAGGGCAGGAGTGGTGATGGAGCAGCCAGCTGCTGATGCAGCTGCTGCAGTAGGCATGTTCACAGGGTGCCTGGAGGGGGCGCTCCAGTACATCTCGACAAACACAGCATAGCAGCCCTTCATTCACATATCCAACAAACCTCTCCAGATCATAGCCCATCCTGTAGCTGCTAAATATAAAGGTTGTACAACACATGACAAAACTTAAGACAATATTCTTTCTTTCTTTCTTTCTTTTTAAGCAAAAATCTGAATCAGGTCACTTTGTTGTTTCTTGTCTGGCAATAACAGTCCTACCTGGAGATGGCTTAGTCACACTCTCTCTTCTTGTCTGGTGTAGGTTTGACCTCACTTGCTCTTCCACAGGTAACCTTCCTCTTACCTCTGCGACAGACTTTTCTTCTTCATTGCCTCCCTTTACTCCATCAACACGAGGGTCCCTTGTAAAACCCTCCCTTTCCTTTGGGAGTGTGTCTCTATGGAGAGGTAACCCTGACAACACGGGTTCAGAATACAGCCAGGCAGCTGTCAGACGAGATCAGATCAGAGAGAGACAGAATTACAGGAGAAAAAAAAAAAAAAAGCTCTGGGGCACTTACTGCCTTTGCATGACAGTTGTGATATGACATAGCCTTCTCAGATCATTGCTGTTTCTGCCTTCCTTCAATGGCTAGACTTATCCAAGGTTTCTCTATCTGTGTGTATCTCTGGCTGTGGGATTAATGTGGATTACACTCTCTCCCACCCTGATTGGATTACAGTGCACACAACATCAGATGGCACAAAAGCACATGAGGAGAGGAATCAAAGATCATCCCAAAGGGACACACTCATCATCAGATCCCTTTATTGTCAGTCAAGTGGTGGCAGAAGTAAAAGTGAACTGCTGCAACTTAAAAAGCATTCTATTAAAGGTGAATGTGTTGAATATAATTTTTTAAACTTAATGAAGTTGGACTTTTCAACAAAATATGTATTCAGTTAAAAGTTACGAATTGGTGAAACAATAAATTACTCGAGTAAATGTTAGTTTGGATTATTTCAAGTAAAATTGCATGAAGAGGAAAATCTTCTATTTTTTCTTTTGCAAACGTCTTCACCATCGTTCACGTTTTCCAAAAGAAAAAAAAATCCTCTAGTTAGTACATTAGCAGTGGGCCAGGTAACATTTATGCTCGATGCATAGTCTCGTGCTGACAGAACCATAATCGTAACGCCAGTTTAAACCGCAGACACTACTTGATGTCACTCGCGTTGACTACCGTGATAACTGTACTGACATCGAAACCGAACGTACCCTTTGGATTTTGGCCACGCCTACAGCGTGATTACAACCAATCAGACTCTTTCAATCATTCAGCGGGAGAAACAGAACTGACTTGAGATATTTGTTGTAATCAGGTTTGTGATTTTAAAAAATATATAAAGCCTTCAAATACTCTTGGTATTTATAAGCGACTGTTTCAGCACGATATTACAGTTGAGTTTACACTGCATTAATGTGGTTAGCCACGTTAGCTAAAGTAGTTTGCTAATCTGTGAAAACATCATGAAGCTAACTAGCTTCTTGATGATGTGTTTGTTGGTTGGTTGCTCTAAACTAAAGACGGACTGTCAAAGACACGGATTAAGATTGAAGAAGGGCTTCTGCGCATAGTTTAAGAAGACAACTGACATTTGTCTACACTGTACGCAGAATCATTGTAAAGGAATGAAATAATCATCGTTTGTGTTTCCGTGAAAAACTCGTAACGTTCACAGTTCTCTTACGTGATTTCTTTGGCTGTTGAGAAAAAGGCCACTTGTCCAACAGAGGAAGATTCTTTTTATAGCATATTTGCAGCACATGAAATGTAGAAATAGAGACAGCTGACTTGCATTTGTGACGTTCTAGAAAAATAGTGTGTATGTGATAAGTTGTTAAAGTTACGGTGAAGTCCAAGATTAAATTGTGTATATCCAGGTTTTGCCAAATTGTGGCACTAATCATCAATATATGTGCAGATAGTTGTTAAAAAAAGAGGAAAAAAACGTTACTGTGAAGTCAACTAGTTTTTCATTCAATAAAACTTACTCACTTTCAGTAATGTATATTGGAAAAGCTAGGAAGGTTTAAAATGTATACTTGCTTCAATCAAAAACATGTCTCACTGGACAAAAAGAATTAGTCTAACTCATAAGTGAGACTAGAAAAGAGAGATGGAGAGGGATTTTTTCTTTCTTTTTTTCTTTGCTTTGCTTTTTGTTAGAACTTGGAAGTGTGAAGTATGTTAATGTGTTTTTCAGGGTCACATATTCAATTATTTTAATAATGTGCTGAGTAAGAACCTAATCATCACCAGTATTAATTGGGTAATTTTAACTGGGCTCTCTCTCTTTAGGACACAAAGTTTAATTTGTGTTGCCGATTTGAAATATGCGGCGTTCAGGAGCTCCAAGTCAGCTTTTGGGTAATGCAGTGAAAAAGCCTCGATTTGTGCCACCTGGAGCTTCTCCTTCCCCGTTTGTAACTGAACCGAAGCTTCTGGCCCCTAAACTTGGTCAAGAAAATGCATTGGATAAGGTACATTTTTATCAACATTTTGATATCAGTCTGATTCGCATCCTCATTTGTCATTCATCTTTTTTTTTTATCTTTATTTGTATTGTGTTATACATGATTAGGTGAGGAGTTGAGGATGTGTCAGTGAGATAAGGGGTGCCTCCTCTCTTACAGGTCCAGAGAAGTCTTTCAGCACCGGTTGTGAGTAAAACAGCTTGTAAGGTTCAGACTGAAACTCGCCAGGCTGCTCCAGGTCTGTCGAGGGTTCTGGCTCGTGTTCTCGGTGCAACAGAGTGCAAGGAAAATGAGGCAGAGACAAAATATCAAAACCCTGGATCAGGAGGCTGTGTAGAAGACAAAATTCCAGCAGGTGAGGCAACACATAGGAACAAGTAAGGTTGTACAAGTACAAAAAGCATGAAATCAGTTTAAACAATATTTGCACTTAAAAAGTCACCCTGAGGTTTAAAACATCACTGAATGAAAAAACAAAACAAAACAGGAATTGACAACTTTTTTTGACACTGTAATAGGCATTTGTTTTCCTTCCATAATGACTGTAGCTAAAAAAAAAACAAGACTCTTAATTAGTGTTGAATTAGATTCTAGGTGTGCTGAACAGCTCAAGTAATTAAGCCTGTGTAAGTATTACCATAGTGTAATGATAAGATATTCATTTTTTTCCTTTGGTTAATGAATCTTGGTTAATCTGTGGAAATGGACATCTGCTTATGAGTATAGATAAATATGAATTTATATAAATTTGCTGTCAAGCAAAAAGGGTGTCTGTGGATTAGTGGGTAGAGTCCAATGAGAACGTCATTGGATCAATCCCCAAGCCCCATCATGTGCCCAAGTGTTCCCAAGAGGGACACTGAATTCCAGATTTTCCCATTGACCCACTGACTCAACAACTCATGGGGACGGTTGTGTCAGGAATCAATGCCAAAATCAATATGTGGAACGCAGTGATCCACTCTCTCAACCCCTACAAAGGGAAAAAAGCTGAAAGAGGTCGGTTTGCTTGTTCGTCAAGCAAAAATATTGTCAGTGTCAGTAGTTCAAGTAATTTTTGAATGCATGTATGAAAATAGTTTACATGGAGAGAAAAAGTATTAGAAATGAAACCTTACAAGAAATGAAACCAACTCGTGCATTAACTGCATTCACACTCAGAAATCAGAGATGAATCCTCAGATTTTACTGCATTGCCCCTAATATGCGACGAGCTTAATTTCCCTTTGAATACATATAAGAAAAGTTAGGTTATATTTAGGGCTAGGCAAGTTAACGCATTATTATCGCGTTAACTTTATTAACGCCGACATTTATTTTATCGCACGTTAACGCGTGTTGCTCACGTACTTTTGTCTTTAAAAGTCTGTTACTGGCTGCTGCGGAACCGGAAGAGAATTGGCAGAAAAGCTAAAACAGACGAGAGCGGTAAAAATCTATGTACTTTTACAGTACAATATTGGGTAGCAATATTAACAATTCTGTTTGAAAACAAAAATTCTGGACCTGCAACAAAACTTTCGCGTCATTCCTCCATTTTCCATCAGATCTGCTCCATGTGTTCACTGTCGTGCTGTTCTCTTACTGGTTACTTCATTGCGGCTCCATCTAGTGGCACAGATGTGTAATGACAACAGAAAGTCCAGTCCTCGACTACAAAAAAAATTCAGTCCTGTGGTCCATTTTTTTATTTCGTATTTTTGATCCAAGTCTAAAATTGAAATAAAAAAAAACAGGCATTTTTTTCATTTTTTTTTGTGTTAGATTTAAAAACGAAAAATTGTAATAAAATGTCATTTTTTGAAATTTTTTTTAAATTTTTTGATTGACAATTGAAAATGGAAAGAATCAATGATACACAGATTGGTAAAGTTACAGAACTTTTACATGGACATTTTCATTTTAAAATTCTCCCAGAGAGAGGATTTGACAAAAACAAGGTTATTTGTAACAACTGCCAAGTTGAACTCCCTGTTTAAAGTTTTTGCTGATACCTCAGAAATTACCTGTTTTAATGTTCTGATTGTGCTGAGCCACAATCATTTTGTTGGATTTTGTTTGTAAACTTTTTTTTATTTTTATTTTTTATAAAAACGGGATGATATTAATGCCCCAGCAGTGGCAATAAGCTTTATTTTATTTTACATTTTTTAAGATGAGATTTACACTAAATATGTGTTACTGACAAGCGATGATGTTAAAACTGTTATGTTATGGCACTTTAGTTCATATGGCAGCAGAACATTTAAATAAAAGTGCATTTTACACTACTTTTGAATTCATTTTTAGATTTTTTTGTATACAATGTGATTAATCGTGATTAATCAGGGAAATAATGCGATTAAAAATTGAATCGTTGCCCAGCCCTAGTTATATTCAGGATATAGACATTTAAAAACCTAGACTGCAAACCAGCAAACATTCATGTTTGCTGGTTTGCAAACAGAAAACATGCTGTTTGCAAACCAGCAGAGCCAACATCCAGCAGAGCCAACATCCTGAATGTGCCTCTTACAAATGGTGATTTAAACATAACATTGTAACAGTTCCAGGGACTTTTAGTAGATACAAAAAGACAATGAGGTCCTGAACAATGCATCTTAAAAATAGGGCAAATGAGGAAACGTATAAGAAGTTTTGATGCAAACTTTAGGATGATGGTGATAAAAGCCTGCAGTTGAAAAACAGCTAACAAAATATGATGTTGCATACATATAATAATCATGTGTGCGCTAATATATGACAGAAAGAAAGAAGCAAAGGAGTGTCCATCAACTGAGCCGTTAGCTCACTCAGTCGAAACCCTTGGAAATCTGCAGGAAGTTGAACTCACCTGCCACCGACTTTGAGTCCAGCCTCAGTCAGTGTATAAGAATGTTGTAGTGGATTAGACTGTGTTTGTGGTGCCGGTAAAGCCTGAATTATACTCGAACGTCAGGTCGTCTGCGTCACCTACACTGATTGTTACAGTGCTCACAGGTAACTTTAGATCTTTGATCACTGTGGAGTTGATCATTGACTGAGTCTTCTTATTTTAGCTATTCTTTGATTCTTTCGAATGGTAGTTTTCTGTTTTCTTCCTCATCTTTCTGGTTTTGGTTGCCATTTTAAAACATTTTAACTGAGCAGTTTATTATTTTCTGCCCTTTTAAAAAGTTGATTTGAGAAAGGAAAACATATAATCCAAAGTATGTAGTTCCTCTGAACAATATCTGGAAAGACCCATTTAACTCAGATTTTCAGAGAGAAATGCAATATAACCAGCATGTACAGCATATGCTACCGTTAATAAGGGTCACCTGTTTGACACAAGTTTTTACCTAAAATGAATGACCTCTAACTGAATTCTACACTGCTATTTTTTTAATAGACTGATATTGCTTTATCTTTACCTTCTGCAACGTGATAACACATTTTATTAATTTTTTCTTTATGTTTTCATTTGGACCAGAATGTCGAGTATTCCCAATGCATTTGCGTGTATGGTAATAAAACGTATAAAACTTTGGGTTTTACTCGCTTTTTTTTTTTTTTTTTAAACAGACTGTTATTATCTTTGAACACACGCGCATATACATATACACATATTTTTTTCACACCTACGTCTGTTACACGTTTGAACAATAAATCGCTCGACGCATTGCAGATAAGACACGACTCAGCGGTTAATAATCACATGCGCGCGCGCTGTGGAGGTTAAACGGGGTGGGAGGGACAGCAGGTCCAGCACTATGCAAATTAGCGAGTCAGCGCCAGATTAAGACTGTGCTCGAGACCAGTGAACCGCTGCCGCTCGCTCCTCCTGTACGAGCGGCGAGTCCCTGTTTCACTTCGGAAAAACACGCGGCATGGCCCTTCTGGCTTGCCATATTCCTCCCTCAGCTCTGCGCGGTTTCGCACGCGCTCAGAGAACGTGCTTTTATCGGCCTTTTATCTCTGAGCGGGTGTTTGTCAAGCAGAGTTGAGATTGACGCCTGCATGTTAAATAGATACGGCGCAGTTCGTTTACGGGCATGCGCAGTGAGTCCCACCCCCCCTCCTCCGCTAATTTAGTTAAACCAGCCCTATTTCAACGCATCACCTTCTTTAGGAAAACAAACCCCTGACCCCTAATAACCTCTAATGTATCATTTGTAAACGGATTTCCCTCTCTGGAAAGCACAGACCTGCTACTGCAGTCATTTTCATAGAGGCAGTGTGCTTCTATGCTTGGTTTGGGGTTTAAGAGAGACCAAGCTGTAAGTAGGTCGGGCTGGGTTTAAGCAGCTTAGCTACGTCAGCCTAAGCTGAGAGGAATTCATCCAAAGCCCTCTGTGGTAGGCGGGGGCCTAAGCGAGGCTGGCCTAGTTAAGCCTGATTCTTATTGTGTGCAGCACAGCCTGTTTTTGTTGTACAACGTAGCTGTGAGAGAACACAGGAGCAGTGTGTGAATCCATGCACTTGTTAGCCATGGCTTATGATTGATTAAGAGAAGAGGAGAAGGCAAATGAGACGTGTTTGGAAGATAGGCGATTGTATCAAAAGACCAAAAGAAGAGAGCAGCAGGGACCAAAAACCTTACAAAAAAAAAAAACAAAGAAAAAAAGACCACTGGTTAGAGTGAGGAGCCACAACACTGAGTGTTGTTTCAGAAGGTTGACAGCCAAAGGCCTGACTTGGTCTGAGTGAGTTCGCTATGCTATAAGATGGCATCCAGCTCTGTGTTTCTGCCCAGCATGGTGGGTAAAGCTCGCTCTTCCAACTTCACCCTCTCTGAGAAGCTGGACCTGTTGAAGCTGGTTCGTCCTCACATCCGCATCCTGGAGGAGCACACCAACAAGCATGCAGTCATCGTGGACAAGAACAAGTGCTGGGACACTGTGGCCGAGCAGTACAATTCTTTGGGAGGGGACAGACCCCTCCGCACTGCTCAGGGCCTCAGGACCCTCTACAAGAGACTGAAGGAATCAGCCAAACAGGAAGTAATGCAGCGGAGACACGCCCAGCCAGAGTACAGAGCGAGCATCTCTGAGCCAACCAGGAGGATTATGGAGATGATCCCTCACCTGTTTCACCATGTGCCCATCCATGAGAAGGACCAGGCACTGCGCAGGTACAGTGTAAATCACACACGTAAGCTAAGATGCACATTCATCCACACACCTGAACGCATCACACAAGACATATATAGACATTACTTCCTTGGTTCCAAACTGTATTATTGTGACCAATGAGGAGGAAGGAGAGGAGGGACAGCTGTTTCTGTGTTCAGCCAGACTGCACGCTCATTGAGCATCATCACTCTTAACAGTCTGTTCTGTCTTGATTTACTTCCTGCTCATTAACTGTTAGTTCTTTTGTTCACAATAGTAACATTTTGATATAGACTAATGCTCTAAATTTATTTTTTGATTAAACTTTGGAGAGTTTTTTTTCCCCATACAGTTTTCTGTAGTATTTAAGAAAAAAAAAAAAAAACAAAGAAAAATCAGACTGAGATGTAATATTCTGGTACTTGTTTATGAGAGTAATTTTAGAGAAAAAATAATTTAAGAATAATCATTAAAAAAAAAATCTTAACCCTTCAACTTAAAACTGTTATAACAATAAATCCAGAGACAAAAAGAAATCAAGGCAGTCAGGTTATTTGTGAGGTTCTAAGCAGAAAGATTTAGTTGCAGATTCTTTATTTTTATGTTTGATTTAATGTTTAATCATTCAGTTGATTTCTTGTACAGTAATTGGTCATGAGGTAATCTTTTTTAAACAAGTAGAATTAAAAATTACTGTTTAGCTCAAGTTCCCAGTATGAAAAGCAGTTGCAAGAATGAAGCTGTGACAAAATATTCCAGCTTTTTAAGTTTTTAGAGAATATGCATAGGACAACAAACTTAGAATCTTTTAAGCTTAATTCTTACTGCTGAGACTGAAATTTATATGGATCTGGAAGAAAATCCTTTAAGCACCTTTATCCATCCACCTATCTATCCATTATCCATACCCGTTTAGTCCTATACAGGGCACTTATTTGTCATTTAATCCATTTATTTGTATTTCTTAATGTCAATTTTCACCAACAGAGATCTCCAAACACTTTAAATTTAAACAAGCTCTTGGGACATGAATGTTTTTTAAACAGTCTCAAGTTACTCATTTTGATCTCTTTTTTGTTTGCAGATTAATATACAACAAACATAGCAAGTCGCCCAGTGATCATCCTGGCAGCAGCTCCTCTCTGGCTGGACTCCAGGATTACTCAGCAGCTACCCCAAGTATCGCCCATGAGGTGGTCGAGCTAGACCCTCAAGAGGATGTAAAACCACCACCAGGATCTGCCGATCCACTCCACACACACAGGGTCAGGGATAGAAGGAAGCCAGGAGCGAGACAGAGAGCAAGAAATGAGTAGTGTCCATGATTACGAAGTATCCATATCTCCTTCTCCTTCCTCTGTTAACATCCCCCTCTCTGCCTCACCTCTTCCCATACGCCACGATTTCTATACAAATGACATCTACCCTCACCACGAGCCAGACAGGCTTCGCCCTTTGCACCTGGCCAAAGAGGAATATGAGCTGGTGTTAGCCAATCACAGGAAGGTTGCCCTATATCTGGAGGAGAAGAGGGAAGGACTGAAAAGGAAGCAAGAACTAGAAGAAGAACTTTTGAAAGCAAAAATAAAAGTGGAGAGACTAAAGGCTGCCCGACTCAGGCATGGGCTGCCAATTCCACAATAGCAAGGAAGGAACGTGTGCGGCCGTGCCAGTTATCATAAAGGGAGTGACTGTGAGGTGTTTATAGTATTTCTCATGAGTAGTTAATCACGAAATGAGTGGATGAGAGCAGTTTTAGAACTTGAACTTCTTTGGAAAAATAGTGCCTAGTATTACCTGTTCACTTATTGCAGGATGATGGTGATTTATACTGGCATCAGTCTCTGTTTTTACTATGAGGGTTTTTTTTTAGTAATTTAATGATAGAAATGGTGACAAAACTTGTAATAGCTTAAGACGGTGATGAGTGGCTCCAATGAATGTGAAACCAGTCGTTTTGGAATGGTGTTTGTGCTGTATTTACTGACACGTACCTCATTTGTGCTTTTCCCACCATCTGCCACCACAATGTAGCTGAGAATGGAGCAGGTCGGGAACAGTTTTTGGATGATCCACGGTTGTATGACAAGTTAATCTTGGGAAACTTAAAATGATATGCTTATTGTAATGACATGAAAATTAGTCAAAAACTTTCAATTCTTAAATTCTCTCCGGTTGCTGAATTGTTGGAGAGTTGAGTGAGTCGAAAAAATAAAAATAAAAAAGGGAGAGGTGGTATTGATTTTTGATTTCTATTGAAAATGTGAAACATTGATTGTATTGTAGTGTTGGTATGCACGTGTTGTCAGTTTCTTTTACAGACTGTACTTATGTTGACCACTTTCTATTAAAAAATAACATTATTGCACAGATCTTTCTTTATCTTGATTTCATCACTTTTGTAGATCATTTCTCAATCCATGATATAGAGGCAAAAAACAAAGAATGTTATGATATTCCTAATCATTTTTTTTTTTTTTTTAATTTGCTTAAGCCCTGCTTAATGTCTTTTTTTGTTTGTTTTTTTTTTTTAAATCAAATTTAAAGGAAAGTGGAGCACTCAAGATTTCAGGTGTGTGAATGTACAATATGTATGCACTATAGAGCACTCTCTTTGTGGTTGACATGATGCAACAGTGACCTCTACTGGTGACTAATTTGACTAGGTCTTAGATTTTGTCTATTTTTTTTAAAACCCACTACTTTGTTGCAGGAATGAATGACAGCTCTAACTGGACTCCTGCGTCTCCTCAAACCCTTCAAGCGTCCCACAGGGTCAGCCTCCATCTCTGGAGCTGCAGTGTCTAACTGCATTCAGGATGGAGTGAGTTACTTCAGTGTGGTGTGGTGCAAGGCCAGTAAAAAGAAACATAAGCGCTGGGAGGGTGATGCAGTGCTGGTTACAAGAGGACGAACGGTTACGCTCAAAGACATGGAGGGAAAAGGATATTGGAAAAGGTGATTTCAATTTTTTTTCCCTTCAGTGTAATTACATTGTGAAAATGTAAGTTTAATTACAGCTTTTTCAGCAGTTTGTTTAAAGACAACACACTTGTATGTTTTTTTGTCTGCCAAAAAAAAAAAACTGAAAATCAACAAATGAAAAAAAAAGAATCAGCATTTTAATGGGTTGGAAATGGCTTTTAGTCAACTATTTTGGACTTGGGTTATAAATTTTACTTAAAGAATAGTAATACCTTCTAATCAAAGGTGGCAACCCATTCCCATTGTAGCTGCGTTGCTTCTGGCTCTGTGATCTCAAGGTTAAGGAAAGGGTTGGAGCTTACAGCTCAAATTCATGCATCTCCCTCACATTCCCTCCCAAACAACCTTATGAAGCTGGAAACAAACGGTAAGGATCTGAAAGTCTTGTTAGAAACCAGGACCATGTACCACTGGGGAGCTCAGTGGTTTAAGCAGGCGGTCCACGTACAGAGGCTGCGGTCCTCTTGCAGCAGTTGCAGGTTCGACCCCCAACCTGCAACCTTGCACTGCATGTCTTCCTCTTCCTCATTCTCTCTGCCCCATCCTGTCTCTCTCACTGTAAATAAAGGCCACTAGACCCACAAAATCTTACAAAAAAAAAGAACACCTTTCCATTAGACTAACGTAAGTAAACTAGAAGCTCAATGCAGTGCGGAGGGTAGAAATCCTCTTCCTGAAAAGATCTTTCTTGTTCATAGGAGCCTTGACATTGTGCATCTGTTTTTGCCTCTGGCCTGGTCAATGAACAACTGCTTCGCATCTGTAACCCCCCTACCCCCCTCTCAGCTGCCTGAGCACTTTGTAAGGATTTTTTTCAAAAATTATTTATGCCTTGTAAATCGAGTTCAGCTCGGGAGATGTTATACTGAAACAAAGGGTTGTGTTGTACAGTATTCAGTATCAAAGTATAAAAGGTCCTATCTTTAGAAAGCAGCTGTGCCGTCTGTGGCCATTAAATGTGCTCTTTGTACTGGTAACCATGTCCAGCTGTGGTGATCTGTGGGTGTTGTAAACACTCCCTGATTACTTCTGCTTTACACACGGCCCATTGTAAATATTTAAATGAAAAGCCTGATAGTGAATACGCTGAATTATAGATTAAAAGGGTTTGTAACTGTTGTGTCTGAAAACATGCATGCTGCCATTTATGCTGACATAAAAATGTATTATACATTTATACATGCAACTGCTGTGCACTTTTAGAGGACTGAAATACAGTGCACTCAAGAAATCATGACTATATAGTTTCTCCCAGTGTATACGATATTCATGTTCACGTTTATTTGTGTTACAGGTAGTGGCTACAAGGTGTCAGAGCTGGCCTCGCTGTCTGAGGGACAGACTCTGATGATTGGTGGCAAAGAGATAGAGGTGATGGGCATCATATCTGCTGAAGACTTTGCCAGAGGGCGTTGTTTCCAGGAGGTCCAAATGGATCAAGTGGAGTCACGACACAAAGTCTGCCCCACCTCCCTCTCGTTGCTTGGCCTCCAAAGCTTTTTGTCCTCCTACAATGTTGGGCAGAACAGGGCATCCAGAAACTAAACCAGAGGGGGAACAAACCTGCAGACCTCGTCATGACCCACTTATTCCAGGTACTGTATATTTATCTTTGCTTGTTGGAACAGAGAAGCTCCATTGATGAAGTCGTGTTTTTCTTAGGTGCACTGGTGATGCCTCGCCCCTCTCCCAACCACCAGTGGCTTAATAACAAATCAGGGCTTCCTGTGGTTGATGTTGTGGTCGATCCACACCTGACTACGCACCTGCGACCCCACCAGAGGGACGGCCTGCTCTTTCTCTATGAGTGTGTCATGGGCATGAGGTGACAGAACTGCTCCTCTATCTTATTGTCAAAGGTTATGTAAATTATATCTCAAATAATCCCTTTTAGCCCACTGGGCTGAAAACTGTTGGGCTGGAAGACGAGGCACCACCATTGACAAGACTACTAAAGGATCGTATCCATATTTTTGTTTCAGAGCTGTGGGCTGCCATGGTGCCATCCTGGCCGATGAAATGGGACTGGGGAAGACTCTCCAGAGTGTGGCACTATCCTGGACATTACTTAAACAGGGACCTTATGGTGGGAAAGCAGTTGCTAAGCGTGTTCTTGTGGTTACACCGGGGAGTCTTGTGCAGAACTGGAAAGCAGAGTTTAACAAGTGGCTGGGTCGTGAGAGGATCAGTGTGTTCACTGTGGATCAGGTGAGAAGAAAAGTTTTTTTTTTCTTTTTTTCAGACAACATATTACAGAAAAAGAAGAGAGATCTTATAGATCAAAAATTTCATTTCAGTTTGTCATTTGGCAAGGCAGTTTTAGTTATAGAGCATATATCGTTATGTGTAAGGTCACTCAGTGCTACATTTAAGGTACAAGAAAAAACAAGTAACTTTTAGAAAAAAAATCTTAGAGCCAGTAAAGAACCTACCAGCTGTCGTAGGACACAAAGAGCAATACTTTAGGGTTCCCGAGAAAAATAAAACGCAGATGTGGTGCACCTGTCTGCGCCTTCCAAATCAGTGAGTTTCCATAGTTGCTTCAAACCTGGAAGTTTACATGACATGCAGAAGCCCCAAATGCAGCAGCAAAGACCCTGTTTCAACCAGCGCTGCCTCCCAAGTGATATATTTTTCGCGGTACATTGGTTTCCCCTAATGCTGATTTATTAACTTATAAAACTGTGATCCATGTTTTGTTTTGTTTTTCTTTTTGTAAAGCACTTACAGTGAGTACCTTCCTGAACGAATCACAATTAAACATTTGCTTTAATCTTACATGTATTAATTTCTTTACATATCCTTAGGACCACAGAATTGAGCAGTTTGTGTTATCACCTCTACACCCTGTTCTCGTGATCAGCTATGAAATGTTGCTGCGCTCCCTGGAGCAGGTAGAGTATGTTCACATGGTGTCTCAAAGATGTATGTGTATTTATCAAAACAGTCAGCTCACATTGATGTTCATTTTTAGATACAGAAAGTGGAGTTTGGTCTCATAATTTGCGATGAGGGCCACAGATTAAAAAACAGCAACATCAAAACATCCTCAGCCCTCAGCAGCCTCAGGTGCAATCGAAGAGTCATACTCACAGGTATGCTCGAGCTTGTTTGTGACTGAATGAGTAGGGAACTCTTTAAAGTCTGACAGAAACAGCTTTTTGCAGTGATTTTATGGTTGGTTGTCTTTGTGATTTGAAGGTACACCGGTCCAGAATGACCTGCAGGAGTTCTACGCAATTATAGAGTTTGTTAATCCGGGGATTCTTGGGTCAACAGCTGCTTATAGAAAAGTGTATGAGGAACCAATCCTACGCTCCAGACAGCCATCCTGCACAGAGGTAATTCTATGCCTTCCTTCTGTCTTTCTCTTTCCCACAGAAACAACATTTACCCTGTGTATCATCTCTGCTAATTCCAACAGGAAGAGAGGGTTTTGGGAGATGAGCGAGCAGCTGAACTCTCCCGTCTAACAGGCATGTTCATCCTGAGGAGGACGCAGGAAATCATCAACCAGTACCTGCCTCCCCGTCTTGACTGGACTTTGTTCTGTAAGCCTTCTCCTCTGCAGCAAGAGCTGTACAAGGACCTCCTGTGCCACCGCATCTTCAGATCCTGTCTGCAGGGCTCCACTCAGACCCACACACACCTCGCCTGCATAACTGCACTGAAGAAGCTCTGTAACCACCCTGGTCTGCTTCACATCACTATCAAGGTTCATTTTTTTTATAAGTCAGCAAGGGGACAAAAGCCTGAATTTCTTAAAAAAGCAGTATATAACGATCATAGATGGAAGAAATTTATTTCACATCAAAGTATGTTTATATGCATGTTTAACTGAAAGCCTTGTTACTCTGCAGGAGAGAACAGATCATGGATCTGTGGAGAGTTCCTTATATGAGGGACTGGCAGATCTTTTCCCAGAATCGTACTCTTCAACAACAGGATTCAACACTGCTGACTCTGGAAAACTGTTGGTTCTCTCAGACCTGCTGACTGCTATCAGACAGCTCAGTCCTTCAGACAGGTGTGTGTCTGTGTGTGAGTGTTCGGTGAGACTGTCATGGGTTTGATTAACAGTTATTTATCTGTATGTTCTGAGCATCCAAACATTTGAATAAACATGTGTGCTCCTGCAGGGTGGTCCTGGTCTCCAACTACACCCAAACACTTGACTTTCTTCAGGACCTGTGTGTACACATGGGCTACAGCTTCTGTCGGCTGGATGGCCACACCCCCACAAGCCAGAGACAACGACTGGTCGACAATTTTAATAGTCCCCACTCTCAGAGCTTTTTGTTTCTGCTGAGCTCTAAAGCAGGTGGGGTGGGGCTTAATCTGATCGGCGCTTCCCACCTCATTTTGTACGACATTGACTGGAATCCTGCCAATGACATTCAAGTGAGACACAATCATAAATATGCTTACATAGTTTAAAGGCTATAACACCTTTTTGTTTTACCCAGGTAACTTTATTACACACACATGATCAAAGGACTTTTCACAGGAAACCCTCTGAACTCTTTTCATGTAATTCTGTTTTGTCAGACAGTTTATTGGTTTTAGAAAACCGCTCTGGAACAGATTTGTTGAGATTTGGAAAAATGGAACTAACACTGAATTGTATGACAACAGATATGTGATTTTTAGCTTAAATTTTAAAGTGACATGTGGCTATTGAATTTTGAAGTCATGATTGCAGTATGACTTGATGTAAGCAAAGATATTTGACGACAGTTCTCAGGTTTATTGTTTACTCCTCCAAAAAAGTTTTGAACAAAATGTTAATATCTGCAACAATTGATTACTATTTTCTTTGTGCGACTATATTAATTAATATGCAAAAGTAGAAGTACCAACGTGTACGGTACATGCATATCCACCAGATGGCACTGTCTCTTTCAGTTTCCTCTTCAGTGCAACTAATTTATTTACTGTGTCTAGGCCATGGCGCGAGTATGGAGAGATGGACAGAAGAAGATTGTGCATATTTACCGTCTTCTAACTGCAGGCAAGAAAACAGCTTTAGTCAGAATGAGCCAGTAAATTCATCATATCCAGACTCCAGATTTGAAGTTTTATGTGTGGGTCTGTGTTATTTCCTCACAGGCACCATTGAAGAGCGTATATTTCAGAGACAGGTGTCCAAACAGGGGCTGTCAGGCACTGTGGTGGACATGGGAAAAGGTGCGGAGCATACAAATTTCTCTGTCAGTGAATTGCAAGATCTTTTCAGCCTGACGGACACGCCCTCTCTAACTCACGACCTGCTGAACTGCAGCTGCAGCATGGATGGTACAGTCAATGGTAGGTTTATCAACATGACACTAGTAAATTACTGCACTGAGGCTCATGGCTCGTTACATGCATGCACTCACTTTTCTCTTTAATCTCAGAACTGGCTGAGGAGGAGGAGGAGCATGTTTCTGACAGGCCCTGCCAGCTTGGTCGTCAGGGTGACCGTAGGGGGGCGGCTCAGAAGCATCTCAGCATGTCCGAGCTCATGCAGTGGAGACACTTCTCTGGTGACACACAGACCTTCTCAGACCCCTACCTTGATCACGCACGGGACCACATCACTTTCGCATTCCAAACCACCATCTCTCACGTGACTCAGTGAACACTGGATTCAACCATCTGTGGACCAACTCACACTTATACAAAATAGATCTTTTACATGTTTGCCTTCAGGACTTTGCCCTCTTACAAAACAACATCCAGCAAAACAATACACCAGAGTGTTGTATTATATTGTACTAGAAATTCTATATCCTATCCTAAGTTCTCCTTTTTTAATTTATTCATTTGAAGTCATTTGTTGTGAAATTCATGAAATAAATAGAATTCTAAAGGAGAATGTGTAGAACAGAACTGAAGATTTATTTATTCTTCTTGCCCATTTATTCATATATGGAAATTTCTTAGTGGGCAAAGAGGAAAATGATCAGCTGAGTTTGTGTGCCAGCTTGTTTTACAACAACATATTGCTGATAAAGCCATGCAAAAGAGGCACACGTGTGTCCATCTAGAGTGATATTTACTGCATTATTGTAAGAATGTATGGATTCTCATGTCTGTGGCTGGTATGAAGGGAATGTGTGGCAGCCATTAAAAAAAATTAGTTTTCACTTGTTAACATGTGATTCAGGGAATGAAGGCAGGCAGGGAACACTGTGCTCAGTCTGAATTGTTATTCTTAGATGCCACAGTTATGTTTTCGCAATGACCCTGACACATTAGTGTTGGTCATTGCACTACTGGGCTTTTTGAAATAGGCCATTCTGCTATTTGTTAAAACTGTTATTTGGGACATCACGGGTCTTTTAACACCCTAAAACACAAAGCTGCTGCGTGGGACTTACAGCGTGGAGTTGTGTGGAAATGCACAAGCGTGCTTGCACCCTGCAGATGCATGTGATTTGTGTTTGGGTCTGTCAGACTGGCCAACCTCTGATACAATACGAGTCTTTACACAAACAGTGTAATTATTGTTTAGAGTGTTATTTTCTGTGCGTGATTGTTAGGAAACTCTGTTATTTAATAAACTGCTCTGTGGGAGACAACTTTTCCTTTAGTCATATGACAGAGCTTCTGTTGCCTGTTGGCGGTGTGTTGGAGGCTGCATGGGGATTATGTAGGCGCGTGCTGTTTCTCTGTGACCATGGCGGAAATTTGAATGGCACATTTTCTGAACTAGAGTTCAAACCTTACATGTTGCATAATATCTTAATTGGATAGTTTTCGGTGTAGAATCCAATGTCGGCCCTTCAGCAGCTCATCTGTCTCATGTAGTAGAACAAATCAAAAAGGCTAAAGCCATTATAGTGGATAGGACTTGGGGGACCTTGGAGTCAAATATGAGGTAGTCTCTTTAACAACTGAAGTGTGGCTGAAACTGAGTCACACATCCAAAAATGACCCCAAACACATCTGCAAACCCACAAGTGAATGCAAAAGGAAAAAAAAATCAAGGTGTTGCAGTCTCTCAGGGAAAGTTCAGACCTTAGCCTGGTTGAAACCCTGTGGAATAAGCAAATACAAGTCTCAGTGAACTTAAATTAATGATGAATTGACCAGAATTCCTCCATAACAGCGTGAAAGCATAATAAAAACATTCATCCATTATCTATCTACACCTCCTTCTTCCTATTCAGGGTCACAGACATCTGCTGGAGTCTGTAGCTTCCCAGTGGTCTTTGAAAGACATGGGTGCACCCTGGGGAGGTCACCAGAGAGAATGATGATGCCGTACAGAAAACAGCTGGTTAAAGTCATTGGCACTGAAGGTGAAGGTGATTGTGTGAGCATCTGTGGTGTAGGTCAGTTTGGCCAACAGTGGTTTTAGATAGAAGAAGCATGAGTCAAGCATAAGCATTAGTCAATTTCCAAACTCCAACAGTGACTCCATCAAAATTTCAATGTACTGAGACTTAGCTGAAGGCACAACAACTTTCTCTCACTGAGAGAAGCCAGCTCCCTTTTAAACCTCCACAGACAACTGGAAGAGTCTCCTGAGAAGGGACCAGACTAATCTGCTGGGAGGGAGACAACCAGGAACTGGTGGTGAGTATTGACCATACACAGGTGTAACATTTACTGAGACGACAAAGTGTGTTGAAACAAATACTAAAATACTAGACTGCACAACGCAATGCTGGAAAACACCTTTTTTTTTTTTAGCATTTTTACATTTCTTTGGAAAGGAGAGAAATGAAAAAGAAAAAAAAACAGACACAAATTAAGAGTAAATTAAATTACAATGTTGTCTGCAAATGAGTGTTAATGTTCCTGTACCGTTGGGTGTAACTGGACCTTCTGGGTCTCTGTTGTCGTGTCCTTTATTGTTCACACAGAGCCTCTGCATTTTGGTAAAATGGGTCATGTATTATTGTTAAGTCAGTGTTGTAGTAGTTACCTAATTCTAAGACGTGTTTATGCCCTCCTGCACAAAAACTTCAAATCAGGGTTTATTTAAAGTAATTTTACACAAAACTGAAAATGTGAACCTCCGAGTGTAGTTGAAGATGACCTCAATGTTAAGTTCCACCAGTGCTATTAGAAATAATTCAAAATTTCAGTGCTTCACCCATAAAGCTTTTGATTCAGTAAAATAAATAAAGATAAAAGGGTTGGAACTTATCAATATAAACTCAAGGAGACAAAATATTCTCTTATCTGAGCTTAAAGCTGCTGGTGGCTTAGCAACTGTCACCAAGCAACTTACGACAGCAACTGGCCTGACGTGGTTTTACCAATCTGAGCTGTATTATGTTTTGTTTTCCTCAAAGCAGTCAGATTTTGAGCTGCAGCTCTTTAGTACTGTTATTGTACATGTGACAAACAAACTAATGTCACTCGCACAAGCAGGATATCGATCCAAATGATGCCTCTGACGGCCTCGGGGGGCCGCGTGCTGGTGGGGGCATGAGGTGGAATTTGTGTCTGCGAAAAGCTCTTACTAGCCTCTGCTGGCGGTACAGTCAATCCCTCACATAAGCTGAGCTCCAGCTACACAGCTCAAAGACCTGCCGTATGCATTGATTGAATGACTTTCCATCTCTGCGGTGGGAGGAAGGCTCACAGCTGTTTTGATGGAGACGGATTGGAAGTTTACTCCCTGTGATCTCAGAATCGCTAAATGGACTGCAAAGGCTTTATGGTTAAGCTTCTGGTCTTGATGCTCATTGACATCACAATTGTCATTTCATTTATATATATATATATATATATATATATATATATATATATATGTATATTTTGTTTATATGAGTCTGAGCATTTGACATGAACACTAAAAGCAGTTCCAGCTGTGCGTCAGTACTGACAGTAGATGCATTTCAGTGCTTCAGGATGTTATTTTTCTCAGTAAAGTTGAATTAATGTCTAACATTTCACACTGGAAAAAAAAACAAACAGATCTGTTAAAGACACTCATCAGTTTACTGAAATCTCAGGGAAGATACTGACAACCCATGTGTTACTTTTTCTGTTCTCGTCACAGTTTACAGGTTCAGAAGCAAAAGTAGAATCCAGTAAAAATATCCTGTTGGAAAGTTTAGAATCGTTTTTTAACACCTACCCAAACCAGCAGTCAAAATAAGACATTTTCAAACTAAACTGAAATATGTTTGTTTTCTTTTTTGTCCATGTGTTAATGTGGCATCTTTGTGTGGGAAAAGGCAGCATTTTTAAAACTACTCCATTTATAATGTTTATGTTTCACTACTTAATTGACTATACACAGTTTTGATAATTGAAGTCTCAAATTTGATGATTTGGTTTTTGTTTTCTCATTAAACATTATAATTCTTCTAATCTAATCAGACAGAAAAGGCATTATGGTTAGCTGAAAAGTCCACTGACGTCAGGATAGTGGAAATAAATATCAAGTCCACCGTAAAACATTCAATCGAACTGTACTACAAATTGCATAAATAACTGGATAGTTATTTTTGATTACACATTTTTTTTTAGACTAATATTGAAGTTCAGGGGGATTATACCAAGTTAATAAATGTTCAGCTTCTAGGCGTTGAATATACTTATGTGTGATTTTGACCAGGACCTTCCTGAGATCCTGTGTTTACTATAAAAATAAAAAAGTGAGAGGAAAAAAATAAATATAGATATTGTGTTTTAATAATCAATTGTAATCTTCATAACTAGGCGGTGAAATATGGATCGTTGCGGGTCCAGGCGCTTGGCCAGGGCTTGTCATGCTTCAACCAGGGATATTATTGTCCTTTGGTTTTTTTGTTTTGTTTGTTTGTTTTGTTTTTAATCTCTTTGTAACCCTTTCTCTCCTGCTTAAATCCATTGTGCCACCCCATTTCTGTTGTCATTTACCAGTATGTTCCCCCTATGGAATTTAAAATTCACTAATAGGAAGAGAATGTCAAGTTTTTACAAGTCTCTCCTTCAGTCTTGCTTAGATATATGTCGTCATAGAGACATAGATAAATATAAAGAATACATGTTTCCCACATCTAAAGAGAGAGGTCACTTCTCACTCAGTTTCTCCTCTAACAGCCGGCATCACCCCGCCAGTCTGCAGCCAGCCACAACAACCATCCCCTCCTCCTGACCCTGGTCTCCCTCCAGCACTTAGCAAGGATTTTCATGTTACTCTGTCATCTGTCAGGCAGATCAGATCAGAGCTGTAATACACAGCAGCAGGTCCCACAGATGAGGCCACAGCTCAATACAGAAGTCATGAAAACAGCTGAATAATCCCACAATTTGTGTAATAACCCTCCCTATGCTCAGTCACTTGTTCTCTCACGCGCACTGCTTTGACAAATGAAAATCTCACGTTTATGAGCTGAATGAGTGTGTGATGGTATGCAGGTCCTCTCTTGACATTTTTGTACACTGTAAGATGTGTAATTCACAAAATATCAGTGGGTGGTTTCCAGTTCAGCATATGATTATGCTGGTACTTCTGCCAAAAAAAAAATGTAAGCCTCTTGAAGCTTTTATTCATGAAATAAGGGCAAGAAGCTATGTAAATATCCATTCATCTATTTTTAGGCCACTTATCTGAGGCTGCATCAGCTCCAGCAGAAATCCCCCAGACCTCCCGAACAACGTTTTATGCGGTGGTCTCGTAGGTAATCCTAAACCGGCCTAGAGACACAAACTCCTGTATGTGCCCTGAGGCTTACTTGTGGTGGGACCTGTCTGAAGCATCTCCCCAGAAGACATCAATAAAGTAAGCAACATAACTGTCTTATAGCAATACAGAGTAGCACCAACTGTACACCAAACTGTCTAATTTCTTCACCCTATCTCAAGAGGGGGGGCAGCTATCCTTCATGGGTAAAATCATTTTGATTTTTATCTTTTGAGTCCTCATTCTTTTGGTTAATATCAAGATCTCATCCCTTTGATTACTACTGAAAGCTCTTTCTTCACCACAGCAGTGATATTGGTGCTGCCTCAATAAATCTGTCAGTCTCAGGCTTCAACCTGAGAGCAAGACCCTGCAATATTTAAACTCTTTCACTTTTGACAGCAACAAATTCCCAAAATGCAGAGGGTTATTCACCCTTTACTGATTAAGGAATATAAAACTTGCTGGTGTTAACAGTTATCCTAGCAGGTTCCAAATGAATTGGAAAAAAAGCTAGAAGTTCTGTCATAAAAGGTTATGAACAGAATCGTTGACCACCACCGTGGTCTTCCAGCCCCCGACTCCCATGCGATAATGGACCAGCATGTCAACCCAAACAGCTCAACAGTACCCAGATCCTTAGGGAATTCAGGGCAGTTCTTTTCATTCCACTGCACGGTATCTGTTTTTATTAAGGGAAAAGCGTAACTATTCGGTTGAGAAGATCCTGCAAGTATTCCCTCCACTGTCTTTACCACTGTGTAAAGATATCTGATAAGACACTACAACCACTTTATAGTTACAGCTAATAAATCTGTGATTTTGTGTTCCCAGGACATACTAATTCTTTATCTATAAAACCAAGCTATCAGTGTGCCAGCCACACCTCGTGTCTCTCACTTTAGACCCCCATCTCCTACACCTTCAGTCACTGTAGCTGTGTTTCCACTGAAGCAGAAAGATGCTTTTGTGAAGAACTTGTATTCTGACTGAATTTGTGTTAATGTTGCTCAAAATTGTTAAAATTGTTAATCCAGCTGAATTTTCCAAAGTATACGATATGTTGTAGCTAGCAGTTTTATTACTTGATACAGGTAAAGATAGGAGAGACTGGGATTTGGGAATAGCTGGACTTTCTAGGTTCATTCTCTAATCTCTGTTAATCATCTGCCATGTAGTGTACAGGGAAAAGCAGAAACGATCATTTATTACCACGTCCTGTGAAGAACTCCTTTACCACAATTTAAGGCACATTTTAGCAGAGTGACATAGATGTTCCCCATAATATAATTATTTTATCTGGTAAGATGCAATTCTATCAAAGGGTCTGATGTTCACAGCTTTTAAGTTATTTTGCTTTAAACTCACTTCACAGACTATTACAGCAGTGTGAGGGCAGCCATGGCTCAGTTGGTAGAGTAGACTGTCCTCTAAATAGAGGGTTGGCAGATCAATCATCCCTGCCACGTGTTCAAGTGTCCCTGGGCAGAATGCTGAATCTCACATTGCCCCCCCAAAGCACTACTGTTTATGGAGTGCTTACACATGAATAAGTGCACTATGGGTGCGTTTGTGAGAAACACACTGTCAGGCACTTTGTTGACTGCAGACATGGTTAAAAAAGGTGCTTTTATAAGTGTTGACCCAAATCAGTACAGCACAACGTTGATAAATGTCTTTTAGCTCAGGATGGAGTTTTGGAAGAGCCTGATGTTAAGGTAGTGAGTGTTATGGCACCTTAACTAATGCATTTTCCTCTCTTTTTTTTAACCATTTAAAAAAAAAAACTGCAAGAATTACTCTCTTAACTGAAATACCTTCCCTGAAAAATGTAAGCACCTTCCTTCCAAGCTATGATGTTTATTGCATCCCAGCAGGGATTTTTTTGTGACAAAGTCTCTTAATGGTTTATAATCAGTTTATCCACTTTACATTCATACTGTTTTCCTCTTGACATGTGCCTGTTGCGTTCAGCTGGTAATTATGAAGGTGGAAAGAACACTGACAGTGTTTCACTTGCTGTTAAATATTGCTGCACATGATGTGCAGAGAAAAAAAAAACCTTGATGTCTGTCTCAGGCAGTTGCTCTTCACGTGTTTGAAAGGAAAAAACATGAAATTGAATGGAACTCTTTGAAAGGAAAAGGACATATTTTCGATGAAAAAAAGTGTTTGGGTTTGCAATAGTTGCAAAATATCAACTAGGTGTTTTTTTCCCAGAAACTTTCAGAACTGCAGCTTCATATCACCATGGACACATTTCTCTCCATCTCTGCCTCACTTCATCTCTCTGCCTCTCTCAAGGACTTTTATATAACCTGAAGCAGTCTGAATATGCACCATTGCCGTGATGATGGCAACTGGGTTTCTGCCATGATCATAACATGTTTAGCCACCGTTTACTGCACGTAAAGATCCAGAATGCAGCATGTGATTTTTTTTTTTTTTTAACTGTTGAAAGAATTATATGATGTGGATTTTTCTGATCATCATGACGTTATTACAGCTGTAATTAACTTAACATGAACAAGGTGCAGCCCAGTACAATATCAGGACCCTGAAAGTGATAAAGATAACCAGATATTGTTTTTATTTTATTTGGTTCAGTCTGTGCCTTTAGGAGTATGACGCATATGCTAAAGAAAAAAAAAAGTCCCTGTGAACACCATGTACAGTCATGAAAAACATTATTAGACCACCCTTGTTTTCTTCAGTTTCTTGTTCATTTTAATGCCTGGTACAACTAAAGGTACATTTGTTTGGACAAACATAACGATAACCACAAAGATTGCTCATAAGAGTTTTATTTAAGAGCTGATATCTTACCATTTCCCATGGTTTTCTTGATTATGACCTAAATCACTTAAGTTTTTACATCAATAGCTATGGCGTTGTACTGCCAAAAACACTGCTTTTATGCATTCAGTGTTTTCTTTTCTGTCTGTTTTAGTCACATGGTGACGTTTAGTGGTACCAGGTATTAAAATGAACAAGAAAGTGAAGTAAAAATGGTGGTCTAATAATTTTTTCCATGACTGTATGCATTTGAATTAGAAATTTACATGGGATGAATAATATCACGTCTGTTCCATTCACTGTGATTGATTGTTACTGATGCATTAATTAGTTTGCTGCAGTATTACATTTGGTCAGGAGGTAACTTTTTTTAAAGATTTGTATGTACAGACCTGTGCATTTTGTGTTTGTTAATAACAATGGATCTTAAAATTTCATCTTTTGATGATTGATTCAAGTAAAAAGTCAAATGAAAATGGCATGGACAAAAATGATGGTCGCCTTATCTTAAGGTTTTGCACAACCTTCATCAGCAGTCACTGACAACAAGTGATCACTTTTGGCAGCTGAGACTTCTTTAGTCCTCTTTAGTCTTTAGTTCACTCTCTTTCTGAGTAAACTGCTTTTCACGGTCTCGGGCTTGAGCACTGTCTTCTCTGCACTGCATCTCTTCAGATCTTTCCATAGATATTCAACAGGATTTAGATGAATGCATGTGGAGGTCCATTTAAGAATAGTATAAAAAATAGTGTTTCATAATGCTTTAGTAGTGTTGAGACTTCATTGTGCTCTGCACAGATTCAAGGCTCCACGTGTCACAAAGTATAAAAGAGCCCCCTCCATCCTGTACAGTAGGTATGGTAGTATTTTCTTTGGAAGCATTTGACAGGAGAGTGATATTTCTTGACTTTGGAGTTCAGCTTGAATTACTTTGATTATTTTTATGATGCCAAAAAGTATGTCCAGGCAATCTGATAACCAACTTGTAAAGTAAACCATTATTATTCTTATTTTTTCAAACATACTAAAGGGCATGCAGGTAGAAATGAAGCAATTACTTTTATATAAACCAGATTTCTGAACGGATGGACCATGGTCTGAATGAGTTTAGAGGGTAAAATGTCCCCGTCTCTGCAGCTCTAGATTCAGGACAGATTGAATCTCTTTGTATTCAAAGACCCATATTTCACAGTCTTCCCTTGCAAAAACATCATGTGAGCTGAAGAGCCCTGCTTTGTGTGCGCACAGATCAAAACAACACACACCACCCATCCCGTTTTCTCTTTATATAGACTGCAGGGAAACCCCATCAGAGCTTTAGAGACGCTGGAGATTACTGAGACAGAAGAAGCAGACACATCCAGGAGACACCAGCTGGAAAAGCCATTCTGGGATTTACCAGTCCCAGAGTTGAACTTTGCCTTAAATAGTGGCCGCATGTTTGATCAGCCTTAGCGTTATATCTGTAGAAAATATGAAGAGATCTACCTTTTAGAGATATTTAACCCACCCACTGGGTCAGTTTACTATGTTAGTGAGAAATAAATAAAAAGATCTTCAAGAGACTTCTACGGGAAGGGAGGCGATTAGAGCTGTTTTGAACAAAAGAAGTTGAGGAGGGGGAAAGAAAGCACTTTTCAATTTCAATTTCACTACTTCATCCCGCACTCTCCACCGGCGCCATGCTGTCCAGCGTCCGCCGCCACAGCCTCCGCCTGCAGACCGAGCTCCACCGGTGGAGCATCTGCGAGCCGGGCACCCACCTGCTCCCGGACAGCCTCCTGGCCCGGGTGCCCTCCTGCGTCTCCCGCTCCAAGTCCTGCAACAGCTCCGCCGGGGAGTCGAGCGCGAGCCGCGGGAGCTGGTCGTCGTCCTCAGACTCGGTGATATCCAGCGACTCCGCGGGGGAGCCGCTGGAGCCCGACGTCCCGTACCGGGTGGTGCTGCTGGGGGCCGCCGGGGTCGGCAAGACGGCGTTCGCGAGCATCTTCGCCGGAGCAGCGGACAGCATGGACAGCGATGACTGCGCTCTGTATGGAGGTAAGAGGAGGCTTGGCAGGTGAAGCTGTGAGACTTAAGGTGGTGTTAAAGTGTTTTTTGTTCTAAATCGAGAATTAGTACAAACAACTCTGAGCTTATATATACACAAACGTCAGTCACCCATAAATTGTTTTTTGTTAAACAAAGTAGAATGGATATCCATATCTATATTTCAGCATTTGTATAAACACAAACAAAAACTACAGATTTAATATTAGATCAGAACGATTAATGGTTTGCTTCGATTATTATTATTTTGATTATTTAACAATAGACATAGAAAAACCCATGCTGGTTGACCTCAAGATGACCTCAAAACAATAAAATACAACAATGTACAGAAGAAAAGACAGTATTGATGTGACCTCCCTCAGAAACCAAGCACAGATTTAACTCTTTGTTGTTTGCTATGATATTGATTGTTCTATTTGGGTTTAAGAGAGCCAAGTTCCTGTATTTTCTGCTTGTAGAAACTGGAAAACAAATATGGATGTTGATGTCATTGAAACATTGACACACATGACCAGACTAAGAATGCCTACATCTTTTGCACAGTTCTGTTTATTAATATCTACTGGAATACTGAAAAAAAACTTTTGATTGATAAGGTTGAAATGAATTGCAGAAGCTTGCTCTCAGATCCAACAGTGTTAACGTTTTTCATGCTTATTTTCAGATGAAATGTGTGAAAAGGAAATTGAAGTGGATGGAGAGATTGCAACTATAACTTTGCTGGACACGTGGGACGCAGAGGTGAGATGAAAAGTGAATCGGAGGAGACTGCACACCAGTCTAGATGTGAGCACCCTGTGGATGTACTCTTCATCTTTTATTTCACTTTGTTCGCTCTGCAGACTGACACTGACCTGAGCCAGGAGCGCTGCATGCAGATGGGTGATGCCTACTTGTTGTTGTACTCCATAACCGACCGGTCCTCTTTCATAAGAGCCTCAGAGCTGAGAATTACCCTGCGCCGTTTCCGCCCTGCCCGACACACCCCGATCATCCTAGTGGGGAACAAGTGTGACCTAGTGAGGCGGAGAGAGGTGTCCACAAATGGTAAGGAGACGCAATCACTTTACTGTAAGGCCCATGTCGCCTTAAGGTCTCTGACTCATGATCTCCTCCTTGTTTCAGAGGGCCGTGCTTGTGCTGCTGTGTTTGACTGCAAGTTCATCGAGACCTCAGCTGCCATGCAGCACAACGTGTGGGAGGCTTTCCATGGCATTGTGCGACAGCTGCGTTTGCGTCGAGACTCCAAAGAAAGCAACAAACGTAGACACACGCACTGTAACGCGCGCCGTGAAAGCCTTCCCATGAAGGCTAGACGTTTCCTCGACAAGATGGTAGCAAAGAACAATCCCTCTGTGGCGTTCTGGCTAAAATCCAAGTCCTGCCATGATCTCTCTGTTTTGTAGACAATCCCAAAATCCACAGATAACATCCGAGCGCATGAACAAGTTACTGCAGAAGCGGATTTGAGGACAAGGCTGGAGGGAAGCCTGTTTCTGAGGGACCAGAAGATGGATGGTTTAACCTTTACCTCCGTTCACCACAGGTGGTCATGTACGAGAAGTGTTTACTTCACGTCTAAGCTGCCATCATAGTGTATGTTGCAGTCTGGTCTGGAAGGAGTAGACCGGACACTCAGATGTGACATGTTGGACGTGTCACATCTCTGAGACAGAAATGATTTAGAGACTGGGAGATTGGCTGGTAGAAACTGAGAGAAAGATGTGGTTTTTGTTTATGTATCAGCTTTATTTCCATTTTTCCACACTTCTCTCCTCATGATTTTTAATCCATTTTCTTTTGCCAAAGTTGTTGACTCTTCATTCCCAAGTGCTGGTACTGCCGGTTGTGAGCTTTTGATTATTATATGTGATTAATGTCTGTGACATCTTTTCTTTTTCATCATTGATTCATTACTTGGACTTTATTTATAATGTGTAATGTAATGTATTTTGCACTTACTGTCAATAAAAAGCAGATTGGTAGTGTGCTGTATTTTGTAACTTGAAAGTAGTCTCAGCTGTGCCTGATGGAAAAGAGTGGCATCTTATTTGGAAGAAAGAATAGCGGGCTATCTTGTCTGTCATCTCAGCCTCAGAAATGGGAAATTAAAATGGGTGACTCATCTTTAACACACAAAAGAGGGCCACAAACGGGGGTTTAACTGTGACATAACTGAGCCGATAAAAGATGAGTCAGATAATGACAGTAAAAGCTGAACTTTTAGAAACAAAATTAGTCTAATGTGTGTGTGTCTGGATCTCATCTGAACGGTACAGATTTGATTGCTCAGTGGCAGGAGATTTGGGTCACAGAGTGACACTGAACATCAGGTTCAGACAATGTCAGCTCAAATCTTAAATTCACATTTGTCCGGAAAGTGGTAAAATGCTGGGAAGTGTGTTGCCAAGGTAACGTTCAGAGGAGCCCACGAATTGTGTTTGGGAGAGATCTACATGTTGGGTTCAGGGAGAGCAGGCAGATGGCGTTGGAGCATGTTAGCGGGGATGTCAGGCAGTCTGTGCATCCAAGGCAGTGCCTCGATACACAGGCTATAACCTGTGCTTTACGTAACAGTCACTTCCATCTGAATTCACGGCTTCATCTGCTGAACCATCAACGCTACAGTCACAGGTTCTGGTTTAATGTGAAACACTGACTCAATCTCGCAGCCTGTTTTTTTTATACAGTTGCAGATTCACACAATTCTCTGTCCCGCTGCCAAGCAGCTTCACGCGGCCCGAAAAGCCCTCTGCGCTAGATGGTAGCATGTGCATCAGGCCACATGGAGGATAATCCCAGCTGTATGTGTGGTGAGGTTATGAAGAAAAGATTAAAGGACAAGATAAAGACTTGTATCCCCTCTTTAGGAGATTTTTCCGAGACTTCATGCCTTCAAGAAGGTCGCAAAGTTTATCAGCGGCCGAGGTCCTGAGCTGGACTCAAACCTGCTGTCTAATAGTTTTACATGTGCCTTGACCTGATGAATCACACGGGTGACCTCGGAGCTTTGCATTCTCATGGGTTAATGGACTGTCGGCGCTATCAGTTAGTCCCTTTGTCTACACACTGCTTCTTATCAGACACGCTACTATGGAAAAATCTGACAGGAAGCAGTGCCGAGGTGCAGAGGTCAAAGTCTGAACGGAAATAAGAAACTTAAACACTAAACTGCTCTTTAAATTCCTTCATTTTCACACCTTTTTTTTTTTTTGGTCAATTCTTTCTCTTTTTATTCACAAGCTGCATACATGCTATCTAGAAATCAAAAGCCCTGTGTGATTTATTTGTTATTTTTCTTTCCTTACAGTAACACAAATCTACAAATGTTTGCGTTTTGATATAAAATCAGTGACTAACAATAGTCAGTGATGGGTTTTGTCTGTCTTGGCACTATAAGTATCACTGTTCTGCTCTTCCTGTCCGCACCTCTTTCTTAGACTTCTGCTTCCTCATTGGCCAGCTTGACGTAGGGGCAGGGTGATTAGACAATCATTAGATCCAATAAAACATTGTTGGTTAACACTCAGTTAACGTTTGACAGGACTGTGACAGCCTGAAGCTGCTCAGATCACTCAGAGTCCTGACGAGTGACTCGCCTGATCTCTCCTGTAAGGTAAGTCACCTCAGTCTACTGTCTCCCATGTATCTGGGGTTTATTGAGTCTATGGGGATTTTTTGGGGGGGTGAGGGGACTGTATGTAGCAGCAAACAAGGCTACTTGTGCTGGTTTTCATACACTGTGGGAATGTGTCAGATGATTTCAGATCTTTGCAGGAGTGCTGTGATCTTGACTTGACTTTGGCAGGGCCTAGTAGAAGGCGTTGGCACACGCCAACCTCTCCTTGGTTTCTTTATGTGATTGCTTGCCAAATCTGTCATTAATCTATATGAAGGACTAAATCTAGTTTAGTTTAGCTCCTGAAATTCAGTCTGATAGAGGTAATTAAATCATTGTAGTAAAGGGATAAAGTGGGTGGGGGGAAAAGCTTGAAAACATGGTTTTATGCCGGTTTCTTGTCCCCCAGTTTCAGTTTAGTCCAAGCTAAAACATGCACAATATATCATTTCTTCAATTAAAGGTCTTTAAATTAATATCCAGGGAAGTTAGAAAAGTGGTAAGTGGTGATCCAGCGAGGAACTTGTTGGCTAGATGTCTGCCAGTCAGCAGACATAGTTTGCTACAAGTAGACCAAAGTGCTTGTAAAATAAAAAAAAAAACAAAACAAAACAAAAGAAGGTAATAGTCAACAATGGTGATATACAGTGTACAGTGCTACAAAGAGGTCATCAGCCACTACTCAATGTCACCTTCACTTAATGACTTCTTTCACCTGAACTTTACAAGCCGACAAAGATTAGACACATATTGATAAAAAGAGTTAATTCAGCATGGTCATTATTTAGACAAAGGTTATATTTATTCAAGCTTCACATCAGTCACATTCTGCAGTCATTTTCATTTCCTTAGGAGTTTCCTTAAAGCAGTACTTATGTTAAGTCAAGCAGTACTTGACTTTCTATCTAGAATACACAGAGCTTTAAGTACTGTTCAGCTGAAGCTGAACTTTCAACTTGTTTTATATCTTCAACAGATGACGTTACCAATTTAGAGTTTTGTTTGGACAACAGAGATGCAGTAAATGCAAGATGAATTATTTTTTCCCCCCAGACTATCAAACTCTAAAACTACACTCTCACAAATACAAAGACAAGACTTCAATCTTGGACTGCCTTAAAGGCACCAGGGTCCCTCACCTTGTAATGACCTTTGTGTATTTGTCCTGATTGCACCCATTTACAGAAAGAGAAACGAGCTGAATAAGAGAAACGCGAGCTTTCAGTTTGTTCCGTGCAGTTATGTTGCTGCTACACCTGATTGTGTAGATGGAGTTGCACATACTTTCTTTTCAGCTCAGAGTTTGCAGATAGTGTGCTCATTTACAGATTCAAGGACACATTAATAACACATCGTGCTCAGTGGGAATAAGGAATGCAGCACAGTTGATCGGAAGTTTAATATTTATTAGATTTAATTCAAATCCTCCTTATCATATCACCATCTCTTCACTACCTCTTCAACCTGTTTTGACATTTTTTCATACTCCTACCCCCGACATCTCCTCCTCCTCTGCTTCTTCCTTTGCAGGCTGTGATAATGACACCCATGGTGCATCTGTTGTTACTCCCATTCCTGTTCAGCATTGTGAGTACACAGCATTGCCATCTGTTGGTGCTGTCCTTCCAAACATATTCATTATGAATACTCAAATTCATGACGTGTAAGTGCTTAGATTTTTTTTTTTTTTTTTAAAGCTGTTCTTCTCAGCATTTGGAGCACCCTGTTAGATCAAAGTGCTGAAAGTTAATGGAATATTTGAAAGAAAACCTTTAGTAACTTATTCAAATCACGAAAAGAAACTGTAAAACTATAGCTACACTGAGCATTAGCTTTTTGTCAGTAGACTTTGCTCGCCCATTTTCACTAAGAAAAAAAGAATTCAGTTACTGTCATGTAATTTTGGTTCAATGAATAACTGCCCTCAATGCTTGACTACATTCACGTTACGACACAGAGGAAGTGAAACATGGGAGAGTGGATTTGGTTTTACCTCCACCTCTACTGTACTGGATGACCTTTTACCTGTGTTTCTGTGTTTTGGTAGGTCGGTGGGAATGATCTGGAGGAAAAGAAGGGTTCATTTGTGAACACAGAGCTAGATGTGCCAGAGGGGACCCTAGTGCCCTATCCAATACATCAGGTATCACACACATGGCAGTAGCAGGAGAAAGGTGCATTCACAGGCTACCGCCTGTTTCAAAATAATGTAAGATGTTACGTAAAATTACAAAAGAAAGCAATGACTCACAAATTACTTACATGATAGCTAAATTAAAATGGTATAAAAAAGAACATATCACGTGGTGATATGCCAGCAAAGCTTTTTAAATAAGTTGGGATGAGGAGACAGATGCTGAGCCAAACGTCCTCCCGTCCCAACATCTTTTACTCCTTCATCCTGTTGGCCCAGCTGTAACCTGCTGCGAACTGGCAACGGATACGTGGCATGGCTGGATGTAGGGTGAGCAAGGCAGCGGGTGTTTGAAAAGAACTTAGGGTATAAAACTGAAAGTCTGTACCGAAGAGACGAGGCTCAAGGCCAGTTCTATACCCCCTTGTTTTTATTTGAGCAAGATAATAACAAACCACACTCTGAAAAGAGTGCAGGTGCTAAACTGGCCTGCTTGCAGTTCAGATCTGCCACCCACTGAAAATGTTTTGTGTGCTATCATGAATAAAACTAATTGTTGAGTAACTAATACGTTGTATCAAGAAATTAACTTTGGAAAATGCAGTAACTGGTCACTTGGTTCAGAGCATTGTTAAAAGAAGAGGCGATGAAACACTAGTATGAACATGTTGCTGGTATGAAGGTCACATGATCCTAAACACTTGCACCATCATGCATACTTTTTTTTCAGTGTTTTGCTACACATCCCTCATTTTCTAAGAAAAGCTGCCTTTTGTCTCTGATCAGATGTTTTTGAAGTAATCTGCTTCTGTTGTCCCATCTTTCACGCTTTAGTTTCAGGTCACACAGGCAGGTGTTAATGGTTTCAGGCTGAGTGGAGAAGGTAAAGATGACATTAAAATCTCAAATGATGGATGGCTTTACCTGGAGAAATCTCTGGACTGGTCAAGAGACAACCATTACATGCTAATGGTAAGACGCTCTTTCTATCTTTATGAATGCATTATTTTCATAGATTGCAATAGCAATGCAACAAATATGCACGTACAGTACGCTTATGTGTGTTTGTGTTCAATTATGTCTAGGTGGAAGCGTTGGCAGATGGCAAAGTTGTTGATGACCCTATTTATGTAACCATAAATGTTTTGGACATCAATAACAACGCTCCATCCTTCAACCAGAGCGGCTACACAGCTGTAGTTCAAGAACACAGTCGAGCAGGTGTGGCTTTCAAAAGTGCTTAAAAAAGAGGAAGGGGTTTACCTCATATGAGATATATTTATATATAGCGGCATCACATAGGTCTTTACAGGCACAAATAATGGGTTTTTTTGCATCAAGTTATTCTCTTCCTTTTATTTCCAATGTAAAGCTTTGTTGTATTGTAAAGGACCTGTGGTTAAAAAGAGCTATACAATTATTTCTGCATTTATCAACCACTCAAATTAAAAAGCACTCATTTGATTTTGTGAATGAAAAGATTTTAAGATTCATTTTTTTAGGTTTATGCTTCAGTTTGAGTTTATTATGAGCACTGAGATGCAGCAAATTCATAAACAAAGTAAGGGTGATTTTTTTTTTAGGAAACGTAAAGAACAAATCGCAGGAAATCTAGAAAATGATGGGGTTTATTTTTCTATAAGATTCTGGGCCATTTTATGAAAAAGCAATGAGATTAAAAAAAAAAAAATCACAATAAATTTAACAAAAATAAGAAAAAGTTAACAGGCAATTAAAATTGTGATTTCGTGACAAAAGTAGTATTCATGAAAAGCTTAGTCTTTGAGGAACAAAGATGCCAGAGGATCTCTGGCTTATCAACAAATGTATGAGATAATTATTGAAATTAGAACAATATTCCTGAAAAAAATGATTGGAAGGAATTTTTCTCATTTTACTGTGCAACTCACCAATAAACTTTAGCGTGCAAAAAAGTCTTAATTAAGGCTTCAGGGATGCACCATCATAAAATAACAATATGTGTGGTCAGATGAATCAGAATTCAGGATCTTTTTTTGGAAGTAATGGGGGCCGTAGGCTCCTGACAAAGGACTAAAAGGACCATTCAGACAGTTGTCAGCAGCAAATCCAAGAACCAGGGGCTGTATAGTGCCACTGTCAAAAGTTATTTACATTTCTGTGATAGAGCATTAATGCAGAAAAGAGCACAGAGATTTTAGAGCAACATATGGCTCCTTCAAGATTACATCTTTCCATGTAATTTTCAAAAAGACAATGTAAAACCCCATCCTGCACATGTTAGAAAGATATAGCAGATGAAGAACGGGGTATGGATATTGAACTGGTCTACCCTCAGTTCTGACCGAGCCCCAACAGGGAATGTCTGGAGAAGTTGGGGGGGGGGGGGGGGGGGGGGGGGGGGGGAACAAAGACCACCTCATATTACCTCACCTCACACCTCACACACCTTAAGATATGTTTGTAGGAAGAATGAGACAAAATCACTGAAGTTTTCCATCTTCAGTGCCAAAAGGTTTTTTTATGAACTGTGAGAGGGGTGGCAGAAAGGTAAAAATATTACTATTCAAACTTTTTTTTGTAGTACTTTGCAGGCAGTAAAGGATATATACGTTTTAACAAATAAAATGAAGTTTATGACACAAGTCATGAAATATCTTGGATGTGTGCAGTAATACAAAAGTCAAAGCAAATCTAAGAGTCATGGCTAAATCAATGGGTGTTATATTAGCAAAATAAAATTGCTAATTTTCAGATAGATAAAAGGACTGGTTGTGGATTTTCCTGCTGAAGGTAGATTAGAACTGGGATGCATCAACAAGCAAAAATACTTCTTCAAGTGTATTTAGAATTACTGTACATTTTTATCACCTCTGCAAATTTTGTTTGTTATAAAAGAAAATAGACCAGTGGCTGGTTGCTAAAGCTGACTGCTTTGAGCTGATGTCTCTCTGAAATTAGAACTTAGCCTCAGGTCTTCCTGTGGTTCCAGGTGTCCCTTTTACCCAAGTGTTTGCGTCGGACCGTGATGACCCAGACACCCCCAATGCTCAGCTGAGATACAGCCTGGTCAGCCAGATCCCCAACAATCACAACATCCTCCTGTTCCAGATTGATCCTAAAACTGGAGAGATCTCTACCACAGAAGAGGGTAACGCACACAACCAAACACCAGCATCGATGCACAGCGCTTGGTGCAGTGTCTGTGGGAAAGTCTGTAATCTGTCCGCCTCTCTCTGTAATCCAGCAGTATAACGCAACAGTAAATCCAGATTACATCGCTCATCTTGCGTGCTCAAGATTAATGCTGATTGGAGACAGATTGCCTAAATATGTCGCGTGATGTTTATTTTCACTAAACCGAGTGTGTGAGAATGTTAACAAGTTGTAAACTGCCGATTAAAATGTTTGTCATGTGTATCTCTTCATATTGATGGGAATTTTATGTGCTTCTTTCTTTCTTTTTTTTAACAGGAGAACGGAAGCTGAAGGCTAAAGAAGGAATCCATTATGGCAGAGGAGAAGACCGGAGCATTGCTGCTCTGAGAGAGAAGTTTAATGAGTACTGTCCAACTCCAAAAGTCAGTTATGAAGAAAACCCCTTCTTCACCTGTGTGGAGAAAGCAGGTTTGTTTCCTATCAAGTGTGCAACAATACATCATAACTGACTGATTCATAAAATGATCCAGTCAAAACCTCATGTTTTGACAGTCCAAAAGGTTTATTGTCTTTAAGATTATTATCAGTTTAAAATAAAAACAAAAAATGAGGAGAAAAAAAAGACCTGCTTGGTCAGTCCATTAATAGCTCCTATGTTAGGTTTCACAGCTTATAAATGAAATCCTCCAAACAAGATCAGACGGCATTATTTCAGAATAAAAAAAGTGAAAGTGATCTTTGCTTCCAGAGTCTCTGGGTATTTAAAACTTTCCACTGCCTGTGAATTGAGCCCAGTGCTGTCAATAGATCTGCCAAAACTAAATGAATAATTGTAATCTTGATCATTGCTTATAATAAAAAAGTATGAGTCCCATCCTAAACTTGAAGTGAAACACTGCCAGTATATTCAGAACTTCGTCAAAGGTGCTGCAAGAAAAATAAAAAGTGACAATGATATTCCATGGGTCTATTTTAAATCTTTCTCAAATCTGGAAAGCCATCCTAGTTGATGGATTTACTTTTGATCACATGATGAGGCTGAAGGATACATGGTGGTAGTGTAGACAAACAGAGCCTATAATGGCATTTTGAGTGATTAGTGTTGGTCGTGTGAATTACTGGATGTTGAGCTGATGAGTCAGAGGGAGCTGTTAATCTGAGTTCTTGTGGTTTTTCCAAATTGAAGTCAGTTGTAATCTTCTTGTAATGTTCACCCTGACACAACTTTTCTTTTCTTTTTCCACTGCGCACTGATTCTGTGTACAATCTTTGTTTTCCACTTGTGGTGTAGAGGTAAGGAGGCGGGACATGGACCCCCTGGAGAACCCAGACTACACTCTAATCGTGCGTGTACAGGATCAGGGAGGAGTTTCAGAAACTGGACTGAGTGGAAACAGCAGAGTAAGCATTGTTGTACGGCAGAACCTGTGGATCAACCCCGGACCCATATCTATAGCAGAGAACTTAAAGGGAGATTACCCTCGTGTCATTGCTCAGGTAAAGTGGGCTGTACACAACCACACCCCAGAAATCTTGAGAAACCTGCTTAGACTAACTACACCTGTTCTTCATCCAGCTACTGACCGTCAGACTCTGGACCCTTCTCTCTCTGCATGCAGGTCCAGTCTAATGAGCCAGATGCCATCTACACACTGACGCAGAAAGAACGAGAGCTGAAATTCCCCTTCCAGATCAACCAAGATGGAGATATACTGCTGACAGAAGAGCTAGACAGAGAGGAAAAGGACATGGTACATGGCACAACCTTTTTCCTCTCACTTTTTCATTAAAACTCCCATGCCCCAAGTAAAAATAATGACAATCTTCAATTGCTCTTTTTCCAGTACATCCTGGTTGTCTTTGCAAAAGATGACAGTGACAATGAAGTGGATCCACCCATGGAGATTCAGGTCTTTGTGGAGGATGTGAATGACAACCCACCAGTGTGTGAAAATGAGGAGAGTGTGTTTGAGGTGCAGGAAGATGAGCCTGTAGGTAAGATGCATGTGTGATTATTACATAACCCTTTCAAGGGCATTGAGTGTACTACACGTGGCTTAGTTTTTTTTGTATTATTCATCTTACCTCTGCTTCTATTTTTTTACTTAAAAGTTCTAGATAGTGTATATGTTGCACGATTAATTATATTATCTACAGTTGCAGCAGGGATTGCTATAACTGAGCCCAAATGTAGAGACCAGGAGGCAAATCAAGGAGACTTTAACTAAACTTCATACAATTATAAAAGGTGCAGCGTGAGCAGAAAAGTTCAAAAGGATTCCAAACATGCATGAGGTCTGAACAGAACAGCAGACCAAGGAAATAGAGGCCAAGAACTTAGGAAAACATAAGGACTGATAAGAGAAGAAGGATGTATATATCACCCGGGCTGAAAAGACGTTGATGGTAACAGTCAAGAAAGAAAACGAGGAGTTAAAGACAAGGAAGCACAGGGAAACAGATGACTATGGCTGTTTTCAAGACTGCATTCTGCACGTCCAATGCCGTGTCCAGTTTGAGCTTCATACTAGTATTGCATAGTACATATTACTGAATAGTAGGAGTATCTCCTGCCTTGTGTGCTGTCCGCCAATATTTTCCGTGGCAACAAGCATTATAAACATATTAACAAACCAGTATAGATATTAAATAATAGGACAAAAGTAAACTGAACACAAAAGAAAGTCTGCTACTGGAAGATGAGGATCATTACAGAAATAAAACACCTGAGAACTTGTTGACACATTTATTGCAAATTGATTAAAAAAAAATTGCCTACTTTATTTTGGGTCTTTTTTTTTTTTGGATCCATCTTGAATAGAAAATAGGAATAAAAGAAAAATGTATGTACTGTATTTTCTCTGAATTTTGAATTTACAATTCACTGTTAGAGAGGATGAATTATTTTCTCTCACATCGGCAGTTGCTCCTGAACTGCCCCAAACACCTTCTTTCTAGTCCAGGATTTTTTTCTTTTATCTCTTTGCATCTCACCATGTAGTGAGTTTGCATAATACCTGTCATGTGGATAGATTGGCATGCCTTACTCAAGGTAAGAGAAGATGTTTTGCCTTGCGAATAAGGATGTTGTTGAATGTATAAACCAAGGACGCTTCTGGAGCTCCTCCTCACTAATCTTTTTAAGTTACACTGTAATAAAAATCCTAATTTTACAGTAAATAACTCTACATTTTTACAGTATTTTAATGTTTTCTAAAAATAGTCTCCAAAACAGTAGAATAACAGACATTCCTTGTAAATTTAACAACACAGTTGTTTTTTTAAATAATTCTACCAGTAATGACAAACTATGTTAATTTCTCTTTTTTTAATGGAAAAATGACTGTTGTTATACATGATCTTTCTTACTCTCTTAAATTACAGTCAAATCTTTGTAAAATGACAATAATCATCTGTAAGTAAATATGAAGCTTGTTAAATCAAGGTTTATGTCCATATTAATAATCTCCTGTCTTCTGTGTAATTTTAAGGAAAATCTCACTAGTTACACATTTATGTGTACTTTTATGTTCAAACTAATTGTGTAAACAAATTTCCCAAACTTCTATTCTTCTAATTCTATTACCTCAAACATTATGCAATTAAAATAGAAATAAAGTGTATGCCTCAATATGTTGAGGATGAAAGTTACAGAGATGTTGCTCCTCTGGCCAGTCACTAAGTGATGTCACATTGTGTAGAAGTACTTACATGCTAAAGAATCTGATAAATGTCAAATGAGAAAAGTTAGAAAATACTGCATTGCAATAGTCCAGGCAGTAAGTAGTATTTTTAAGAATGGTGATCTTTAAGTTCTGTAAAGAAGCAACATACTTTACGTTTTCAATCTCAACATCAGAATTTATTTTGCTGTATGACTTTTAGCGCAAGTCATAGTATTAAAATCTTCATCAAAGACTTCAGGACTACAGAAATGCCAGTGATGGGCCACACAGTGGCACAGTGGTTAGGACAGATGGTCAACATACTGTAGTGAACTGGCAGGTCCTTTTAGGTCATTTCCCAGCATCCTTTGCAGCCCTGGTTGTTTAGGTGTTTATCTGTGTTTATTTGTTAGCTATTTGATTTAATGCTGCCATGTAAATTCTGTTGCTGGTTTGACCCCCTGTTGATTCATACCTCTTACATTTAACATGTTAATTTGTGTCACCCTGAGTTAAGTCTGTCTTTGTTCGAATGAGTACCCATGAGTTTGGATAATAAAGTGTACGAAGCAAAGATTTTTCTGTGCTTTGTGCAGAAGCAGGAAGTTGACAAAATTCTTATTTGGCCAGTGCCAAGGTTCTGTGAGGTATTGTAGACCAGGATCCACTACAATATAAAGGCTATAGTCCTTGTGTGGTTGGTTGTGGACCCATCTGCTGCCCTGGATGTCCCCTTACCATGTGTCTTCCCTGTTCGTTCTGTCCCGTGTCTCCTTCACTGTCAAATAAAGGCCAATAGTGCCCAAAAAAAGCATTAATTTACTGCAGAACGCTTTGCATTATCAGTTTTATAAAGGTGTTTGATCATAATAATTTGGGGAAAAATCTGTAAAATAATGGTATTTTTCTGCGGGACTTTTTGCATTATCACTTTATTGAAGTTGCTTAATCATAATAATTTGGCAGAAATCTGTGAAATTACAACTCCAAACTGTATTTTAATAATGAAAAAAAAAGCATTTTTATGAGAAAGTAATTTTCTGTTATTTCACAGTATTTTTCTGCCGCCCCAGCTGTCGGAAAATTACCATTATTTTATGATTTTTTTTTTTTACAGTATATATGACGTTTGGTAAACAGGCTTTCTTTTGATATGCAGGGTTAAATGTGAAGACATCTTGTCATTCCAGGCAGCCTGGTAGGACAGCTGTTGGTCCATGACAACGATAAAGAAGGGACATTGAATTCTCATCTCACGTACACCCTCATGCCGAAAGGTCTACCCACCTCTACCTTCTCTATTGATGAGAGTGGAAGAATTCAGGCGCTGCGCTTACTTCGACGAAATGAGCAGACACTCTATAACCTCGATGTCAGAGTCAGTGATTCAGGTAACACACTGAAAGTATGCAAACATGTGTGTTTGTGGAGTTCTGTCAGTTTCCTTGGGGGTGAAGTACTCATGCCTTCTGGCTCACAGATTTCAGCACAGTCTGTAAGGTGGTCATCAAAGTCATTGACGTCAACAACCAGTTGCCTCTGTTTGAGAAGAATGATGTAAGTATATGACTCATAACTCATCTTTGTCATGCTCTTAAGATGATATTCTTACTGTACTGTGTGCCTGTATGCAGTATGGCAGCATCACCCTAGCAGAGGACACTCCTGTTGGACTCACAGTTATGACCATCAAAGCAGAAGATGCTGATGACCCCAACAGCGGCAGCTCGCTTATTGAGTTCCACATCTCTGGAGGCGACGATGATGAAGTCTTTACTGTGGAAACTGATGGCAAAGGCGTTGGTCATGTGGTCATAACTAAGGTACAGAATCGCCCTTATACACACTTGCCTGATAAAATGACACATTGCAGATTTATAGTCACATGCCTTCATTTTATGGAACTTCTCCAGACATGGACAGTAGGCTGCAGTAGTAGTTGTTCTGTAGGTCCCAAAGGTTTTCCTTATTATTGCTATTTAGCACAAGCTATGATGAGCTGTCATTACTTGTGTGCTCTGTAATCCTTAGCCATAATAAAAACCAAGAACACATTTTAATGTGGTTAAACTTAGATTCATGCTTATCTGGACTGTGTTGTAACATGAAACAAGCTGTGCTCATACTGTTGGTAAATTTCCTTGTTATGAATAAGTCTGCTTATTTGTAGCTCTATGCTAATCTGCACTGTTCTTGGTGGACTACTTTGATCAATATTGAAATCAGCTCATTTGCACCTGTGTGTGTAGATCTGCAAAGTTTTATAATCTCACCTGTAGAAGTGGACGCTCCCATCGATGCTATTATATGATCCATGACTGAAGCGCTAGTTTACCCAGTTTTGTAAATCTTCCCCCTGATCCACTCTTAACGTTTTTTGTGCATTTATTTTATGGTTATATCTAAATATAATTATACTGAATTGAATTTACAACATTTATAATTTGTTTTCTCATTGGTGATTAATTGTTTGAAGAAGCTGAAGTAAATGAATTGAGCAGAAAATCTAATAAAAAAAAAAAAAACAACAGAAAAAACAAATTTGCCCTGACTTGTTGTGATCCAAAGAAAATCCTTCGAGTAAGAGCTAAAAAGCCAAAGATGTTACTTTCAAAGATCATATCAAGCGGAAGAATGTCGCAAATCCACAAGCTGTATGTTTTATTTTTTAAAGAAACAGTTTTTTGTTCATAATTTCAGAATTAATACTGGTATGATGTATTACATAAGGGTGTCTGCATCTGAAAGTTTTGAAATCAAGTTATGGTCCCTGTAAGTCTTTTGTAACTCTCATTCTCTTAATGTCGTTCTGTCAAATAAACAAAGGATACTGAGAAAGATCAGCAGCAGCATACATATCAAGGAATCATTCTGAAAACAAATTTTTTCTTTTTCTTCTAACCAGCTTGTCTTTCCCTCAACAGCCTCTGGATTTCGAGTCCTCTCCCACGTTCAACCTCCAGATCGATGCTCGCAACCCAGAGCCACTAATGCAAGGTCTGAAGTATGGCAGCGAGTCCACCGCCATCCTCTCTGTGACAGTCACTGATGTGGATGAGGCCCCAGAGTTTACCCTGGACTTACTGAATGTGGTCGTTCCTGAAAACACCACCAAGGGATCAGTACTGCTTAAGGTGGAGGCGAAGGACCCAGAAGGGAAAGAGATCAGGTAAAAAGACACCAACCATTGCTCAGCTCTTCTTATCAAAACTGCTTTAAGTATTATAGCATTTTATAGTATTTTATAGGGGGAAAAAAAGTATTATAGCACCCAGAAACTGGGTGTGGGTACACTTTAAAGCATTAAACATTGTGAAACGCACATAAAAAAAACAAGCAGTTACGCCACCATAATCTAATAGTTAGATTTATTCATTTATTCATCTAATCTTAAAATCTTATTATTAATGAATACAGCCTTAACCAAATGCCTTATCCACTAGATGCAGAAAAAAATATTTGATCTATTAATGTGTATTAATGAATTAAATCCTCATACATCTATATTTATCTTCCTTTCAAACTTGTAGTGACATCATGGTGTTCTCCTTCCAATTTGATACTGATATAAAAATAAAAAAAACCCTAAATATACAGACTACATTGAAGTGGAGAGACAACTTTTAAAAAAAAAAAGGGGAAGAAGATGTTGTGAGTTTGAAATAAATTAGTTAAACTAGGATTCAGGATTCAGGCAATGTGATATGCGCTGATTGTGAATTGTCCTGGTAACCCTTTAATATCATTCTGAGAGCCATTTAAAAATTACAGGTCAGTTTTGCACAATGCAAAGAAAAAAAGATGCGTCAACAACCATTCAGCAGAGTTCACATATTGCAAAGACGTTACCGATGGCAAGATGTGCATTATTGAGTTTTGCTTTTAATGCAGTCAACACATGAGCTTGTCTGCTCTCAGCGTGTGATGAGAGCACAAGGAACAAGGACCCTTTGCATCTTCTCAGATCTCTGCCAAGACTTCTCCCTTCAAATACAACTGCATGTTTTTTGCTCAGAAGCTAAAGAGACAGAAATGTTTCGGTCCCATTTTTTTTATTTAAAACTTGGATTTAAATGTTTAGTTCTAATGAACAAACTAATAGAACCTGTGTTGGTCTTGGCCTTGCCATTGAAAGGAATTGTAACTTTACGCCTACTTCATTCTAGCTCTCAGAAACTCTCTCAGCATGATCATTAATTTGGAGTACTTTTGAAATACAGATTTGTAAATTTCTTCCACAAATCAATAGCCTGAATCCCCAAACTATATTCTGGTTTTCTCCACCTCACAAGCTGAAGAAAAGGCTCAACTGCTTTCACGTAGCGGGCATTGTTGGTCCAAAATGTTTTGGTGTTAAAGATCCAAAGAAGAAAATAGATATATTTTGGTGATGATTTTTTCTTGACTAAAAAAGAATTTGTTTGGTTGTCTGTTGTCTGATGTAACTGGCTGCCTGTGTCTACATGCTTCCGAAGTCTAATAAGATAAACTGCATTGTTTCACTGGACACCAACTGCTGATTTGCTACTGACTGTTAACTTGGAATTTCAGCCGTTGTAGCTGTCATGTAAACAAAGCAGCTATTGATTTGTGGACAACCATTGGTAGTTTGGACTATCACTGTTTCCACTGGTCACAAGTTCAGTTTGTGCTGTGTTAGGGCTGAGCTCTACAACTCCAAACCAGACAAAGTTCATATGGTAGAAAAAATTCTAATTAAAAAAAAAAGAAGAAGGAAGAAAAAGAAAGTATTATTCCATACCATCGCAGCTTCATTTGACTTGGTGATGTCATGTGCTTGAGCAGGTGGGTTTGATGACTGATGATTCGTATATTTGTGTGTAGTTTTAAGCTGGATGGTGATGCTCAAGGCTGGCTGGAGATCGATGCCGCCACAGGAGACATCAAGACCAAAGACAGTCTGGACAGAGAGAAACTGGAAACATTTGAAGTCACTGTCACTGCCTTTGAGAAGGGTGAGAGGAGGCAAAGTCACAGGAACTTTAGAGGAATTCTATCCAATCAGATACACGTGTGAATTCATCACCTTTATTTAATGTTAATGTTAATTGGACATTATTTATGTTCACAGTGATATTTCTGTTCATTTCCTTTTTTTTCATTGCTTCTGATTTCCCTCTGAAGAAACCCTGAGAAGTCGTCTGAGCGAGTGGTCCATGTGCGCCTGTTAGATGTCAACGACAATGTCCCCAGACTGACTGAGACGCAGGCCTTCATCTGCTTGAAGAACCTCAAACCCGTCATCATCAAGGCCCAAGATGGAGACAGCGACCCCTTCTCCAAACCTTTCACTTTCTCCTTTGGCGGCGGCAGGAAATCACCCAACTGGGAGCTCCGCAAGATCGATGGTATGCTTGTAAAATGTCTCAAGACACACACACAGACAAACAAACAAAGACTAAAGAAATGATGTAAGTTCCTACATTCAGACTGGTGCATTTTTCTTGTTTTTCTTTGTGCAGATACATCAGCTGAACTGCGCCTGAAGAAATCACCAACTCAAGATCGAACCTTTCCTCTTAATATCAACATAGTTGACAATGCAGGTGTAGGGATCACACAGTCATTTCAGGGTGAGTTCATTTATAGCCTTAAGGCATATTTGTATGTTCATACTGACAAATCACATCAAAACCAACAATTATTTTAGCTTATATCTTGTAGCTTACAGTTCTAACCTACCTTTAAACCCAGCATAAAGTCCCCTGCTGCTATAAATGGTCTTTAACAGATCAGCTAAAGAAGCAGATATTTCTGAGAGCAAATCTTAGACTTATAGCCATCAAACAGTCTGAGATACAGTTGACTTGTGTGGTTGCTATCACTTACAGCTGGTTGTAAGTGTCATTTATTGCACATTTTAAATCTGTTCCATGACACCTTATCTACATCCTGCATGTTTCCTCTCTGCACGGCAGTGAAAGTATGTAACTGCACAGAACTGGGCTACTGCTACATCCCACCTCATGGACGTGAATTCAAGCTTGGCATAGGACCCACCATCGGGATCCTTGCAGGCATTCTGGGATTCTGCAGTAAGTCTAACAGGCAACATGTAAAAGTTTGTCATCTCGTAAATGTGATTCGAAGTTGAACTATTTGCTATTAATCTGTATGATGCCACTGTGCACTTTAGCGTTAATTATTATCATTGCATTTTGTCCTTTGCTGAAACTGACTCTGTTTTGTGTCTCTTTTTGTTGCAGTTATTATCTTCTTCATAGCGTTTAAACGCTCAAGTAATAAGAGCAAAAAGAAAGACTTGGCTGATGGGGAGGAGCAGCACGCCATGATGTAGAAGCACATGTGAGGTTTTATTTATATCGACTAATATAAAAACTAAACTCAGAAGGATTTGCAAATTGTACAACGCGCGTACACTCCTGTTCCTGCAACCACCATTTGGATCAAAACCTTGAAAAAATGTCTTTTTTACTTGGGAGAGAACTTACTACTAAAAATTATCCCTGTCAAATAAACTGAAATTACATAAGTAAATGAATAGAACATTTAAAATAAAATCATCTTTCCAGCTCCCAGCCCCAAAACTCAAACAAGCCCTCACTAGCATAGATATATATATATATATATATATATACATGTATGTATATTCACACTTAGACCTTAGCTTGTTTTATTGAAATCTTTGGTATTGATCTTGATTAATAGGAACTATGAATATTAAATTAAATTGGTAGGTGGTCCCATGCTGAACAAGCATTCACACAACGACATCATTTATCATGATTAAATTATTGTTTTCTTTTTCCTTTTGTGCTGACCCAGAGCTCGTTGTTTTATTCACTCCTGCTGATGTCCACAGCATGTCAATGAGCAACAATTATGGTTTTGTAAAGAGTGGTTAATGCTGCATTTCCCATTAAACAAAATAACTGGGAATCCTTCTGGTTTTCATTCAATTCTTGTGTGTCATGTCCACGTGCTTGTAAACATCAGGGCAGACGCGTGGTGCTGCAGGTGATATGGTGACATAACAAAACATCCCCTCTCCTCCTTAATACGCCTAACTTCTCTGTAATTTCTTCTCTGGGTGTTTACTCTGCATTTACAGTCAGTGTCGTTGAGTCGCCTTCTCCATCCTGCTGGTCTGTCACTGAGCGGCGGAGGCCGCACAGGCTCTGAGTCATCTCTTTGACAGTGGGAGACAGGCCACAGATTGATGGTGGTGTTGAAAGGAGGATGGCGTGATTATGAGCTTTTATGCCGCACAAAGAGGCCTAAACACACATGTGAGTTTTGATGGGTGGGCTCACGTGTGCTGCCATGAACATTAATCCCTAAACTGCATGTGTCACGTTTGTGAGTTTCAGTGTTTGAGATGAGTCAGTGAGCTTCTGTAGCTTCCAAAAGCCAAACGGAGAACCATGTTAGAGGAGAAGAGGCAGACCCAGCGACAGCCTCATAACAGCTCGCTCAGTATGGACCCTCGCCACCGTGAATGTCTGCACTCCATCTGTATCCGTATCCCGGCAACCCTTTCCACAACAACATGCACACAAAGTTGTGCAGAGTGCTACAGATGTGGTGGGAGAAGTCAAAAGGTTGAGGAAAGACAGAGAGTAAACTGAGACGGATGACCACCTCTAGTTATCAAATTTCCCCATCACACATACACAGTTTCTGTTCCAGCTATTTATTCATCACGGTGCTTGAGAGACCTTTTGTCCTAATATAGAAGTACTATATTGACCATTCATTTCCTTATATTATTATTATTATTATTATTATTATTCCTTATTTTATACAACCTAATTTCCTTTTAATATTGTTTTCCACTTTGGAAATTAGAAAAATGTTAGTTTAACATGAATTATTTTTTTATTTAAAGTCATTATCGCCAAACGTGTGCAGGACGGTACGGGAGGTGAAGTCGTGGTTCTGTTTGTTGTCAGATGACTTTAACTTCTTTATGAGCTCTATGTTTTAAATTTTATATCATCGAATCCTTTTTTACATGTTGGATGATATTTCCTACACACCCTCCATCTTAAGAAAAACAAGCTTCACTCAGCTCCTTTACCAGCAACTCCTGGAATAACGTCAGCACTACGCTGGAAACGTGACATGTTGAAGTAAGATGCAGAGGTGTTTATTTCCAAAAAAAAAAGACTCAACTAAACACGTCACTTCCGACAGCAAATCTTCTGGACCCTTCAAAAACACCTCAATAATGATTATTTTAAAAAAAGATTTTTACCACTGATCAGACAGATGTGTCCATCAGTTACAAAATCATTAAAAAAAAAAAAGATACTTCACTTTTAAATCACGTGCAGGATTATAGTGAAATGACACACACACACATACAGTCGTATAACGTATTGCTACCTGGAGCCAAGTCAGTGTCTTCATCACAGTTCCACAGAAGCTGTTGTTTAAATTTCACAGAATACATCTGAGACCATCTGTTTCTCATTTGTCTCATTGTTTAAGTTTGCCTTTGCTCCCTAAAACCCACAAGTCTTTCTGTGATTCTTCATTCTCAGGAGTTGATGTTTTCGTCATCACCTTTACTATATCCAGTATTTGAATACAAACTACCACCATTAGCAGAGTGAGAATTATACTATGACAATTGGGGGGGTCAGCATTTTCTAGAGATGACAAAAATGACAATTTGTCCCTTCTTTAGGGGGGTCGAAGTTGTAATTGGCACTATGACCATTAGGTACTTAAACGAAACAAGGTTTAAGATGGTTGCCACATCAATCCAAGTCCTGTCACATACTGTCATACTGAACCCCCCCCCCCCCCCCCATTACCCCAGCCATTAAGGGGTCACAAACCAGTGCTCTTGTAGAACTGGTCCCAAGCTCAGACAAATGGGAGGATGAGTGTCAAGGTAGGCATCCAACATCAGATCGATATGTAGAAAATGATGATTCACTATAGTGAATCCAAAAAGGGGAAAAAGCCCAAAGAAGTTGCTTTTTGACATAATACAGGTACTGCCAAACATTTTAAGGAGATTAAAGTGTTTCACCTGCACTGGTTTCCTCAGTTTGATACTAGGTTTGTCTGGTGTTGCACCACCATCTAGTGGTGGGCGATGGACCACTGTCTCGCTGTCTGTACTAAGCTATCCACACAAAATGATTTCAAAATAGCTGAATATTTTTGAGGACTTTTAGTAAAGTAACTTCGGTCATTTATGGTATCCCTTGAGGTTAAATAAAATATAACAGAGCTGAACTGAGGAACAAAAAGGTGCCACATAGTGGCTCTGACCTGAACCAACTGACCCAGCTGTAGTGACTGCTACCGTGTTGTGCAAACCAACAGTGACACCACTCTAGTAACCTGAGACATGCTGGCCTTCATGTAAGCTGGACGTTCTGTGGCATTCACAGGTGTGGCATGTACCTGCTGATCAGTCTGTATCAACTAAAACATATATCAAAACAGCACAAGGTGCGGTGGGTTCCGTCTTTTATGCCATATACAAAACGTATGCAACACACCTTAAAATGTATATATCCCAAAGGTGTGTACCGTACTGCTAAAGCTCAATGAGGCCTCTTCAAATGCACATTCTGCTCATTCACTTGGGGCTAAGCATACTGGCACACAGTCACAACCCTGTGATTCATGTCCCAATCAGGAGAGTGCTCTGTTATTATCACTAAAGTAAACAATAAATCAATCCCACGACAAAAGAAAGGGCACACTGCAGTGTTTGGAAAAGAAGCTGTGACAGAAAGAAGTTTATTTATTTATTTATTTTTAAATATTTTTTTAAAAATTATTCTTTTTTTTTTTTTACTAGATTAAAAAATTAAATACATTTTAAAAAAAAATGTATTCTTCATGCACGTCTGATCCGTCGATGTCAGCCACAAAAGCTGTTGCTCCATGCTCAAAACCCAGTAGAGCAGAAACTCGTTTGAGTTTGAAGTGACATTCAGTATATCTTAATGTGTGAAGCAGAACACAAGTCTGGCACTGAGATGACTTGCAAATTGTTTCACATTTGAATATTTATGGTTGGGAATATGAAAGGGTAGCAAAAATTGCCACAGACAACTCTCACCTGAGCTACCAAAGAAATATCATTGTCTAGCCTCTTAAAGACATTTTGCAATGTTTTGATGGCACCTGGAACCTCACCTGGGCTGGATACAGACAGAAAGCAATATGAGAGAATAAGATAGAATAGAGGTCAGAGGTCAGAAACTGAGAGCAACAACAGATGGGCCATTGTCAGTTTGAGGCATATTGATGTGAGGAGCATACTTATATAAACTGTATAAATTCAGACTCATTAATTGTTCATTTAAGAATGATTGTCCCTGAGTTCTACGAGAGTGTTCAGTCCCATAGATGCACTTGTTTACAAGGTTGCCCTGGCAACAGACATTTGAGAAGACAATGATAAGGATATAAATACAGCAGCGAATTACATATGTAGTCTATGGGTCAGTCTTTATACCCGAGTTAGAGCAGGATATGAAGGCAATCTCACACTCGCCTTCATGCGTGTGCAGGCTCTCCAGGGAGCGGACCACCTCACCTTTGAGGTTATGACACACATATCTCTAATCAAACATACAAAAATGGAAAAAAGCTGCGTGGCAGATAAGAACCATATATTTTAGAATATAGATGAACAATTGGAAAACTGGAAATTAAGATTGAATGAATTTAAGAAAAAAAATGTATGCACTGTTTCATAGACGGAAACAGACCTGTACAGTGGTTTTAGACTGCCCACATCCAGAGGCAGTCTGTCCTCAGGGCAGGAGTGGTGATGGAGCAGCCAGCTGCTGATGCAGGCGCTGCAGTTCACAGGATGCCTGGAGGGGGCGCTCCGGCATAGCAGCCCTTCATTCACATATCCAACAAATCTCTTCATATCATAGCCCATCCTGTAGCTACATAAAAAATACAGAATGCACAACACATGGCAAAGTTTAAGATGATAATTCTTGTGTAAAAGTCTAACAATTATTAGATTTTTATTCTTTCTTCTCTGACAATCACGGTCCCTCCTGAAGATGGCTTAGTCTAAATTCTGTAGGCCATCTGTGGCTTTAGACCTCACTTGCTCTTCCACAGGTAGCCTTCCTCTTACCTGTGCTACAGTCTTTCTTCTTTCCCCACATATATATCCAGCCCATGGTCTTTTCCAGCTCCTCCCCTCCAGAAGGCGCTACAGGAGCCTCAAGGCCAAAACCAGCAGGCTAAGGAACAGTTTTTTCCCCAAAACTGTTTCCCTTCTGAACTCTCTTCCACACTGATGCCCCCTTAGGATTTGACAGAAACAAGGTTATTTGTAACAACTGCCAAGTTGAACCCTTTAAAAGTTTCTGCTGTTACCTCAGAAATTGCCTGTTTTAATGTTCTGATTGTGCTTAGCCACAATCATTTTGTTGGATTTTGTTTGAATTTTTTTTATTTTCTATAAAAACAGGATGACATTAATGCAATAAGCTTAATTTTATTTTACATTTTTTTAATTAGATTTACACTAAATATGTGTTACTGACAAGTGCTGATGTTAAAAGTGTTTGAACAACAATTATTATGGCACTTTAGTTCATATGGCAGCAGAGCGTTTCAATAAAAGTGCATTTTACACTACATTTGAATTCATTATTTGATTTTGCGCATACAATGCGCATACAATGCGCATTAACCGTGATTAATCAGGGAAATAATGGGATTAATCGCGATTATATATCAACATATCATTTCAAAAACACTTCTCACTCCTGCTGCAATACAGAGAGTAAATAATGTTCGCCGCTTCAGGAGGAAAAGGTTGGACACAGGGGACATGAGTGCAGACTGTGCCCCCTCTATCCCAAAATCCAGGTTGGACAATGAAACTCTTACGTTTAAATGGCCCATCGCGTGCATGTGGTGATTATGTGCTTTGTGTGACGTTTAGCGTATGTCACGGCTCAGCCAATCAGAGGTCAGCTTGTGGTACGGCGCTCAGAAATGATACACGCTGCAGGGGTCGGCGTCAAGCCATGAACTTTAATAACTTTCTCGCATCCGTCGGTTGAGGTAGGACCTGTTTTCACTTTACATTATCACCTTTTCCACACACAGGTTTATATGCGTTTGAATCTAAAGAATTTGTCGCCGGTGCAGCCGTGTGTTATATAAGCAGACACTTGATGGGTGTAACCTGCAGACAACTAGCTACAGTTAGCATTAATTTGTCCCTCGCTGACTAGCTTAGCTTGAATTTGAGAGCTTTTTTCTTATCGTGTCCACATGTCATGTCGTAGCGTCGTTCGTTACTTCACTCTGCACTGACATTGATCTTATATATTGACTCGTGGATTTCTGTACCTGCTTCGCAATTAGCCTGGAGAGGCTAGTGATGTCAACAAACATGGCAACTTTGTCGGAGAGCTCAGAGTTGGGAGGTTGGGACGGGCCCTCGGTGGTCTGTGTGACTCATACAGTTTTATTTTTGGGAGGGATTTTAAACTGAATCTCCGACTTTAACATAGCGGCAACAGTGCTGTTGCAAGAGCACTGTCACGAAAACGGTTGGAGTGGCCTAGATTTCTACCAGAGCTATCATCAATCACCTGAGCTGCTGCTGGACCTTTTGTCAGTAGGGTCACATGGAAAAGATTTCACACTGAGAGGCTGCAGATACACTATATTTAAACTGGGAAGTTGGAGAAGACGATATGGATGGATGCAGTCAGGACCCAGTTCGTTTGGCCATGACCAGTCGCAATATTTCTGGAGCACCACATGCCAGACCTGAATTACTGTCCAGGCTATTTTTAGCAGTGTTCTGCACAGTTGACCTGTGCTTGTCCAGGACTGCAGAGCTGCAGCTCAAGCCAGGTTCCAGCTCCATTGATTCAAAGTTTGAAAGTTTCAGGAGAAAACATTTTATTCCTTTGAGATATTATTGCCTAAAAACAGCCATTGGTGTTGTATGAGGCTCTTCACTACTTCTGTTGTAAGAATAAATCCTGGGGTTGATGTCCGCATAATGAATGCTCTTTGACCAGGATGTTTTAGCTATATGTACATGTGAAATAAATAGATAAATCATAGGAGTTCTCTCCAAATCATCCTGTATGTGTGCAAACACTGCCTTTGACCTCAGATCTCTTCCTCTCATGTATCTTCACCTGTCCCTGTCCACCCCTCCCATCTGATGTCTGAAATTGAAATTTGAAGGGCAAGAAGACATAGTTTTACATTAAAATTAAAGCTAGCTTTTTTTTTTTTTTTTTTTCAACATTATTGAAATATATTTTACTTTCTTTCCATTTATTTGTCCAACCTTTTCAAGCTAGATAACCTTGAGCTACTCTGCTTTATGAGTATGAAGCTAAGTTAGGCGATATCTTCAGAGAACTGGAAAATGTGATTGCGGTTCACAGTTAGAGATCCAGTGGAAAAACGGTTAATCAGTAATCCATGTATTCCATTGATCTAATCTAATGTAAATGGCCACAGCATGGATCATGTTAAAAAAAAATACAAACAATAAAGATTGCATGGTATATAAGCATTTAATTCTTTAATCAGTTTTTGCTTGTTCTGACTTGTGTAATTTTCAAATCCTGCCAGTCTGTCCCAACTGCTGAACATCAGCACATAATTTCACTTTGTTTGCACAGCGTTTGCCTAACCGCGCATACAGTGGACACTCTGTTCTCTGTAGTGTCTCAGCTGTTGCTCCCTCAGCTGTCGTAAATCTGAAGTTGAGATGTGCTTCTTTGATAGGTGTGTCGACATCTGTATTGTCAGCAATGCCTGTGACATCCCAGCTGCTCAGGGGTTTGCCCCGAGCCAAGGTCTTTGCCTCCAGTCTGTTACCATGCCAACACCATCAGTCCCAGTTTGGTCCTTCCGTGCCTTTCGTGTGCCACCCTTCCTCAAGACAGCCGTCCCACAAGTGGCAAACACACCGGCCATCAAGAAGCTACCAGACATCCTCAGCGCTGCACAGCTACATCCTCACACCCCCACAGGTCAACTCCATTCTGAAAGCCAACGAGTACAGCTTTAAGGTTTGTGGGGTCCCATACAGAAAGCGTATCTTATCATCTGTTCACATTCTAATGCCGCCGCTGTTGTGATTCTAGGTGCCCGAGTTTGATGGGAAAAATGTATCATCGGTGATGGGTTTTGAAAGCAATCAGCTTCCAGCGAACGCTCCCATCGAAGACCGACGGAGTGCAGCTACATGCCTTCAGACACGAGGAATGCTGCTGGGCGTGTTTGATGGCCACGCTGGCTGCGCCTGTGCTCAGGTGAAGCTCAGAATTTTATGTGTTCTGCTTCTTTTTGTGTAGATTGTTTTAAAATAGAAAAAAAATATATATATACGTACATCATCTGAGCTTCTAGACCTCGTGGTTTTCTGTCTCACCAGTTTGGTCGTTGCAGTTTGTCCAGAGAGAAATTTAGTTTAGAGCACTTTCACAGTTAACTTCCTACTTGGTCACTTTACAACTAAATGAACAAGTGGTGCATGAAACGTAAACTGAAAATGCAAAAAGTTAATCCAAACAAGTCGTTTTCTTTGTTTTCCAGGTTATCTGCATGTTCATTTAGAAGTTTATTTTTGCTGTGTATGATTTATTGCAATGACACTATGTTCTTAAACATGTAACCCCTGCCCCAGGCGCTGAGTGAGAGGTTGTTTTACTACATAGCGGTTTCACTGCTTCCCCATAACACCCTGTGTGAGCTTGAGGCTGCAGTGGAAGGTGGCAGAGCCCTCAGTCCCATCCTGCAGTGGCACAAACACCCCAACGACTACTTCAGCCGAGAGGCTCAGACCCTCTACTTCAACAGCCTCCGAACATACTGGCAGGAATTAATAGACCTAACCAGGTGAAGAACACATGTCACATTTAACAGCACTACTGTATTTCAAGTAACTTAATGTTTATATGTTCTCATATTGCTCTCTGTCTGTGTCCAGCCCAGGCGAGGTTCCAGACACCCACGAGGCATTGCTGAACGCCTTCAAGAGGCTGGATAACGACATATCCCTGGAAGCTCAGGTGAGACCCGTCTGTGGCTTTAACATGAAGCCGTGCTGTTCGCTCTCTCGAGGCATAGAAAGAACTTGCTACAGTTCTCTAACTGGCAGGAAAACATTTGGCTGGGGCCATCCTGCTCCAATATTCACAGCTACGTTGTCCTGAAGTACCTGCTGCCCGTGTCCACATGTACCATAAACAGTTTTCAGACAAAACATTAAGAAGACAGTTCCAGTCCCGGTGTCACTTTTGCTAACTTTTCATAATCCCGTCCGTTAATATTCAAATGTGAATCAGTTTGCAAGTCATTTTATTTGTTCACAGTGCCAGACGTGTTCTACCTCACACTTTAAGAGATATTGAATATCGCCATTAATCTTTTCTAGCGGCGATCAGAATGTGAACATCTAAATTTAAACTAAAGTGTTCCTTTGCCTTGCAGGTTGGAGACCCAAATGCATTTCTGCACTACTGGGTTCTGAGAGTGGCCTTTTCTGGAGCAACAGCTTGTGTGGCTCACATTGATGGATCAGACCTGTATGGAGAATAAATGCAATAAAGTGCATTCAAAACTGTAAAGAGTAGTTTTAGTGTTGATTTAGGTAAAATATTTTTTTCTCTTTTCTCCCTTTCTTCTCTCTGTTTTTGAAGCTTTATAGCCAATGCAGGAGATGCTCGAGCAGTGTTGGGGGTGCAGGAGGAGGACGGTTCATTCAGTGCACACACGCTCTCGAATGACCACAATGCTCAAAATGAAACAGAGGTTGCTCGGATACGTAGTGAACACCCTCCATCAGAGAGGAAGACGGTTATACGTCAGGTAGTGCATTTGCTTATTTGTTTAGCACGGATTGTTAATAAAGCATTTATTGAAATCTCTCCCGTCCCTGTTTTCTACACCATAAGGATCGATTACTCGGCCAGCTTATGCCATTCCGCGCGTTTGGGGATGTGAAGTTCAAGTGGAGCATCGACCTGCAGAAGCGTGTGCTGGAGTCTGGACCTGATCAGCTCCATGAAAATGAGCACACGAAGTTTATCCCGCCCAACTACCTCACGCCGCCGTATCTCACCGCTGAGCCTGAGATCACGTACCACAAACTTCGGCCACAGGATCGCTTTCTGGTGAGAGAAGAGAGAGCATTAAAAATTTCATCACATATATATCTTCCGAGCCAGTGTTACCATTTTCTAAATGAATGGGTGGGTTATTAGCTTAAAATAATTTACCTGATGTATGTTTTTGTGACCATCACTCTCTGGTGATAGGTGATCGGCTCCGATGGCCTCTGGGAGACCCTCCACAGACAGGAAGTGATCCGCGTTGTGGGAGAGTATTTAACAGGGGTGCATCAGCACCAACCGCTCAAAGTCGGGGGCTACAAAGTCACTTTGGGACAAATGCAGGGGCTACTGGAAGAGAGAAAAGCTCGCATGTCGTCAGCTTTCGAGGATCAGAATTCGGCGACCCACCTGATGCGTCACACTGTGGGAAACAATGAGTTTGGCACGGTGGATCACGAAAGGCTGTCAAAAATGTTGTCACTCCCTGAGGAGCTGGCTCGCATGTACCGTGATGACATCACCATCATCATCGCTCAGTTCAACCCTCATGTGATTGGAGCGCAGAGGCAGGAAGAGCAGTCCTGAGCTGCTGCTGTCACTGCTGTCGTTACTGACGTACACACACAGTTTTGCAAATGTGTGTTGTAGAGCTAAGATGAAGCACACTGTGGTAAAACCACATGCATATCTGTCTCACAATTTTAACTACTTTTGTGTAAACAACTTGTATATTTGTTACAGAAAGCCTGTTATTTTTATTATTATTATTATTATTATTATTATTGAGTTAAAAGATCTTTGTTAGAAACTGGATCCAGATCTCTGGATTCTGCGGGAAATGTTATTTATGGTGCCAGTCTTGCCTGGCAGCTGTTTTCATACACATTTTTCTGTGTTGCTGATATCACGCTGTTACGAATTGACTTTTGTGCCAAAGCAGATTCAGCCTCCTTTTCTGCTAAAAGACTCTGCAGGGTTCAAATCACAGAAATCTCCAAAGATAATGAAGGTAGTGGTTTATCAAGCAAAGAGGCCTTGGTCAACAGTTCTGTCTATTTGCATTGGAGTGGTACATTACACTACCACTGTCTTTACTGGCCTGTTTTTATGTTATTTACATCCCAGACACAATCCTACTCACTTTCTGGGTTGTTTTTGAGGGACTGGCGTTACAAGGATTGTTGCATCTGTTTGTCTTAATTTTTGTGTATGTGTTACTGAGATATTATAACTGTCCCAAAAAAGTAGTTCTGCATTGACAGTTCTGTCTGCATGTTCTTCTCCAGCACCCTGGAGTGAAGTGAAATCGTGACTATTAGATTTAATCACTGATTTTTGAGGTTTAAGGTGTTTAGATTCAGAGGAGTCCTCTGATGTGGATGTAGATCCTGTGTATAACAACCAGTGAGTTGTAAGATCAATCTGATGGGTCACAAGTTGAGTATAGAGTTCAGAAAAAATTTTAATTTTTGTGACACAAAAATATTACAAGGGAGCAAATGTGGTTTGCACATGCAATAACTCAACATTTGAAGTCAAAAGCTGACATTTAGTCATTTTTTTGTGTCATAAGCATTAATGGTTTGAATCATTAAGAGTTACTGTTACAGGCTAGCGCACAGCAAAGATGTAAGTACTATTTCACGTAGTTCAGAAGCCATGAAGATTTGTCTGACATCTTCTGATCACTGTGCTGCTTTGTCATTTTAATATACTAACGAAGGGAGTTTTCTCCGTGTGCAGTATTTCCTCAGATTACATGACACTACTGTGGTTGGACTGACTGAGTTTGTGTTGCTGAATCTTGAAGCAGGCACTGAACTCCACCACAGCTTCTTTTCCAAACACTGCTTGACAGTTAATGTTGGCGTGGGATTGATTTATTGATCACTTCAGTGGTAATAGAACACTCTCCTGATGTCCTAAGTGACTGGGCAGAATGTGCATTTGAGGGACTCTGTCTCGATGTTAAATATTTATTCAGCTTTGACAGTATGTTACACATCTTTTTCTGTTATATGTATATATTGTAAGTTATGTTGCTCAAGTTTTGTATATGGAATAAAAGGCAGAACCTGCAGCACCTGTTGCTGCTTTTGTGTATGTTTTGGTTGATACACACTGACCAGCAGGTGCATGCCACACCTGTGAATGCCACAGTACTTCTAGCTTTCCTACAAACACCTGAAGGTCAGGGTCGTCTCGGGTTACAAGAGTGGCAGTCATCATTACATCACTTGATTCGGGGTGTGCTGCTATATGTAACAGCATTTTGTTATTCAATTCTACCTCGATAAATCCCCAAAGGTATATTATTTGCTTTTATATATTTTGAAGCTGTATGGTCAGGCTTGGCACAGATAGTGGGAGTGTTCTGTTCTCCATCACTAGATGGTGCTGCAGCACCAGAGAGAACAGCTATCAAACGGAGGAAGCTTGTCCAGGTGAAACACTTTCATTTCTGACATGTTTGGCAGCATCTAAATTCCATCAAAAAGCAGCTTCTTTTGGCTTTTCACTTTTTAATGAGTTGCCACAGTGTGATCTGCATAGGACTTTTATCTCAGATGTGGTTCATCACACAACCCTCCCCATTTATCTGGGCTTTAGACATGTGGGCCTTTAGTTCAGTGTCCTCTCCACACTGAAATGTGATGGGGCTTGGAATTGATCCGGTGATCTTATGGTTGGCAGGTAACCAACTGCACCCACTATACCAATGATCAGGCCTGCAGTTTCACATAAAATGGTTTAGTCCACCTTCATCTCAGGTTCACCTGCAACAACCAACCAGCACAATGTCTCCCCACAAACAGCAGAAACATGGCTTTCAAGAAAAAAAAGAAAACAAACTGAAAGTATCTTCAGATGTTCATTTTTGTGGGTTTTGTTTTGGTTTTTTTTTTTAAAGAAGGGTCAGCAGAGCAATTAGAATTTTAAATGTGCTTCATGATGGCTTCAAAACTGAGGACTGCTCAGGCTTAAATTACACGAAGAGAACTGAAATTATCCACTAAGATTTTACAAGTTAATAAACCTAGAGGGGAATAAGTCCAGATTTGAGGTCATAGCATCAGGTTTCACTGAACCAGATGAAAAGTATATTTCAAAGGATGGTATGGACTTTAATGTCTTGTTTGCAGACATTCACCTGTTTCCCACATCCCACATAGCAAAGAATGTTTGGCCCCCAAACTCAGCTGATGCTTGCAGATTTCTTTGGCCCACATTTGGCTTTGACTGATGGCACTGACTCCACGTGAGCATGGCTGCCTAAAGTTGGGCACATGTCTACCAGATATGGCTCAATTCTTCATTTTCTTTGGGCATTTGGACCATGTCTGACCCTCACAACACCTGCCACATCCCTTGTCAAAACTGGCTTATAAAATTTGGACTATATGTGCCACACAAAACAAACCAAAATCCAGCTTTGGCCTGGTTCGTGAACTTTGGGACACTTATGGCCCAGATAGCATTTGCCAGTTGCCAAGATTAGGCCCAAATGTATCTGAGATGGTTCTCAGTTTGGCTTTTGAAAGATGCAGAAGGCTGTTCACCGACTTATTCCAAGCACAGACACAAACTCACAAACTTGACACATCGAGGAAGGCGTAACCATGGCAGCCAATGTGACCCTCCACATCAAAACTCATGTGTTTTTGTGTGTTTAGGCCAGTTTGTATGGCACTAAAAAAAACGTTCATAATCACGCCATCCTCCTTTCAACACCACCATCAATTTGTGGCCTCGTCTCCCTCTGTCAAAGAGATGACTCAGAGCCTCACGTTATGTGGTCAGTGCTGCGACATCAGCTGCTCAGCGACAGACCGGCAGGATGGAGGAGGCGATGCAACAACGCTGACTGTAAATGCAGAGTAAAAGCCAAGAGAAGAAATCAGAGACATTGGGCGTATTGAAAAGGAAAGGGGAATGTTCGTGCCATATGTCACAAAATATGAAATAAAACTTAGTGGCTGGTAGATTTCAAAATCATTCAATTTTTAGGCAACAGTGATAGTTGGTCTGCAAGTCCAAAAGGTTTCCTTATTGATACTTTTTTTCCTAATGACTCTTTCAGTTGAATTGTTAACAGTGAAATCCCCAAAACCTTCTTAATTTCACAAAGAGGAAGAGTGGTAAACATATCCTCAGTATATATTATTATTGTTATATTGGCATCTCACACAACTTCTCAGTTTTTTTCTTATGATTGACCCGTCTTCTCCTTCTTCTTCGTCGTTTTCTTGACAGACTTGATGTAGCTTTGGCGTAAGGCCGCCCCCCACAGTCTAAAGACGTAACTGCACTCAAGGGGTGTCCCGTTTCTAAATCACGAGACAGCCCTTACACTTACTTTGGAGGGCCAAAGACTGAGGGTTAAGGGCGAGGGTTGAGCTTGAGGGTTAAGGGAGGAATTGGAATTGGACCCTTGTTGTTTGATGCACAACAAATCCTTGGAGATACTGAATGGCATGTTTTGTCCTATGGGAGCAGATGGCTGAAACAAACTATAAATGCTATTCTGTCTAGGATCAAATTGATTATTAAAACCCCATATTCCTATAAATAAAATTTACCACACTAAGCTTCCCTACAAATTACTTTGCTCTGTCCCTTCTTGTAGACAGCATCAGTGTTGTGTCTCCTGTCCAGTCTGTTTCCAGGTGAACATTGAGAAATTGATACTCCTGACCTCCACTTCCTCTCCTGTGATGGAAATGCTGTTTGAATAATTCCTAATGGCTCCTAAAATCCACAGCCATCCCCGTTATCGTCTTCATGTCCAAGATGAGATGATTGTTGATTAAAAAAAAAAAAAGTTTGCTTTGGGTTGATAAAAAAAATATCTTTGCAAAATGTGACTGATATAAGGTTTGAAGACAAATAACAGTTTTTTGAATATCAACCAATTCATCACAAAAGTGTTGAATCTTTGTGGACCTGAAAATTCAGGTGTAAGACATGGGTACAGTCAAATGTTTGAGTGAAGGCGACATTGACTCTTGGCTAATGACCTCTTTGAAACACAGCACATTGAAATCTGGCATTATGAACCATTACCTAAATTTGTTTTTTTTTTCATTAGATGATTCTACTGTGTATGAAAAAAAAACATGCTGTCCTTTAACCTTATATGAAACCATGCAAAATTGTCTTCATATCAAAATTGTTTAATCAATAAAAAGTAAATAAGAAATATTTCCAAAAATAGATTGTATTTACCTCATAAAACAGAAGTGGAAACATTGTACAAAGAATAAAAAGTACAAAAAAACAAAACAAAACATACATATCTTGTGAACATTTTTGTGAGAGAACAGAAAAACACTAAAAAACACTTTCAAATATCTAACAAGAGACGATTATATCAGAAATCTCTGATCCACCAGTGTTTTCTTGGCAAGGTTCTTCCTTCCAAGGGTGTTACGAACGAAGCAAAATATCTAGAGCACACAAATCATTTTCAGTACAACTACTTGTTAGTACAGTGAAGACAACATTCTTTGAACACACCATATACCTACCATTTGCTGTACGTATGTAAGTACAGCTGCAAGAACAAAGCTCTGAGATCCCAGGTCGACGACACAGAAGAACAACGTGTCAAAGATGAGGAGAGTGGCTTCGTTTCCGTAAAATAACACATCACTGAAAGAGTGAGACTCATCTGCAGTGAGAAGCAGGGACATCAAACACACACATACAGATAGAAACTCATGGAAAGAAAATTCACAAAAAGAGAAGAGGCTTGTTACCGTTGTAAAATATGGTTTTCTCAATGGGTTCAAGGAACTCCATCCCTATGATCCTTTCCAATGCCAGCTTGTCCTTCACTATGTAGTCCATGTCAGGATGGGCCTGAAATAATTAATACAACACAAGAGACAAAACAGTTAACTTGACCAAGCTTGTTAGTTTCAGTTTGCCTCACTGAGTTGATTTTTGAATATTTGTACAAACATGATCTATAACAGATCCCAGGAAGTGGTTCATGGTGTTGTAGGCTCGGAACTGCAGCTCTGACAAGTTGGCTGTGGATGCATCCATCAGCCGTGACGGTCTGTTCCTCTGGAGCACAGAACATAATCAACCATTTAAACACAATGCTGAAAACCTTTCAAGTTTAACAACAATATAAACATGATTGAGGAAAACACATACTCTGATGAGTGAATCTTGTATCCTGTCATATTGAATCCTCAAATGGTTAGTAAAAGACACCTGAAAAGTCTGAATGTCTGTGTTCGGAAGTAGACCCCTTTGACCACATAAAGATTCCTTGTTGCAGGAAAGAAAAAAAAAACGTAATATTATTAACATAATATGTAAAACCAAAACTAGAAAATTCAAAATCACCAAGTTGGCATGTACGTACACGCTCTCTCTTCAGATTGTTGTTCATTTCCTCCATGTTTGTATCTGCATGACCATGCACTGACCGCCCATGGATGTAGTAGCCAAAACAGCGATGGGAGAAAAGTAGAACAGAAATCTGCATTCAAACACAGACAGAACACATTAGAGTAAAGTATTACATACAAACAGAAACAACTAATGTAATGCAAAAGGTGCATTGTTACTTACATTACTGACAGAGCAGAGATCCACAAACTGACGAATTTTGTCCTCTACAAAATGCTCATAAAAGACAGTGAAGAAAATCACCTGTAAGGACATAAGAGTGTCTGTTATAAGAGTTTGTACAGCAGATCCTTCTCAATTCTTAAGAAACACAGGATGGTGTGAGAGATTAAATGGAAGGGATTTATGGCAATTTACCTGCAGAAGCCCAATGCAAAGCCAAAGTGTGGCTGCCAGACCATAGCGCAGTATCAGACTGTAAGGAGGACTGTAGTCCAAGTGGGGAGCGCTCTAAAGTTGACCAGGGGTCTCTTAGGGCCAGGTTAGAGAAACCTAGCACCTGAGCACAAAATATAAAGAATGAGGCAAAGACACATATAAAAGGCTATAGGAATAACAGAAAAGATGCATTTATGTGAGTCGTACTTCAAGAAAGAAGAGAACAGCCATGATCTGAAATGTTGGGCTGATCTTGCGGATGGTCTGCAGCTCATTCCATTCATTGGCCACAAAGTAGGTCCTCCAGATGCTGACCGGAGAGGAGTCACGTTTTGCCTCCCCAGCAGCTGAAAAAGCAGTAAATACATTAAATGGCATAAAATAGTTGGATAACTGCTCCACAAAAATGAAAACAGCGTGACTGTGCTTGTACCTTGCACAGTTCTGCTTGCTTTGCTTCGTGGCCTCTCCCAGTCGATGAGAAATATATCAACTGACACCTGCAAGATCAGCTTGTGGAGAAACTGGACTGCCTGGAGGCAAACACACAAAATGAGACCTTTTCAATTTTAAATTGTTTATAAACGCATATATTATAGTTGAAACAAACTCTACTTCTCAGTGTAACATTTGCTCATACAGGGGCTAACCTTGAGGGCAAAGGCGCAACCAATGTACGTCACAAACTGTTCCTCCTGAGAGGGCAGCGGCAACAGCACTGATACGAACTGTTGAGCCTAAACACACACATATAACACTTAAACACTGAAAACAGCCAACAATGATGAAAAGTTGGTCAGGGAAGAAAAAGAAGACTTGCCTTTAGGGTCTAAAGAGAGCAGAGATGGAAATAAAAAAAAGGGTTTAGAGTCAAACAAAAGAAAGAAGAAATAATCTTGTATGGAAAAGATTTCAAAAATGTGAAAAGAAAAAAGACAAAAACTGCTGTACAGGAAAGAGAGACTGATTTAGGACTCAACATGTAATAAACAAATATCTGAAAACCTTAGCGACTGAAAACTGTACCTTGTAAAAGATTAGCCAGTAGAGTCCAGTTCCAACAGTGACCACAAAGAAAACATTGGCCAAATCACCAGCATATAACAACAGAAACTTGAATATTGTCTGAGGACAAAAAAGGGACAGATCACCAAAAGCTCACCAAGAGAGAGAACATCTTAAGCTTTACAAACATGTATTATTTGGAATGGCTTAAATGATGACATGCTAAAGACAGTACCTCCACATCAATGAGAGGCGATGCAATCCTCCTCTTCCAGCTGACTGTCTTGAGCAGGGAGTAGAGTACAGCCATCCCACCCATCACCCCGAGAGCAGTCTATGCACACAAAGCTTCAGGTGACCCTGTATCACTCTACTACATCAGTCATATACAAGAAAATCTCAAAGTTTCAACATTTCATTGATGCTTCTACTCACATCTGTCTTTGTACGAGCCTCACTCTGATCCATCTCATACTCCACACCAAATGTTGCCTAGAAAAAAAATCAATTCAATGCATAATGCAACCAGGAAACTGGTTTTTGAAATGGATAAACTTAGTTGGCATAAAATTTAGAGACTTTATAAATAAAGTCAGTAAGACTCCACACAAGTACAGAATGACAAAAACATGCACATGTATGTTTGGCATACTCACAGACACTTTTTGAGTATTGATGTCTGTGATGAGGACATCTGTGTAGGTCACAGTCATTAGAGGGGGGAAAATCTGTCCTTCCTGGGTTCGTGGCACCAACTGGAACCTGCCAAACAGACATTTGATCATTTCAAAATTCAATTCAATTCAAAAATACTTTATTAATCCCCCAAGGGGGAAATTCAAGCTTATTAAGCTTTTATTACGTGCTTAATTTAAGCACTCCACTTCAAAGCAAGATTCAAGCTTTTTTTTTATTGTTTTCATTTTTGTGTGTGTTGAAAATGCACCTTATTTTGATACTAGTAGCTATGCGGATGACTTTGGGTAAAGAGCTGATGCTTTTCTCTCTTCCACTCAGCATGTCGACAAGAAACACTCGTCGAGACAGGTACCAGTTTCTAATGGACTCTATATAAAAAATAAATAAATTAGTTAATATGCTTAAAAGAATCCATATGTTCAAATGTTTGCATTCTAGAAAATAAAATCTCACCCTGATTGATGAACCGCCCATTATATTGTTGGTTTCGGACTAGTGTTGGCAAGGGAAGGAGCTTTCTGTTCTCGCCTTCACCCAGCTCCATAAACACGTCATAAAATAACGGTTCAGGATGTGTAAGAAACAGTTTTGCGGCTGAAAGATCACACTGTGCACACACACATCATGTATACAGCTTATGATATAATCGTGCACTGCATGATTTTGTACCCTTTCCATAAACTAAAAGAAGAAAAGAAGACACTCACACTTTCTTGATAAGTGGTTCCAAAGCTGAAAGCTGCTGTCTGTTTGGTGGTTGATTGTTTACAAAGCTGCAAAAGAAAAGGGGAAGGAATTGAAGTGGTGGGGGTTATCCACCAGCTTTCTATTATATATATTTTAAAAGACTAAAGTAGTGCAGTCAGGATGATACATTTTTAGCAGAAACCATGGATGGATTCAGGCTCCAACGTGATAAGCAAAGCATTTTTACTTAATATACATTTTATGATTGAGAAGTTCTCTTGTGACTCAGAATTTGGCCTTATTCATAGTGACAGATAAAATCCGCTGGTTTGAAATGCTTTTCTACGGAAGTGCAACACTGATGCTGTTTATAAAAAGGGGCTTTACTTCTTGAGTCCTTCAGTGTTTGCAGTAAGATGTTGCATATCTTCTATAAGTCTGTTGTAGAGAGTTCAATTCTATCTGCAGTCATCCGTTGGGGGAGCAGCATCAGAGCCAGTGACTCAAAAAAACAGAACAAACTAATAAAGAAGGCTGGCTCTGTTCTGGAGCCTCTGGAGCTGATGCCGAAAGGGATGAAACTTTATAAAACGAAGAACATCATGGACAAACCAAAACATCCTCTACACAACACAGTAAATCAGCAACAATGTCTTCATTCAGAAGCTTCTTCAGATCTGCTGAAACAGATCACTACAGGAGATCCTTCCTGCCTACAGCTATAAACATCTATAATAAGTCACTGAAGAGTTTTAAAATATGACAGTTACTGCACAAATAATTTCCCTTTTGGGATTAATAAAGTATTTTTGAATTGAATTGAATATGTTGATGGAGACTGGACTTACAAATCCAATTTGACAACTTGCAGTGAAAACAAACCACCCTAATGGCCTGATTTGAGACTTAAATCTTATTTGCCTGAAGCCTAATCAAAACTAAAGCATCTAATTTAATCACTAGCTACTTTAGATTAGGATTATACCTGCAGGTTACTTCCTCCTACGCGCTCCCATCTCAGGAACTCTCCCCGAACATTGTAGACGGCAGCAAGCAGTTGAATGTCAGTGTTCTGACAAAAAAAAAAAAAGGCAACGAATATAAGCATAAAAAAAAGAACATTTTTAACTTTACAACTCATCTGTATCTGGAATAAAATTAATCATTTTTTGTTTATAAATCTTTATTTTCTTGTAGCACTCTCTTTACTACCTTTTCAATGAAAATATAATCTAATTTAATTGCATGCCTTCTTTCTTCCTCTGAAACTGAACGCAATGGGAGCAGGATCAGTTTGAAGCACTCGACTGGCCAGCCCTGGTTCATCCCCATAAAAAAGCCATGGCAGAGTAGCTCTCCTGCAAACAGAAGAGCCACAGATTTCCAATTTAGGCTGAAATTAAATTAAAGAAAATCAAATTAAGATGTTTCATTCATAATCATACTAAATAGCAGTTTAGACATGATTACCAGTAAGAAATGTCTTGAATTGAGCTCAGAGCAGCCCTTGATCTAAAGATTGTGTTAAAGAGACCGCAAGCATCAGTGGAAAGACCACTGAAGGAGTGCATGTTCATCACACACATGTTCCCAAGAGCCTGACATGCTGTCAGGTTGGAGAAGATCTGTAAGAAGAACATGACATTTTTACACAGTGTGGTATAACGAGTGCCTCATTCATGTTGGTGTTTTTAGCTGTGACACAACTAGAAATCGCTTCATGTGAAATTGGACATGGAATTATTTTTCAAAGAAAATTCAAATGTTTTGGATTTACAAGGCATGCTGCAGAAGAGGAATACAGATTTTCGACAAACCAGGCAGACTGGACACTGAATTTCTGCAAGCAAAAGGAAAACCATTAATCAGAAGCTGAATTTATCTACAAGAATATACTAAGAAGGGCAGGAAAAGAAAACTTACCAACTGAGCATAGTTGACACTGGGATTCACATTAGTGCTCAGGCTCCCTGGAGGAAAACATAACCCTCCTGCCTAGAAAAATAACAACCACTGGTGAAATATGGATCCCTGACAGGTGTGTGTGTGTGTGTGTGTAGGACTTGCATGAGAGGGTATGAGGATAGAACTCTGTCTGAACTCACCAGGATGTTAGGGGATGTACACACACAGGAGGATTTAGTGAAAGTAGCCTGACATCTCTCACATCTGAAATACAATTTGGGGACTGTTTTGTTCCATGTCTCAAAATCTACATCAAGAAAACTTTACACTTAAGGCAGCCTTTCTCCAAAACCTTTCAACACTATGTTAGTAGTACTAGAACAAAAGAGGGAAAGCAAGAATGAAGGGCAAAAAAATAAGTTCAAATATGACAAAATGAAAAAGAAATGCATTTATGTGGGTCAAATAGAACACGAAGGAATGAAAACAAGAAAGTAAAGTGGATATGAAAGATGAAATGACAAAACAGATTAAAACAGAAGAAAAAGTACATTAAAAACACAACTGCTCAATTATCAATTGGTGGCATTTAAAAGAAATTCCCAAAATCTCATATGATCTTGACAACTTTTGAGTTTTAATGATCAACAACTTTTTGGTGAATCAAGTACTAATATAATATTTTCATTATAAAAATGCTAAATTTTGTAGTCAATTGTCTTTATCTCTACACATTTCAGCTTAAAGTAATTATGTGCAACAATTTGTTAAGTCTTCTTTAAACATGAATTTTGAGATAATTCTAAGAAACCATCGAGGGGCATTGCTGTTTCTTTCACTCTACTACAGAGTGATGCAGCATCTGTGGGTCAAATAGCCCAGGAACATTACAAGCAATTTCAATATGATTTACACATATTTTTGTTTTAATAATGACTTAAATGGTACATAAATGAATGTGAGGGACACTGGTAGACATTGCTACAGGATAAAAGGCAAGATCATATGTTGGATAACAAATGACTGTGGAGGACAGAAGGCAAACAAGATGCTACAGTAACTCCTTCGCCAACTCTCCCACCGTGTGATTGAATGTATTATTACAGTAAGATATGGACATGTTTCTAAAATTATCCAAAAGTGATTAATGCATTTAATGTGGGTTTGGTTCTAGCAAATGAACAAAAGGATTAAGAAACTATGAAAACTGCCTTACATTGAATTAGATTATTGTAAACATGCTAACCCCCCCCCCCACCTGAGGCTACTGGTTTCTAAAATAAATAGCCTCTTGAGCAACTTTTTTTTGCATTTTCATTCATTTACCTGTCTCCACTGATGTTAGGTACAGACAAAGCAGGGCTGTTTCCATTACATGTTTCACACCTGCCCTCATCCAAAAGATTTCCGTTGATATCCCTTTCCACTGCAAAATAAAAAATAAACAAAGATAAAGCCTTGGAAATAAATGATGCACATACAGCATACATTAAATATGCATTTCTCCCTGCTGTTACTTTACTATTCCAAACTACATTCAGAAAGCAAAGTCCATGTATTAAATTTTCATCTCTTGCTATTGGTGACTCACCCAGGATATTGCCTGGAGGACACTGGCACTTGCCCCTCATCACTGAGCCCACCTGGACAGCGAATGCACCCAAAACCATCTTTGGTTACTGTCTATATAGAAAGACAACATACCACACAAAACATGATTTAAACATTTAACAAAATTATGTAGAGGCTGTGAGAGAAAACAGCTACACAAATACATACAGGCTTGTCAGTGGGACACTTCTCACATGTACTGGACACTTTATTAGTGGTGAGATTTGTGGGTTTGTACCCAGTTTGGCAAATACAGCTCAGTCCTGCAAAGGAAAGGGAAACAGTTTAGCATAATTGGAACAATATGAAAGAAAGAAAGAAAGAAAGAAAAAACAAAGTCTGTATTCAACTTTTCGTGACGTCTTATTCTGACAGGACATGCTCATTTAACAGCAGACAACAAAACTCTCTTAAAAGGCTGAAAACACTACCTCATATATACAGAACAAGTGCTTATTACATTTCATCTCAGCTTTTAATTACTGCCAGAGCAGATTTCTTTTTGTAGTGTTATTTGTTGGACACAATTCACATTCTTTTTGGGCTAATTTTGTGAACATGAACAGATCTAAAAAGGTATCAATTCACAGTTTAAGTATAAGCAAAAACATCATACTTCTGAATCCTATTCTCTCACACCAAATATCTTCACATCCTCTTTCACTACATCCATAAATCTCCTCTTTGGTCTTCCTCCAGGCCTCCTGCCCATCACTTCCAACCTTATCATCCTTCTGCAGATATATTCACTATCCCTCCTTTGTATATGTCCAAATCATCTCAGTCTGTCCTCTTTGACTTTCTCTCCAAAAAATCTGACATGAACCACTCCCAAAGAGAACCTCAACGTTTTCATCTTTGCTACCCCCAACTCTGCCTCCTGTCTTGTCCTCAGTGCCACAGTCTCCAAACCATAGCCCGTTGTAGGTATCATCACTGTCTTGTACACCTTTTCTTTCAATCTTGCTGTTACACTTTTATCACATGTCACATCAGACACTTTTGGTTCCAACCTGCTTGCACACAGTTCTTCACTTCTTGTCCACACTCTCTGTTGCACTGGACTGTTGATCTTCAGTACTTAAAATCCTCCACCTTCTATATCTCCGCTTCATGTAGCTTCACTGTTCCAATTGGGTCCCACACATATGTATTCTGTCTTGCTAACCTTCATTCCTCTCCTTTCCAAGGCATACCTCCACCTCTCTAGATTTAACTCTATTCACTCCTTTCTCACTTTAGATCACAATTTCATCTGCAAGCATCATAGTCCAAGGAGATTTATATACGAGATGAGATACTCTCTTATAGGAATGTCTTTGGACTATGATGCTGTTCATCATAAGCCTGTTCATCACCACAGCAAACAAGAAGGGGCTCTATCAACATCCTCAAAGCAATTGTTTCATCAGTAGTACTCTTTTATTTGGCATGAAACCATACTGCTGTTCACAAATGCTCACTTCTGCCCTTAGTCTACTCTTTCCCATAACTTCATTGTATGGCTCATCAAATGTATTCCTTTGTAGTTGCCACAACTCAGCATGTCTCCCTTGAATGTTTGAATATTTTCCCCTTTTATTTATATGGCTGAACATCGAATATTAATTTGAAATGTGCAATCCAACAACATTTTTTCCAACCGCACAGCACACATTTGGCCGCAGGTTTACATACACCGCATTGCGGCTGTCCTAACTTAGCTGCAGAAAACACTGAGCACAAAGCTAGCGTCGTGAGTGCTGCGCTGTTGACGACCTTACATTTTTAATTAGTTTACTTCGGAATAGAATCTTAGGAAAATTGGACAAACTGTTATCTGAAGCAGCTGCGATGATGTGGTATGATGGTAAATGTTAACCAGACCTGTTGAGCTTTGGCGCTGATTTGAACCGCACCTCGCGCAAGACAAACTCGAAATGTCGAAGAATTCTTCCACACCACAATCTGAAGGAGCTTTAAAGGGGATAATAAACTGCTGGCCTTGAAGTAGGGCTATGTTAATTATAAAAAAACAGGTTAAATGAAACGAGTGACCACTACCAAGAAACAATAGCGTCCCCGTCGCCATGGTAAAATGAAAAAAAAAAAAAAATGTCATTTTTACCCACAATCCTTCACGCTGCGTGCTGACGTAGAAAATAACGCATGTGAAACGAAAACACTTTTTTTTAAATTCACATCCAACAAGATATTGCGTTGCCAGATATTTAAATGTAACATGAGAGGGAAAAAAAGAAAAGCAACAAATGCAAAGACCATCGAAATGAAGAAGAAAAATAACTACAGTGTATAAAAGTAAAGTTCAAAAAATAAAAGTGTGTGTGTGTGTGTTCTTGCTTGGTACATGCCCTCTTCAGATGATGACTAATGGAGAAAGAGTCACTTGAAATCCAATAATAAGACTTTCCATTCTTGCATTTTAAGTGCAAAGGTGGGGGAGACTTGGATCAGTGAGAAGAGTTGGTTGTCTTCCAGCCATGTCTCAAAATGTCCCTGAACAGTACACATTGTTTCTTGTTATGAAGGCATGATTGTAGAAACAAACATTTCCTAAATTTAGAAACCGATTGCAGCCTTGTAAGGGGATAAAAAACGGCTTTGAGATGGTTTAAGTTTGCAAGTGATGTATTACTTTAGATATCTCCAAGAGTTACTACAGTAAATCTAAACAATTGTTTAAGTTTTTTTTTTTTTTTTTCAAATTATAAATCCAGAAAATTTTACTTTTATATTGATAAGTATTGATAAGTTTTCTGCGCTGCTAGTTGGACAAAACACATCTTTCCTGCTGCAGTTACTGCATCAACTGTACTGCTGTCATACACTCCCCTGTATTTTCATACTTGATTTAAGAACATGGGCAGCACGGTGGCTTAGTTGTTAGCACTGTTGCCTCACAGCAAAAAGGTTCTTGGTCTGAACCTCAGGAGGGGCCTTTCTGTGTGGGGTCACTTTTGTCAATCTTAAGAGTCCTCAATATTTTTGACAGAATGTATGAGTCAAAGGGAATTTTTTGGCAGGAAATGCTTGCAGCACCGTTGCAAATTCATTCTACTTATTTCCTGTTAATTTAGCAACATACTATAATATGAGCTCTGTTATATTATTTTTCATAAATGTGGGGAGGGTTTCCTGCTTCGATTGATATTTTTATTGTGCATGAGCAGAGTATCAACCAGTATAGATTTTTTTTGAAAATTCCTGCTCTAATACAAATCTCGAGTAGTTCTGTACCAAGGGCACTGGAATAGTTCTAGTTATATTTTAATTAGGGTGTTACAGAAGAGAGGGAATTAAAACGAGTGAATGAACTGAGATAACTCCCAGTGATCAAGCGTACATAACGTTAGGGTGTGTGTAGAAGTTTCTTGGTCGGGTTCACAACTCGGGCAGTGTGCCTATCTGCTCTCTCTGATAGCACGGGTATTGCTGTTTAAAATGTCACAGAAGATGGTGGATATTTGGAAGGAATGCAAACCTGGCATATTGGGGTCTGTGCTAATTGAGATTTTTACAGGAAAGCAAAGAAAAATCTAAAAAGGTTAAAACATTTTTGATGATTAGGCAATGTTTTTTTTTTGAGAGAGAAGTTACATTTGCTATTCAAAACAATCCTCTGCACACTTAGCTCACCAAATGCCAGCGCAGACCTTGACTTCCCCTGAGACACAACAAGAAGAAGAAAAAAAACCTAAAAACTATGGACTGGCAGTCCAGGCCATAGAAAAGACGTGCCATTGGACAAGAAAAGGTCTTGTGTTGTCAGTTAAAAACCCAAATAATCTGTGTGTTCAAACCAAAACAAGCTGCTATATCAGGTGCAGAAGACAAGAGGATGGATTTGGAGTATATGAGAAAATAAGACCTGATAAAAATATTAATTTCTCTAATGAAAAACCTAAAATAAGTGGGAAAATATATTTGGGATATCGCATAAATTTGGTACAATTTAATATCCAGTCTCACAAGGACTGGTAGAGAGGGCAACCAAAACGATTGAAGAAGGATTAGCTAAAGTCTGTGCAGAACGCAAAATTAACATGGATTAAAGACGTCACACTGTGTGAAGATATGAGTGACAGATGACAGACTATGTAACTGGATCCACAAGACCGACCTGGACTGACTCAGGACGTTACAGAGAGAACTGAGGTTCGGACTGACCAAATAACCTCACGGACTGACCATGACCCAGTTGCCCCTGGTGAGACCGAAACAGACAATGAATCTCTATCACTGATAAATCAAATCACAGGGCTTCAGTAACCGAGTAACAGTAACAACACTGACCATGAATTTTGATCCTTGGAAAGACTTTCATAAAAAACCCTCAACAGTAAGATACTGATCAGTACATTCGCAAAAGCTACACTGTAAAAAAACAAGAACAAAACAAAAAAACTTTTACTTTGGTCTAATTTAAGATATAAGGCTACAAATTCCAACCAAATTTTGTTTGTTCAGTGAACTATTATTTTAAGTGGAGCTTACCTAATAGTAGTCCTTTCACTGTGTTGTCTAAAAATTGCATCAGGTCACTATGACCTGTTTCTCAGTATCTAATGTAGAATATTTAATCCATGTGGGATATTGTTCAGGCGCCATGGCATGATTTTCTGAGGCTGGCTGAGAGGAATTTAGCTCAAGGTTCAACGTACTGATAACAAAGTGGTTAAAATGACTCTGTTTCCTTTTATTTATTGTCTTGTGCTGACAACGGTTGTCCTGCTGTGAGTACCTGACCATCTCTGCTGTATGCACCCTCTGTCCGATTATCCAGTCAAAGTGCTTTGTTAAAGTGTTGTACAATTGCCTCACTAGAACTCACTAATTATTGGTAAGCTAATATACATCAAATTGAATAATTTCACAACACACTAAAATGTTTAAATGTTTACTAGATTTAAGAAAGGTGGATAACAAACTGAGTAAACCCAAGATCGAAAGTGTTAGTCTATTAATCCTATCAGATCTAATTAAAGCATTTATGAATTTGAAAATAAATTGAAGATGAGATACTCTTGATTTGTTACCATAATCTTACATTGATAAGAAAACATAATGATTTAAAACATTTATTTGAATATTTCTTTGACAAATAAGTACCTAGAAATGGTAATGCATAGTAATCTCAGTAAAATGCAGCAAATTGAAACTGTCACAGCATCTAGTACAAAATGTTTTAACTTCTTTTTGGAGGTTTTTGACTCCCTGAACAAATATTCCAATGTTATACAGCCTATAGATACAATTCCACCCCATGTTGATGCTGTGAAAAAGGAAACAGATTTGAATACTTCCACTATCATCACCAGAACCAATAGCTGTCAGCTTGAAGGTGCAATAAACTGCTAAGTTAAAATATCCTGGACCAAAATTGGACCATTGTCTGTCTGGCTCTCAAGATGATCGGTTTTAAAAAAGAAGCCTATCAAGACAATGAAATGAACCTGCTGTAAATGCTGATTTAATGGTTCATGTTAAGGGATGATTTACAAATTATGAATACAAATTTTTAGGCAGGTGGTGGTAATCATCCTTTTACATTTTAGTTGTATGGACTTATATTGGACTTTGTGCAATAATTTTATTATTTACTGTCAAATCATTTACCCTTCCAATGAAATAAGTGCCTACTTTGAACTTTTTATTTGAGGAGCAATCACATATAGGAAAAAAAATACCCTGGAGTAGTAAATTATGATATCAAAGGTGATTTAATATTTTAATGTTTTTTTTAATATTTTAGTGTGATATAGATTTTAAGAAGCCAATAAGAGGATCTTTTGAGGTATTGTGGGAATTATGATTGTGCTGTGTGAAATATATTTTGCATGCATAGAATAGATATATATACTCAAATGTATTCTTCAAATGTATTCTTCATCAAGTGGTAGAAGAGGCCTGCATCTTTTGACTATAGGGTTAAAAGGACAGGCAATAAAAGACAACTGACAACTGGGCTGTGTCAGGGGGATATTAGAAGGAAGGAACTGTTTTGGCCCAATGGGGGAGTTCGCTTTGAAACTACCATAAAACCATTTGTATCTAGCCAAATGTTTTAAGCCCTGCATGGGTCAATAAAATCAGCCTCTGAGCTGCAAAGGAGCAGAATTCAACTGGTGTTTGAAGAGAACAGACCGCGAGGTCTGTGAGTTGAATCCTCCCTTTTGCAAAAGGCAAAACTTGAGAGAGTGTTTCACTATTATTGAATATAATCTCACCATTGAGTCCACAGGTCAGCAGTCCGGGGTAAGATCAAGTATACCTCAACACTATACAGAACAAAGAAAAATGATCAAACTACCGAATGTAAATTCTAAGAAGGAATAGTTCCCCGTCAAGTCATGAGAAAACAGGTGTTCATGATGTCAACTTTGATGTGAATTAACCTTTTTTTTAAGTTTAGCCACTTGCACATCAACTAGAAAATTGCACTTCCTGCAAAAATGCAGGTGAGAATACTGTAGTTTAATAACTGAGGACATTTTAAAGATTGAATTATTTTCAAGTATGCTGAAGTAGTTAGACAATAATGATAAATAGTGATAAAACAGGAACTTAAGAGGTGTGAATGCCAAATGCATTCACACTAATAAAAGGTCATAAATTCAACAACTCCCCGGTATATATTGATGCAACTGAAATTCCCAGAAGTGTGTCTGATGAATATAAGTTAGTTGATCAAATTGCAGTGAGGATTTGAAGCATCCCTTTTTAAGTAGGTTACAATAAATAAGAGTGTGGACAGAATAAAACTTGTCCACTTTAATATTCAAAGACTGAATAACATGACTAGAGATGCTATAAGGCCTTCATAAACAAATTGGCTGTAACTTCGTTGAGGACCTACCAAAACAAAATGGCCCTGGGTTTTTGTTTTTTTTTCAGATAAGGGTGGTGTTGTGTGTGCTATGTTTTCACAAGGCTTTGTAATCAGAGCACCTTCTGGCCTCAAAACCACGTCTACAGAATTGGCTGAATATTCAGGGATAGAAAATCAATTGAATAGCTGACTACATTAAGTATTTGGTAAATGAGTAATCTTTATTACATTTGTATTTAGTTGCTGCGGTGACAAAACTTGACCCTATGCTGTTGTTGTGGCATACCATGCATCAGGCGCTTCTGTCTAAAATGTATTGCTGCGGCCATCAAGGAGAAATTTTTGCACACCACCTAATCAATTAGTGCAATATCCTGATGAGGAAAATTTGTCTGGTCTATCTCTGAGCCCGGAAAAAAACGAGACTGAAGATGATCCAGATAAGGAAGACCTGAAGACGGTTTGTTTGTATACCTGAACCCCTGTTTACACATGATGATTGCTAATAATTAATACATTCTACATGTAGTTCTCACATACACGTAGGGGCGTGATACTTATAGTTTTCTATTCAAGTGTTTTTTATGAAGTGTATTCAGTCGAGCTTGAAGGTTTAACATTCCTGGAGAAGAGGTTCTGTCTCCCAACACAGCTGTAGATGGTCCTGATAAGGTTCTAAATCACTGATGCATTAGACTGTTTTAGTATTTTCCACATGCTTGTGCAATGAAGACTTGCTTGCTGCTGGTAGTTGCAACAAAAATCTGCTGGCCTCTAGGTATATGCAATAAAGAACAGCTTACACATACTCGGTCACGCATCTAAGTCGCTGAATGCAATGGAGACCTGCCTTTGCATAAATGACTCTTTACATGAGATTTTGTTGTGTGGATACGTTTAATAGAATATTGTTGAATGGTAGAAAAAAAAAAGAAGATTCCGAGATTTCTTGATGTAGTGATATTGCAGTTGTTTACTGAATAGCAATGGATTAATCAAAATCTAAGTTTGAAAATGATTGTTTGATTGATAATAGATGATTGATGGTGATGCAAATTCATATAGGATCAAATACATCATAGATTTTAATGAGACATTAAGTTATGCCAAATTGGAATATTTACCCACATTTTGTGTTCTTCTTTGTGGTACACAGATCATATGAGTTTTTGACCACTTTGAATTTTGTTAAACTTCTGAACAGATTATTTAGCTGAGGAGAGTTTTAGTCAAAAAATCCAGCCTAAAGGGTCTGTCTCTCAGTGTCTCAGGGCTGGACACTGCAAATGAGTCTGTCAGCCCACAAAACCTTTGGAAAGGTGTGTGTCTTGCAAGGCCCTGGCTCCAACTGCACTGACCGGGGGCCTGGCCTTTGACTTCTGCTGTCACTGGTTGTTTGGCAACTACGTGGCGGTGGTTTGGCCTGATCCTGTTTGCCGCTGTACATGCAGCGAGATGCCTTACTCACCTGTGTAACGTAACCAGCCTGATGGCTGTGTGCTGTTGTGTTATCTTGGTATGGCCTTGTGTGTGTTCTACAGAAGAAACTCAAAGCTACGTGGATGTTTTGTCTGAGGGGTCGGCCTTGGGGCGTGAAGGTTTTGTGATTTGGGAGAAGGTCCACTTCTGGCCCACTGAGAGACTAACCTGATCATAAGCTAATTCTTAGACCTGTGTAGTTATCATGATGATTATCAATATTGATATCCATCAATAGACCTGATGGACAATAGACGTATTGATGGATATCAAGAGAGGGAGAGTTATAATAAGTTTTCATTCAGTAGTCTCTATCAAATCAGGTCTGTTGCATTTAGATACACGCCTGGAGACAACATTCCACACACCTTTGTCTTATCCCAAGAACATGACGTAGACAGTGGGAGGCCTGTCCACGTTACTAGCACCTGGCCACTTACAGTCGGTCGTGTATGAGTCCAACCTCTGTACGGGGCAGGCCCGGCCCAAGAAGATAATTGTGAATTGTTTCCCAGAAACGGGGCTCACTCTGACTGAGATCCTGAGAGACACTGTCACCTTGAGAGCAGCGTTGCTATGCTTTCGCCTGTGAACATAATAAATGCTCTGTTCTGAACCGAGAAGTCTCCGGCCTCTCCCTGAGCTTTCAGCAAAGAATCAGGTTAACAGCTCTGTCTTCAAAGGAAGATGAATCAGACAATTTATTAAGATCAAGTAAGTATGATGCAACATTTCTACAAAATCTGGACCACCTGTACTGGGGACCAAACAGGCGGTGCTAGTGTCACATGATCAATCACAATGCGATAACAAGAACTAACTAGAATACAAAACTTATCATATTTGATCATTTTAATATTTGTAGTTGACTTGTAGCAATACAGTTGCTGCAGCCAAAGAACGAGAGCTGAAAAACAAAAAGGATGTTGACGTCGTGAATGTAAAAAAGTTATTGAGCTTATCGGTATCACTGCTACAGCCTTAAAGCATGAGTAGATCTGACAGTTTACAGTCGTGTCTCTTGTTACATCACTGTGCTGAAGATGTAGCTACTGAAGCATTTGCAATTCAGTCTTTTTCTGTCACATGCTTTCTATATTATGCAAGAAGCATTAAAACAATTTCAACAAGACTTATATAAGTTCACTTTTTTTCCTCAACCTGTCACCCAGGCCTGAAAAATGCTAAATGAAGTGAGTTTTCGTTGTTTTAATAGAGTTTAGTTAATATGAAGTTTTTTTTAAAAAAAAAAAGGAAAAAAAAAGTAAGATGGATGTGCATATCTATATGAACCAATGTTATTTGATACATTTTTTAATGGTCAATAATAACTTTGATAAAAGATAAAGAATTTAAAAAATAGTTCGAAATCTTATCTGTTTTAGGCTATATAAATATACCTCTCCATGCAGATATCTCACCGGAAGAAACTTGTTCTTTTTTCTTAAGGGGAGTGATTGGTAGGGATTTGGGGATTTTGTGTTGTTGCTCATCTAGAAACGAAAGTTGCCATAATAAGAAGTGAACCAGCTTTGTGACTTTGAAATCCAGTTGAATGCACAGTTACTTCTCTAAGCCACAACACCCACTTCATGGCACAGACGCCTATATTTCTTTAATATTATTTTTGATTTACTTAATTATGTTTGCCTTTGTGCAAAATTAATTGAGGCATTCTGGTAAATTGATTTATCCTTAGATGGGAAGCAAAGAGAAGGCTAATTAAAAAAAAAAAAAAACCAAGGAGTCAGCAGAATGTATTTTTACACAGTACCATTACTTGTGGTACTGGAGGGGATGGGAATTAAAAAGAAACAAGGCTGAGTGATTGACCGTTTTAAAAAAGAGAGTTGAAAAAATAAAATGAGAAACTCTGGCGCACCAAATAGCAACTCTCAAAGGCTCGACTTGCATTTGACACCAGGGGGCAGCAAAGTACAAAACCGCGGTGACGGCTGCTTGGAATTACGGAAGAGTGGCAGAAAGAGAGGAAATGTAAAATTACGAGAGGTTAAAATACTGTCAGGACGACACAGACAGGATTCTCTCGAAACAACAGTTCTTTTTCTTTCTTTCTTTTTTTTTTTAAAGCAACCGTCTGTTGTCACCTACTGTGGTGAGTCGTATATATCGGCAGGGAAACGCGCTATTCTGCATTTCCCCGCCTGTTTTCTTTCGCTTTTAACTGTCACACATGACGTATGTGTTGGTTCTGGCTTTGTCTATGGGCGTACCAGTGCCTTTTAGAAAGACTAAAAGACTCCTACTCTATGACTCTGGGGTGTACCTCCTGTTAAGACTTAAGCATAGCACTGTCTTTTTTTAACCAAGCCTTTTTCAACTTTCAGACACCGTCTAGGCCTCGTTATAAAAAAAATGACCACAATCCTACGATTGCAAGGCCTGGATGCGAGGGCTGGTACCGAGGACATAAGGGCTTTCTTTGAAAGTCTGCGCATACCTGATGGAGGAGTGTACATAGTGGGGGGAAGTCTCCGTGAAGCCTTTATTGCATTCAGCAACGAAAGAGATGCGCTGCTTGCTTTGCAGCGCACCGGGTCTTTTCTGAAAGGCTCCGTGGTGACTCTGCACCTAAGCAACATGGACGAGCTGGAGCAAAAACTACAGTTGTTGTTAAAGGACAAGAGAACTTCTCGGCTCACTGTGAAGAAACAGCCACCGTCATCTGAGATCAGGTTGTTGAACACAAGGCCTCATGATGACAATATTGCAAACCTTTCGTTTTCTCCATCCTGGCCACAAGACCCGGACACTGCAAATCTGCCTGATTCTGATGCGCAGGATGCTCACCCTGATGCTGTGAATGTGGCAGCTTCAAATGCACAGCCTCTGGATTCCAGCACAGCTTTTCTTCTTGGAATTTGCTCTGTCCTTAATGGCCTCAACTCATCACAAACTACAGAGCTAAACGCTGATGTTCCCAAGGCCACCAGCACAGCTGAGGCGACAGAAGAACAAACTACAACCTCAAGGCCAGGTTATGTCAGGCTCTTTGGTCCGCCAGCATCAACTACTAAAGAAGACATCTGCAATTTTTTCAAAGGGTTGTCTGTAGATGAAGTTATTGTAAATGTCAAGTTGGGACTTAATTATGGCTGCCTTGTGAAGTTTGCAAAAATGGAAGATGCACTTGATGCCCTTCACTTCAACCAACAGTACATGGGCTCCATCTGCGTAGAGGTGCGTGGAGGAGATGAGAAAATGTGGCTCAGTTCTCTGCATGAATTTGAAAGTGGTTTTGATGTTGGGGTGAGCCAGAGAGACGGGCAACATTCTCTACAGGAAGGTACAAACAAGAGGGAGTCCATTTCTGCACTGCAGCGCATGAAGCGACCTGGTGATCAGTTTTCATCCCAACTACCCAAAAAATTAAAACCCAACTTCAACTCAAATACCCCATTATCACCACCTGAGGAGTATATTGTCATGGTCAGCAATCTACCCAGGAATATAACCAAGACTGAAATAAAAGAACTGTTTGGATGTCCAAATGTTGCACACAAAAATGTACTCCATCTGCTTGACAACAAAGGTAACACAACAGACACATCTTTTATTATTTTTAATTGCACTGAGGACTTGGACTATGCAATGAATCTTTCTGGGTGCCACGTGGGTTCTGGAGTCATTGAGGTCTCATCAGTCACCAGGGAGATGATGAGAGAAATTATGTTCAAAGCAAATCCGAGGAGTCAAAGGCAGCATCCCACAGACCCAAGAAAGCAACACAATAAGAGACAATCTGGGCCAGCTGAGACAATACAGGTACAACCAAGTACGGACCCTGGCAAAGCAACTCAGAATTGCTTGTTTGTTAGAAACATGCCTGCAGATGTCAAACAAAGTCAAATTAAGAGCCTTTTCTGCAAATACAGTGTAAAAATGGATGACATCATCTTGCTAAAGAACAGTGATGGGAATAGCACCGGTGAGGCTGTGGTTAAGTTTGAATCAGAAGAGCTTGCTGCACTGGCCCATAGGATCCATGGTAGAGACTTCCTGGGGTCTAAAGTGCTTCTTACCCGCATAAATGCAAAGCAGGTGGACGACATTTTGGCAAAAGTTTGAGGAAGGATAACGGTATCAAAATATATGGAATATACAAAGCAAGAAGAAGTTGGGCTGTCCAACTTTTAAAGTTTACTTTTTGGTTGTTGTAGATGTTCATAATCAACCACTTCATCTCCAAATTATAAGTAATTTCTGATGTTTATCTCCATGGTTATTGTTGAGTTTAAGATAAATGTATGCATCATGTGATTACACTTTACATATTTCCAATGATAAACCCAGTGATACGCTGTTATATTGTGTTATGTTTTTGGGGAATGATCCTCTAAACCAATGGCTTACATGCTGCATAAACCTGCTATAAAGTGAAAAGAAATTGTCAACAACCAAATTGTAGATATTGTACAGACATGCTTTATACTGCTATTCTCAAAGTCTTATGGCAGCTTAACCCTGCTTGACAAGAAGAGGTTAAAGGTCTTGTTCATTTCCAACATGTGGGAGAATTCTTGTTTATGTATTACAGGATCAGTGTTAAAGTGTTAAAGGAGATGCTTTTATTGCTGCTGGCTGCAGAGAGAATGGATTTCAACTTTCAAAACATGTTTGCGCATGACTTTTATTGGACTTGGGAAATAAAGATTGACAAAACCAGTTGAAAAGATGCCTGAGCAAGGAAAACTACTCTGGAAACATAAGAACTATACATTTATTAAAAAAACAAACAAAAAAAAGCACAAAAACCATCCACCCACCCCAAACTCCTGGACATTATGAATGTTCTATATGTAGGACACAGACAAGGAGATCCTGCTCATCGTTTGTAATACCTCGGTGGACCATCAGAGTACCTGGGTGGACCTGAAAAGACAAGCCAAACAAAATTATGAAAGTGGACCAAAAAAGACGATTCATCCAATTCTTCAATGTGCAAGTTTTAAAAGGTTTATCTATCAAAGAAAAAAAAAATTCCAGATAAAGTGTGTCGAGAATAAATAAAGTGTGAGTTTGACGAAAGTGCTCCTATACCTGAGAGGTTTGAGTATCGGTCACCACTATTCGTCAGTTTGGGGGGTGGAGAGGAAAAGTTCGTAGAGCTCATTGACAAGCTGTTGAGACTTGGTCCCTTTGGATGGAAAAAAGAAACCACAAAAATACATGTTCCAGTTAAAACCAAAACACGAGATTTGACAGTGAACTTGCTCTTATTATTCCACAAATTAGATCATGTTTTCCAGTCACTCAGTTATGTCAAAAAATAATTACAACTTGACTAACGTGGATTCATTTTAAAGTCTCAAATGGAAGATTTGACAACAAGTGAAATGAATAAGGTCCTATACCGGCGATACGCTCCTCAGTCTGTACTCCATCAGCACATCTGTTAGCTTCTGTGTAACCTTCAGCACCAGCTGTGCATCATTTTCGTTCTGAATCCGGAAAGTATCCTAAAAAAAAAAAAAAAAAAAATTCTGAGGTCCCATCTTTATTTATATCATTTTGTTGTTTTAGGGAGGAACTTTCTGCGAGAAACATACCAAGTAGCTTAGGAGTGTGTTAGGCAGGCTACCGCCGTCTGGAGCTTTTCCCATTAAACCTGGTCTGTCCAGGGGATTGTCTGCGAAGCGGTCACCCATCTGATTACCTCGGAAACCTTCAGAATACATTTTTCTTGGGCCGTCGTTCAGCGGTCCACCCCTTCCACAGCCATCTAGACCACCACCTGGTGGGGGACGACCCATACCATCTGAGAAAGGCCCCCGATCCATAGAAGAGTCGGGAAACTCTTCCCTTGGCTGGTATCCTCTGAAGTCAGACTCTCCATATTTTCCTGCCGGAAAATCACCAGGTGGACCACCTGGGTGAGGAAACTCTCCTGGAAATCCTGGGCCAGGGAACCTGGGACCTGGAACTATAAATGTACATTATATTCATTTATAGTAATAATGCAGGTTATTTGTAAGCACCTTTCAAAACTCAGGATCACTTTACATCACAAAAGGACTTAGTTAAACTATATCTTTAAAATACAGTATAGTTGAAAACAGAAGTTTACATTTACTGTATAAAGAAATGCAGAACTCCGACTGACTAACATTAAATCAGACTAAATACTTATGGCAGGTGGGATTGCTAAAAACCTATTTGTTTAATATCAGAAGATCACTATGCCTTTAAACAAGTTGGGAAAGCCCAGATAGATAATGATGTCATGGCTTTGGAAGCTTCAGATAGGTTGATTGACATTTTAATAATTAGAGGCAAACCTGTGGATGTATTTTAAGGTACATTTCAAGCTCACTACTTCCTTGTGTGACATCATGGACGCACCGCTCAGGAAGGAGATGGGTACTGTATCCCAGAGATGAATGTGATTTGGCAGGAAATGTGCACGTCAGCCTCCAAATATAAGCAAAACACCTTGAGATAATAGTTGGCTGCAGCTGGTAAAAGAGTGTCATTACCCACAGTAAAACAAGTCCTATATTGACATGGGCTAAAAGGACACTCAGCCAGGAAGAGTGGAAGCCATTATTCCAAAAGGAATAAAAAGAAACCAAGAAAAAAAAAGCCAAATAACACTTTGAAAGTGCACACAGGGACAAAGACCTAAATTTTTGGTGCCATATCCTGTCATCTGATTACACTAAAATTGAACTGATTGGCCATAACTGACAATCGCTACATTTAGAGGTAAAAGGGGGAGGTTTGTAAGACTGAAAACACCATTACAACTCTGAAGTACAGGGATGGTAGCATTATGTTATGGAGGTGTTTTGCTGCAAGAGAAACTACACTACACAACATAGATGGCATCACAAGGAAAGAACATTATGTAGAAATATTGAAGCAACATCTGAAGACGTATGCCAGGAAGTTAAAGCTTGGGAGCAAATAGGTCTTTCAAATGGACGAGTTACAAAATGGCTCGAGAACAACAAAGCTGGTTTTGGAATGGATGCCACAAAGCCCCAATCTCAGTGCTAGAGAAAAACTGTGGCACAGTGGAAAAGGTGCGTGAGCAAGGCGGCCTACAAACTTGACGCAGTTCCACCAGTTCTGTCCAGAGGAATAGACCAAAATTCCAGCAAAAATTTTGAGAATACCCGAGTCATACAGTTAAAAGGCAATGCTATGGAATATTTGAGGAACGTACGTAAACTTCATAAAGTAGTAAAAAATTCTCTCATTATTCTACAATTTAGCAAACAGCAATAATTTTGGTACTTAAAACTGACCTAAAAAAAAGAAATGTTTAGTGTGATTTAATGTCAGACAGTGAGGGTTTAAAAAAAAAAAAAAAAATAGTCTTTTTATACAGTGCATGCAAACTTCTAAATTCAGAAAAACAGGCAAAGTATGGGAGACTGGGACATTTTACTATTTAGACACAAAGAAGCCTCACCAAAGGGAGGCCCCATTGGCCCCATTAGTCCCATTCCTGGATTTAGGGGAGGTCCAACTCTGGGAGCAGCAGAACCTGTGAAAGATGACAGAAGATGTATATGAGAGAGATGTAAATGTTTATGAAATAGCTTGAGACTTTCAAAAGTTATTGACATCTATTTATTTCACGGTTAGCCACTACCCACTAACTGCTACCCGCAAATTGCAGGTTTAGGAACCTCCGCTAACTGCTAATGCAATCTTCCACTCCCTAAAGCTGCCTAACCATTATGCCGACTCCCTTACTCACATTGTAGGTGTGGCAATGGGCGTGTCTTTTTCCGCAAACTCTGTATCTTGCGATCGTGGGTAGCAGGTGGTCTGACCACAGCAACCCGCATGTCGGCGTGTACAAGAGAGCACCCAAATGGCATCAATGTGCGTCCACCTGGTCACATGTGGATGTGCACAAACGGCTCTACTTCTCGAATTAACTCTTGTATAAAAAGCGTGATTTGGCCTCAGTTGAACCCCTGAGAAAATAGCAGAGATCGTCTTTTTACAGCTTGCTCACCAGTTAAACCATAGACGACCAGAGCGTGTTTACCGGGTGCGCACCAACTATCTGGGACTTTCAGGTTGCCGATAGGAATTGCCTGTGCAAAAATATTTTTATGTATATATCAGTGCAGAGGAGCAGGATGAAGGAAGAGGAGGAAGCTCTACAGCAGAGTCCCAGACGAGCTGCGCATGAGAACTGCTCCAATTTGGATGAAAAGACACTCCATGGCGGTTTGGGGGTAGCGGAGAGCGGGTAGCGGCTAGCGCAACCTGCTGTTAAAGGCAATGGCTACAGACGCACTGATTGGTTTAACAGGTGGAACGCCCTAACCACTCCTATGCATAATGTAGCGGGTAGTGCAGGTGGGATAGAGGATTTAGGAAGGTGGAAGATTGCGTTCTTTGTGGGGGAACGCCCCTCCTGCTACCCGCTATCCCTTAATAGCGGCTTTCGGAGATCTGGCGGAAGATCGGCCCCTTATTCTTTACATTTTATGAACTTAAAAAAATGGAAATGCCACAGTAAAACTATGGTAACCTTAAAAATGATGGATGATACAAGTAGCCTGTGTCAGTCGTGACCAGCAGTTGAGGTGGTGAAGGAAAGTCATAATTGTGCTTAACTGGGATTCTTTGCATACTGCACCAGTATAAGTATGTACTCGTGGTGTAATATGTGATTTCAATCTTTTTTTTTTTTTTTAAACAATCAAATTCTGACCTTGAGTGAACTAAAGTTTACATCTCTAGTTTGTGTCAGAGCATGTGTAAGTTTACCACTGAAAAATAACTTACGCAGTCCTTTGAAAGCAGGCACCTCAAAGGGTTCCTTAAGGATTACCTGAAGAGGAAGAGAAAAATGTTAAATCACCATCATGAAGTGTCCAATAATAAACCTACTAACTAAAAATACACCCCCAACCCCTTTTAAAATGAAGACTCCTTTACTTCCTTTCAGACAAGATACTACACAGGTATTGCTCCCTTTTTTTCTTAACTCTGTGCCATACAGACAGTATGATGGCTTGAGGGTTCAGAGCATCATGTTACTATCATGTAATTGGTCTGCATATCTTTCCCAAAGAGCACTGGGTAAGAATATCACTTAAGAAAAACTAAAAGGTACAACCCCAGTGGTTCTACATAATTCAACAGTTAATCTTGAATTAACTTAATTTTTGACATTAACTGAAGAACAATGTAATTTTGTCTCCATGTATGATAAACCACAGTGAGTTTAATGATACTTGACTTGCCCTGAAATCCATGAACACAGAATGTAAACTATACCTCCAATATTGCATTTGATCCCCCCCCCCCCCTTATACACACACACTCCAGTGAAAAAGAAAGGGTATTGCTTTTCATTCCTAAGATTTTATGTACAACATTAAAAAAAGAAGAATATCACATCCTTACCAGGTCTTAAAATAGGTAAACACAACCTTAGATGAACAACAACTCATGTTGTAATTATTATACACAATTACATAGTTTACAAAAACTAAGAAAAAAAATGATGACACTTATATAACATGCATAGTTGTTCATCTGAGGCTGTTAATACCTTATTTTAAGACCTGGTAATACACTAGCTTATTTACTGTGCTAGTAAATACATCTTATAATGAAAATTGCTGGTGAAAAGATCTTGACACTTTTTAAAACCAGCCTTAAGTTGTTGCTCCAGTAATAAGTCTTGTCATTCACTTTAATGTATAAACAGGCCTCTGTGTTATTGCTTTTGAGTTTGTCATTTACCTTAATTTGTCCCCTCCCCTCCATCTGCTCCACCTCAGCAGCAGCAGCTTTGACTGTCCTTCTGACAGTTGGGTCTTTGATTGCTTCTTCCTCTTCACAGGTAGCCCTGTCAGGGTGGACCTTTTTCTGTGTGAGAGTTAGAGGTAAACATTAGGTGCTTTTGGAAAACGAGGGCTTTGTTGCAGACTTGGAAACCAGCAGTACGCACCATGTATCTGAAGCTGTGTTTCCAGCCTTTCACGTGATCAACCATATCATGCTGCAAACGGCCCAAAGAACAGAGTTTGCACTGGTAGTGTGGTTGGACAGATTTACTGGGGCTCCGGTACTCCCACACATACTGAAGACCTGAAAACATGTAATCATCATTAATTATAAATTTCTGTATTTAGTTGCTACAGGTGAGAGAGGGAGACAAGTTTTGTTTGAGGAAAATGGCTCATCTGCTCACCAATGATAGGTTCTGTGATTCCCTTCAACACTTTGCTGAGAGAGGGCATGGTGTGGATAGAAGTCCCCTTTGCAAATACTAGAAAAACACAGCAGCGGTCAACACAAAGTAAAGGCTTTGTAACACCCTCAGGCTAATAAAGAACGAGTCCAGCAAATGTGGGAAACTGGAGCAAAAACCCGCAATCACAATTGCATGAAAGAAGAAATTATCGTTCAGAAAGTGTGTACTGTTCCTGATCAACCTGCAGCATCTGATGACCAATAGACCTTTCTTGTAAACTCTATATAAAAATAGTCTGATCCCCAAACTCACTGTTTATTTTGGAAGCCTGGGGGAAGACGGGGAACACCAGTTCTCAGCTAACCCCCATTTAGGTCCAAACTGAGCTGTGGGACACAGCTCCATGTGATGCACTGCCTCTCACTGTGCCAGCCACAGAATAAAAAACTCTGAAGCACTACTGAAGCAGTCCATGCACAATTTCAAAATACTCTGATGAGCAGATAATGATTGCATTGATAAAGGGGGGCAAAAAAAAGGGAGCACAATACAATCCCAGCCACTGTAACATGGGCAACTGATTAAAAACAGAAGGGACTTACTGCATACAGCAGTTTAAGAACTTTAATCAGTTACGCAGCACAGAAAGAGCTTTACAACTTTATGATGTTGCTCCTGTTGATGTGCTGTCATAGGAGAATGGGTCAGGTTTATAAGTGTTTTTTTTTTTTTAAAGGAAACTTGTGGCAGAAAACTAGAAAGTTTTTGCACTTATTTCCACAGTGATCTCTAAAGACCAAAAATCGTAAGACGGCACCACTACAGCCCCCCCGATCTCTGATGGATCACTGGGTGGTGAACATGTCACCACCTGTGACATGAAGCTGGGAGGTGAAGGTCTCAAACTTCAACTCTCAGTGCTGGAAGTGGCACCAAGTGTAAGAGGACTTACCTATATCACCAGAATGCTGCGGCTGCTTTCTCTGTCAGCAGAGGGGATAAACCCACGAGAAGGAGAGAGACACATACATGAATTAGTGACAGGATGACACTTCGCAGAGGACTGAACTTCTTGTCCTTGTCCGCCACACCATGCATGCCGTAGAGCCATTATTCCCCTCATTCTCCATGACCCCCGCATCAAGCAGTGACAGTCATTGGAATGAGTACAACATGGGCTCTAAACGGTGTCATCTGGAAATGGGTCTAAATGATCATAAAATGACAGCACTTTCTGCCGCTGTTTCAGCAGCAGGATTAATTGGAGGGGGGAAGGTGAGGATTAGGACTAGAAAGGAGTTGTTACACTTTGAGTAATAACAAATCTACTTTGACAACTGTACAGAGCCCCCCAAGGTCGAAACCTGAATGTTCCTCAGCAGCTGTGGCCGAAGTGTTGTGTTGGAGGGCCCCAGTATCAAAGTTTGACAAATAAAACCAGGAAAACTAGGCATACATCCTCACAAATATGGATGGTTATTAAAGGCATGTTGCCCCAACACTTCTAAGGACCCTTTTTAATGTTATGAGGACTGAGAAGCTCCCTATGAACAGCATACTCTCATAGGCTTTTCCTCCGGTTGCATTCGCAACACACACAGGAACATTGGAATGATGCAACAGTGGGTGGCAGACTGGTGAAAACAATGCAATTCCTCCAGAACACAGCGGCTCAAGCAACCTCCATTCCTCCGCCTTGAACTTGTGTTCATAATGTTTACTTTTAACAAGAAGATGATTAGTAGTGGTAGTGGCAAATCTTGGTGATGCATTAACCTTTTCAGCTAACTGCAGTGTGCCTACATTGCTTCGATCAGTGACTGCAGAGTTATGATGTTTTAACAGGATGAACGATGATATCGGCACAAAATCGGTATCTGCAGATAAAGTTGGAACAATGAGACATCAGCATAAAACGCAGATAGTCCTATGCCGATATTTATTTATCTATTTTCCAAAGAGCGTGCCAGAGCAACCCACTAACTGTAAATATGGAGCAGACTAGCGCGACATGATTTATTAAAAAAAGAGAGTAGTCATTACGTTGATGAGCCTAAGTGTAGGAAAGCGACAGTAAAGTTGCTGTTTACAAAGAATACTCAACGTCGTTCATGTGAGGAGGAGTCAAAGTCCACCCCTTCAACACCAATAATTTAATAACTAAGGGCTGTCATCCCAGCAGTACGAGGAAGTTCTGAAGATCAAGCAAAAGAAAAGACTATCAGAGACCGCTCTCAGAAGCCACTTGTCAACTCTCTTAACGCTGCAGTACTTTTTATATTTTATTAGAATGCATTGCCATAGGAACATCATAATTTTATGTTGATCCAATGTTGACAGTATCAAGTACTGCATCAGAAGCATAGGTGGATTATATTGGTATTGATGTCGGCAAAATTTCTATTTCAAAATATCAGGATGTTGGATGTCAGTAATATCCCCTAGTTTCAACTAATCACATCACAGTTATGTTCTTCTCATGTTGGAAGAGAATCTACTCTACAGCTGGACCTAAAACACCCAATAAAAGTGGTTCTTACTGGATGTAGTTCATGCAAAGTGTTTAAAAGAAAAAAAAAATTGGAACTTCTTCCACTAGTTCCAATAAGCATAAAATTGTTCATGTGCATGAAAGATCTTAAACAACCAATTGTTAAGAACAGTAATACTATGCTTAGATACTTACTGATCTAGTTTTATGCTTTGAGAGATTAAAAAATTTATTTGTGTCTTATAGGCCTACATTTCTGTCACTTAACACATTTAATGATAATTTTACTCATGGAAATGAAAAAAAATAAGAGGGGTTTCAGTATGTCTTCCATTACGCCATCACTGAATCACTGGAATTAAACTAAAAGGGTGAAAATAACGTCTGTATGTGGAAAAGTTAACAAATTATAAAATCTTTTTATAATTGTTTTATTTATGAATACATCTATGACTAAACAATCAACTGATGATCACTGGATGTTATTAATTATTAGTCAATGTACTTAAAATATAAATCAAGTCCATGTGTGAATTCTGAATATATTCGGAAAATACCTGAGCGAACGAGAAATTAACTCTAAATTGGGCAGCAGAGGAAATTGCAGTTTTCCACCAGTGGATGATGCACCTTTGTGAGAAGCATTGACAGCTTACATGCCAAAGAGTTGCAAAGCACAGTAATAATGCACTTTGATGCTTCACTGTCCCCGCCATTGTTGCAGAGAGCCTGACCTCTATGCACATGCTTCACAAATCTGAAGCTGCAATAAGAGACACAGAGTTGCTGGATCCCTAGCACACAATGTCACACAGATCTATTTCATCTGGGTCGGGACTAATAAAAATGCATCACATATTGATATCTTAAATTAGAAAGAGAGGAAGGTTTGTTTTGGTGTTTTAAAATTAGAAAAAAAAGTAGTTTATTTAATCCCTCCAGTACTGAAATTAAATTCAGTAAATTTTGAGAATACTGAAATTCCAGTATTTAAAATTTTAGCTCAAGGAGCCATTTAAAAAGGTAAAAAAAAAAAAAAAAAAAAAAAAAAAAGAATAATAAGGGGGTTTGTTACCCACCCCCAATCATTCTTTGACAAGAATGGTGTCTGTGTGAGCTGCAGCTTCTGTTCTCAGAAGTCTGGAAGAACAAAAGGAGTTTTCCAGTGTTGCAGCCACTCCTTTTCAGGAGAACATGTACCCCAACAAAAGAGACAACAGACAGAAACAGCCAGTAACAAGGAAAATTTAACATTTGGGATGTAGCTCATGAAAGAGAAAGACAGAAAAAAAAATAAAAAAATCAAGATAATGTTCCCTTACATGTTTTGATCTTATAAACATTTACAATCTGATATTTCAACCTTTACCGTAGTCATCTATGCAATAATAATAATACTAATAATAGTTAGAGCTGTCAGTTGATTAAAATTTTTTAATCGCAATTAATCGAAAGATTTTCATAGTTAACTCGTGATTAAATCGCTTTTTTTTAATGTTCTGTTTATCCATCTATCCATCCATCATCTAAACCCATTTTTTCCTATACAGGGTCACGGGGATCTGCTTTTTTTTTTTTAAGCCTTTACTTTGAAAACCGGAAGTCCACCAATGCTTCCGTACTTTTGGGGGGCTTAATTCATCATGCTTCTTTGTGTATTTTGTCGGGCTGCTGCTTGACTGCAGTAATTTGCTGATGGTCCCTAAGCTCCACGGCAGCAGCGAGGTACTCAGAAGGACATTCAGCGCTGTTCCTGAGCTTAGGAGGGTTGATGACACTTGTGAAATGTCTGGCACACTTGTATCTACAAAATGACACCAACCTGGATGAAATCGGTGCCGTTTTCATGACGCTATTAAAGGTTAAGAGAAAAAAAAACAAGCGAATGTCGGATGTGAAACTAACTAATTAATTCACAGTGACAGTTAATACAAATAACCTTTTTTCCTTGTTAACAGACCCATCTGGCAGCACCTTAAGCCTAAACTTGCCGTTCGTAAGACCCGTTTCTGTTGCCATGTCTGTCCCACATGTTGACTGTAAATACACTTATTGGCTGAGGGTCATATTTACAGAAACATGCACGTTAATCTTCGCGTTAAAAAATAGTAGCATTCAAACAGAATTTGCGTTAACGCGTTAACTTTGACTGCCCTAATAATGTAATAATAAATAGAATAATATTATTTTACACTCTTGCAAATTAACACATATTCGTTAAGCAAACTATCACCTGGAAAACATTAGACCTACTTAGGTATGAGCTATCAACAAATGTTCCTAAAGAACTGAATGAATTTACTGACTGATTATTAAAATGCTGAGCTTACTTATGGAGCTATTCTCAAAAGGTTACTGGAAGTCCTGTTGATACAGACACAACATGATCTAATGTTTCTGTTGGAAACAACAGACTGGGTTATTAATATTTATCATTTGTATGGTTAGCTATCTACCAAACATAAAACAGCTGCATTTAAACTCAAAACTGGAGGCATTTTCAAAGCAACATGGGCTAATCTGTTCACTCACTTGAGCAGTGATGTAAACCACTAGGGTTGGGGGGAGGGAGGCGGGCTAATAAAATAACTATGGGTTTCACATCTGTGATTCTAACAAAACAAGCAAAGATGTGGGGTGCAGACAATTGAATGAGGTCTCAGCCAACCAAAAGGCACAGATACAAACAGCAATCTACTGACAAAATTACTCCCACTTTCTCGCTCATCATGAACCTTAAAGACCAAAGAACAGTATCATTATGAAGAAAATAAAAACATCCAAGTGAAGCCACCATCACAAATGTAAAGTGAGTGGTGTTTCAACCATTTTGAGTTTACTGGTCACGTGGTGTTGCAAACACATCCAGGAGGAGATACTCACCTTTGGTTTTTTCCTTAGTTTTGGTGGATAATCATGCGGTGGATTCGGGTTCTCTGAAGCCTGGGGCTCCATGTTCTCAGCTTCTCCACTGAGAAATAAAATCCGTGGCAAAAATTATTCAAAGGCCAAATGACCCCCCCCCCCCAAAAAAAAAGTGAAGAGCCACCACTGAAATGTTACATATGAGGATAAACTGCTTTTTTTTTTTTTTTTTTTTATTTTTTTTACTTCCATTGTAACGTCTCATCTAAGCCCAGGAAGCCCGTATTTATGAGAATATGTAATATCTAGTCACACCGGCTTTATTGCAAATTTCTCAAATAAAGTAATCGGCGATTACTGAGTTGCTAAAGCAGAGTCTTGGTTACGGATGAGTATGCGCTGCTAACCGATTAGAAATATGGTAGACCTTTAACCAGACGACTGTGTAATTTCTTTGAATGTTTTTTAAAAGGTCATCTTCGTGTTTTGTGCATTTATGAAGAACAAATCAAGTATTTCACAACAAACACTAGGCGCTACGAGTATGTACGCTTGCTGCAAAAATCAGGCTAGGCCTAGCCAAGCCTCTTCAGAAGAACTGCGTTAAACTGTGAACAATTTCAAAAACTACAGAACATACATATTTCCATTACTTGAACAATACAGTGATTTATACCAATCTTACCTCATCATATCTGGACACAAACTGTGTGTTTCTCAACGCACAATGTTGGCTAATGCTAATCGGAATGGACCAATTAACATCACTCTGGGAGAAGATAGTAGCACAATGACTTCGCCCGTAAAAAAAAGACGAATTAAAAAAACTGCTATTTTATCTCCACAATGGACAAAATCAATCCATCTAATTAGCACGCTTTAAACTGTGATATTTTATTATTCGTCTTAAATGGTGGAAATTAATAACTTAATATTTATAAGGCAATTGTATGGGCATCTATGTGGTGCGTTTATTTTCGTACCGGGACTCACCGTTACACATTAGGAGAAATGAATTGAATATACGTCCGCGTGTAGCTTCGCTTTGTATTTATTTTAATTACTTTGTTACTGTATTTACAAGTCAGTCTGTATCAGATAAAATCCACACTGTCCCTAAATCACAGAGGGTGTTTTTATGTAAACCCCGCAGCCATTGATCCCTATACACGAAACGAACAGGCTCTCTAAACATGTACACACGGAGACTAAGGACCCAACGTGCACAACCCGAGAACAAAATTGAATAATTTTGGTGCGAATTGATAATAATTAGTTGGTTGAAGGTATTGAGTAAATGTTTGACGCTGCATAAACCTGTAAGCGTTTTACTGTGGTAAGTTAAAGTAACATTACTGCTATGCACGATGCTCCAGCAGGGATATGATAGATAAGTTAGCCGTATGCTAGCTGTTTTAGCGGGTGTGATTGCAAACGTGCAGCTGCTTTGACGTTCTTCACGATGGCAAACTTCACTATTCGAGGCAAAACTTGCACTGCACTTGCACTGTGCTCTGCAAAATATGGCTATAGACAGTAACTTGTGTTCTTTTAAAGTTAATTAGCTAATTCAAATCTCCTGTCTCTGTGTCTGGGAACACAGACAGCAGTCAAGTCTGCAAAAATGAAGGCCAAGAAGAAGAAGAGACAAGATGATTTTCAGAAGGTCAAACTGAAAGTGGGAAAGAAGAAGCCCAAAGCTGATAACGCCACCAACACTAATTTCCGCACACGAGGAATTAATCTGCCTGAACAATTGAAGAGAGAATCAAGTGGTCCCACAACCCACAGACAGCTTGGTGTCAATGTAGGTTTAGAAAACTAAAAAAGCAGACTTAGAATTTAATGCATGAATGCCATATTTAGTTTCAATTCTCCCTTTTTTCCTCCCTTAGGAACTTCTGTCACAGCTGCACCATTACAATGCCAATGTGAAACACAGTGCCTTGTTGGGTTTGAAAGAGTTGCTGTCCACTAATCCCTCCCTATTAGAACAGCATCTTTCGCGCTTGATCTCTGAAGTGGCTGCTGTTTTGACAGACAAGGATGGCAACGTTCGTATGGCAGCTACACGTGTGCTCAGGTTGGAAAAGCAACATACACGCTAGAATGTAGTGCAATTGATAAAGTTATCTTAGTGTTTCAAATTAAATGCAACGTTTACATTTTTTTGCAGGTTCATTGCACAGTCTGTGCCTGCAGAACGAGTTGCTCCATTTTTTCCTCTCCTCAGTGCTCACTTGTCTTGTGCCATGACTCATATCGAATTAAGCATCCAGGAGGATGCCATGAATGTCCTTGATGTGTTCTTGGAGCACTACCCATCTCTCCTAGCTGCACGGCCTACAGTACTCCTCACAAACTTCCTAGAGCTGATCTCTCAGGCAGAGTAAAACGGGAGCCAAAAAGACTCATGACGCCAAGGGAAGAACCTGGGCTCTGTCGGTCAATCCTGACAGGACTGTGACTAGCCAGCAGTGGCGCCTCTCTGTTCTCCTGAGGTATGGATGGGATCTGCTTATAGAATGTGAATGATCTAAAACCGTAATTCTGAAGGCCAGCTCTGCAGTACGTTCCACATTTGTTTCAGGCTTGGGCGATTTCTGCAGGCAGTGGTTGAGGAAAGACCAATGGAGGAAGGTGATATATCTGGGCGAACTGAGGGAGTATTTGGTTCAAGTGCAGAAGGCCGTCTTACACCTCTGTATCTCACCTGGGAGGAAATTGTTTCCAATAAGGTCCGGGTTAAAGTGTTTGAACATTCTGGGGCCAAACCATCTCCCCACTCCACATTCAGACTCAGGTGTGATACTGCAGGATTTTTAGAAAATATAAGTAATTTCAGTTTTCCATTAGCACATCTGTTTTTTATGTTTAACAATCTTTTTTTTTTTTTTTTTTAATTCTTTCACTTAATAGACCTGAAATTGACACAGGGGCTAGTTTAAGTGAGGGTCTGGACTCCGCTGAGACTGTGCAGAACTTTGCATCTACACTTGTGCCTCTCCTGCTGGAAGTGTGGGTTGAAGCCAATGCCAATGACTGCACATGGAATAACACCGAGGGTGCTCATCTGCTCAGTCCAGATACCATGTCAGTGATGTTCCAGGTTTTGTCTATACTGCAACTGCTTAGGAAACTGGCCCCACAACGGGAGAACCAGGACGCACTGGTGAGATGAAGCATACACAAATAAAACACTGTGTTTTCTTTTCTTTTCCCCTCATTTTTTTGATTGAAGGAAAGAATTGAATTTAAAAAATGACAGAGCATTGTCTTTGTTTAGGATGCGTGGTTCCGTAAGGAATACCTTACAGATTTTAAGCAGCACTTCATGAAAAACTTTCCCTATGGTTCCCGGGACACACCCAAACATAAAAAGAAAGGTGATCTCAAAAGGTAAAAAAAAAAAACAACTATGTTTGTATTCAAACACTTCACTTTTTAGTTTTACTTTTTTGATTTAATTAATATGCTTGGTTCTGATTGTTTATTTTCACATTTCTGCTACCTGTTTCACCCTGCACTGGTAACTGACAAGGAGGAGTAGTTATTTAGGCAATGCAGAATATATGGCATGATTTAAAAAGCAGATTAAAAAATAAGCTACACTTGATTAAATTTACCACAGTCCTACTTAGCAGTAGTAAGTGTTCATGTCTGTGGTTTTGTTAAATCTTATTAGGCTGCAGCTTGAAAAAGTTTGGGCCTGCTTGGTCAACATTTTTATTACCGTGAGCACCTAAGTAATTAAAGTAAAAAAGTAAAGTAATTACATGATTATTTGATTTTCAAAAGAGTTAAAGTCAACAAAAACATCTTTGAGTAATACTTAAAGTGACATTAGTTTTTATTTTAATAATTTACAAGTCACAAAGCTGCAAAAACAGAAAGGTGCTAAATGAGTCTTCCCCAGTCTAGGTCCTCGGGGGCTGCTGCTCTGCATGTTTTAGGTGTTTCTCTGTTTCAGCACTTTTTAAAATGAATTGATCACCATCAGCCTTTCATGAAGGTCTGCAAAGTTGAGCTGGAAAAGTATGTCAATGATCTATTGAATCAAGTTCGTTTTACCAGTGAAAAATCTAAAACATGCAGGGCTGAGGCCTTCAAAGATTTGGATAGGCGAACATTGGATTAAAGCAAAAGTAAGGGCGTCTGCCATGATCAGCATTTTGTAAGACCCAGATGGATTGCCAACACTTTGAATCTGCTGTCTCTCATTTCATGTTTGGAGGATTTTCACCCATACTTCCTGTGCAGTGCCTTTAGTCATATGAGATTCTTGGTTCACCTTCCATGAACTGTTCTGTCCACAGATTATAATGATGTTTAGGTCAGGGGACTGAGACCAGAGGCCAAACCTTCAGCTTGTGCCTGTTGAGGTTGTTCATTGTGGAATTTGTGGTTTCTTTATAATCATCATCCTGTTGTACAAAGTATCCTCTTTTCATCTTCAGCATTTTTACACACAGTATGATATTTGCTGTCAGAATTTGTTTCATATTATTTTTTTTTCATAGCTAGGGAAAAAAGGCTATTGAGGCTATTACCAGTCCAACTGTATGCTTAACAGTTATAAAGTTGTTCTTAGAAATCTGGCACCCTTTATTTTTCCAGACATGCCGCTGTTCATGGCAGCTAGAAAGTTTAACTTAGTTTTTAGTCCATAAGGCTTGCTTGCAAAATTCATAAAAATTGAACAGATCTTCATTTGTAAAATTCAGATGCTTAATTTTTGTGATGCTGGAAAGATGTTCTTTACCGTTCTTGAGTTTGCTAAATTTTCTTTAAGGTGACAGAGATTTCATAATGCTTTGAAATGTCCATAATCAAAATTGATGTCTTCACATTGTCAGCCAGCCATGGTCCCCAACAAGCTGATTATGGCATAAGATATGGGTAAAAGTTATCTTCAAGCTCAAATCTGTTGGTATTCTCCAACTTTTACCTGCTTGGCCTCTTCCCCTTTTTTGATTTGAATCTGAACTTCTTGAGTTTGATAACAGAGTAAATGCTGGCAGAGGCAGTGGAAGGCTCTTCTTGTATTAGTCCATTTTGCAGTTCATATTTTTGTTTTTCTCTCACTTGGAGCTTTTAGTTTTACTGCCAAATACTTCAGAACATCTGATAAAACAAGATCCTCTGATGGAAATCATTTCCGTTTCAAACTAGCAGCTTCATGATAAAATCCAAATATGCAATTATAGCTTTGTAAAACTACAACTACAATCATGTAGCTTAACTGTACAGCACTTGAAATTTGGAAACCCGTCTAAGCCACTCATTCATTTTCTATGGTTTCTGAAAGTTACTCAGCACACTGCTTCACAGTTTTCTTGGAAAGTTACAGTTGTTTGTGTCCACCATGTATATTTGGTGCTTGTTTTAAAAGCACTTCAGTGCCATGTGATGAGGATGCTGAAAATACGTTTGTTGCATACAAGGATACCAGCTGAGTTTGCTTTTATGTCATTGTCCTCTCCTCAGGAGTAAACAGAATGCTGCCATCCCATTTCTGAATGTCGAGCCTCTGCCCTTAAATATAACACTTTGCCAGGTCATGGTGTCCCTCTGCCAGAAGCAGGGTGTCAGTCGAGAGGCAGATGGAGACTGGCTGACACCACTGAGAACTTTCATCCGCGACACCCTGGGCAGCGGAGTGAAACTAAGCTCCAGGCAGCTGCACATGCTGCTGGGTACTGTGTGGAAGATGGTTCTCACACAGAGGAGCAGAAGTAAGCATGTGTTCTCTATAGCAGCATGAATTTAATGGGATTAGTGTAGTTTGTTCTTAATGTGGCCTTTTAACCTCATGCCTAAATTGCGTTGGTATTCCAGTACGAGTTTGTAAACTGTAATATACGTTCTTCCATGTATTACCCTTTGTCTATTTTCATGTCCAGCTCTGAAATGATCTCTACCCACTTGTTATGTAAGAATTTAGTATATCTTACTAGTAATATACGCTGTGTTCTAGTGAGACAATCAATCAATCAATCAATCAGCGGTTAACAATTACACCGACCACAATGGAGGCGCAAAGTGAATTTAATCTCCAATTGTATACAAGATCAGAGAGGCCATTTACTCGCATCACGGAATGAGAGGATGCTGGAAAATGACAGTATTCAATAGGAAACAATCACTTTTAACAATCATGAATCTTGAGATAACGTCTCCAGACGCCTACGTGTCAAAACTTAAAGCACTTGATGGAGCCTGTCTGGTAAACGGGAGCGATGGCCCCTAACACATCACATTCCAGAGGAAAAGTCACGGATGCTGATCTCAAATGCAGTTTTTTTCAGAACACCACTTCAAAAAATGAAAATAAAAAAAGACTTGAGGCAGTTCTGCCCCTAAGATAAAGATTTTGGAGACACAGTATCTCTAGGCAGAGCTTTTTTCTCCTAAAATTGTGGCCTGCCTGAATAAGTAAATAAGCATGTTATCACCTCCAGTCAGTGATTCAAAGTACCATAGGAGCTCTGCACTTCTACACTGGGGACTGCTCTGGAGCTGCTGGATCTGATTATGCAAAGAAGGAAAGCTGTATAAGTTAAAAAATTAAATACTGCACATCCTCTGCACAACCAAGTCTTTTTAGTTAGAGACTTCAGGTTTGCTGCGATGCAGATCAGTACAGAAGATAATTTCCAACTACAGCTATACGTTTTTACAACGACTCTTTATAGTGACTCTGTAATACTGTCTGACTGACAGACTTTTTACTGCAATGATATAATTTCCCTTAATGGATTATGAAAGTGTACTGAATTGAGTCAGTTAGTTGTGAACATTTGTATTTTTTCTAGGTAATGTAATAAAATTGCAAAATCCCCATTAAGAAGATCCTTTATTAGTTTATTGTGATTATTTGGTACCAAACTGACGTGTAGTTGACATATAGTACAAGTGTGGTCAGTCTTAATGCAAACACTGAAATATCAAAATATTTTAAAGGGACTTTGAGTGTGCAGCATCATCTAAATATCTGTATGTGTTTGTGTTCATGCAGCAGTGACAGAAGAACTTTTGGCAGCAGTGTATATCTACTATAAGCAGAGGAACCTCCCTCTACAGACGCGATCTCTGCTGCTCTCTTTCTATAGCAAACTGTACCTGCAGGAACAAGGACATACACACATTGCAAGGTAATCTCGGGGCTTCACTGGTTAGGTTCGTTAACCTTAATATTTCCAGTTTTTGTTTAGGGCTAAATGGTTAAATCATAACCATAGTGTAAAAGAATACAATAGTGTTAGTGTTTAGACTATTGATGGGCATACCTTTAAAATTAAGAAAATGGAGAAAGAACACCAACGTGTCCTTCCATAATTGTTTCATAGTCTCACAGCCAAGACTCGACTTCAGATGCTCACTTGTTGTTTTTGTTTTGTTTTGTTTTTTACCAATTTAAAAATAGAATTGTAAGTTCAACTCACAGAATGAGTCAAGCACAGAAATGACTGATAGTGATCTTTTATAAAGCCTGCATGGAAACAGGGGATCATAAAGTCTAAATCATAATTTGAATTGTTCATTTTACTTAAAGTACTGGTAGAATATTAGTTTTTTTATATTTTATCCAATTTAGGAAATCTAATCCAAATTCTAATTGGCAGTCTTTATTTTTTTCCTACTTTGAAAGCTAAAATTCAGCTTTTTTTGTTAATCATCGAATGCACTTTGCAACAGTTCTCACTGGTCACCTTTAAGTAAAAGTGCAGGATTAACAGAACATACATATGAAAGAGGAATTACATTGCAACTTAAATACAGTTTCTGAAAGAGCATATACCTTTTTAAAATGGTTACAATTCTGTAAGTATATTACATGTATTTGACTGCTATGTATGAAACTTTGTACATAAATATTTTGTAAATTATTCCCCCCATCCAAAGGAGCAAGGTGCTGTGTCGTTGGCTGGCATCTCTTCCTGTACAGTTGTCCCAGCTGGGCCACCGTAACCCCACGCTGTCTGCACAGCTCATCATTTCCATCCAGGCTGCAGCTTCTCGAGGCAACAAAGACCTGCTAAACAGTCTGCAGACATATGCCTGCAGGCTCTATGGTGAGCACACTCTTAAAAGGGAACAATTAGTGATCATGTAGGTTGGAATACCTTGTTAAAATAATGACAAGATCCAAAAAAAAATGTTTGATTATAATTTTTGAGTATTAACACTGCCACAGTTTGAAGAATTGATGTCATAGTCATCATTAGGGGCTGCCCAAGTACTGCGAAATTTGTATCCACTAGGTGGCAGCACTAGTTGGAACCAGTCATTACCTCTGCATTTGGGACTCTTGTAAGATAAGAAACGTCCAGTTTTGAACACAATACCAAACTCCCACTGATTTTGAAGATGCTGATTTTAGCAAGAGGGTAAGGATGAATTGGGGAAAAATGTCAACAAGCTAAACCTCAGAAGAAATTCCAGGCTATGTTCATGTCATTTTGGCAAGGAAAAGAAAAACGCTGACTGAAGTGCTGATCCTCTAATTTGCTTGCAATCACTGGAGGAAGCTACAGCAGAGAAAAGGTGCTGGTATGCAAAGCACTGGAAGAGTGTGAGCTCTGCCCCCTTACATGTGACGTTCCATGTTCCCTGGGGAACCCCTATTTGTATAAAACAGAAAACAGTTGTCACCTTGCTTTGGAAGCACTGAAACCTATTTCACCTCTTTTCACAGCTCATTCCCATTTGGTGCAAATTCCTGAAATGGCAACTGTAATTAGGCTTTGGTCAAATGGGGAGATTTGAACTTTTTAAAAGAGTGGAATTTTAAAAATGTTAATTTAAAAAAATTTAAAAAGCTAATTTTTTTGTGTTTCAGTCATTTGTAGACAAATTATTAATTTATTTCAAAGTTACAGCTCAGTGCCAACTGTAGCTTTAACTTGTCACCAATTTCCAGTGATTGGCATAACCAGTAAGCTCTGTCTAGATGTTCTTTACAGCCAAAACGCATTGATGCATGCATACGCATGAATATACATTTTTATATGCACAAGTATGTAAAAAAATTAAAATTGCATACAATTACATGTCCACTAGGAGGCAGTATAACTCAATGTTTCTCATCTAAGACAACTTGTCAAACTGAGCTACAACCAGTCTGTCCACATGCAGAGGATGGTCAGATAGTGAGGTTGGTGTGTGACAGAGAGGGCCAGGAGGAGGGGTATTCTGACAGAAACTGCTGCGGAGCCAGTAATTCACCATCACAAGACTCCTTTTGTCTGAGGGCTTCTGACATCAGCATGTGCGTCAGAGACCGCCAGAACACCACACACACACTCACATTATCTGCACCCTTCATGTAGTAGTCATGTCTTTTTTCTGTTGCTACAAACATAGTCTGATGATCTTGGTTTCATTCTAATTTTTCATGTTATATCCCCAGAGGGTGCAGTGCATTGCTGCCACTGTTTAATTACAGCGTGTGTCTTTGTTTGTGTGTAAAGATCCACAGGAAGGAGTTGTGGTGCTCTTACCAGCAGAGTCCCAGCAGCGAATGGTGCAGCTACTCTACTTCCTCCCCAGCATGTCCCAGTCTCTTTTGGCCAATCTGAGCGGCTGCTGCTCTGCTGGACGAATCTCTGCCAGCCTTGCTGCCTCTCTGATCCGTATCATACGCTTTAGGTGAGCTTGAAAACCCTGTTTGCACAAGGGACCTGTACACTGCAGCCCCCATTTAGGAGAAACATGCTACACGGGAGCTGGATGGCTTTTCCTTTGCAGACATGGTGTTGTCTGGCATAACTGTTAGACACATGAAAAGCACTCTTGCAGATCACCATGAGATGGCAGTATTGCCCTTTCACAGATTGATTGTTGTTTCAACTGATCTCATAACCGCTTGTTGATAGATGCTGATGTGAACTTTCTTTTTTTAATTAATTAGTTTATTCAACTTACGGTTGACAGTGAAATGGGTTCCTATCCCCAACTTACCTCTCCCTCTAGTACTGTCTGACCCCTTTCCCGTGTCAGTGGGCTAGTGTTATACAAATTTTGAGTGGAGGGAGTACTGAGTTCATATGGGATAGGATGTGTGCGTAATGGATTTGACACAAAGAGTTCTTTGGGAGGTTGGAATGCAGCATCGTCATGGAGTATTGAGAAGACAGTCTGCATGTGCCTCCCAGGCTTCACAAAAAACAGTTATTCACACACATTTCCTGCTGTTACAGATCTATCTTCCCTCAGGACAAGGAATCATTTTCATAACCGTATTTACGTGCGTCTTGTACTACATATTGTACTCTTACAAAAGAGAAATAATCCTAAGAAATATGATAATGCACACTGAAAACTGAAAACTCTAGAAACTGAAAGACATGGCTTTCCAATGCAGATTTTGTGTTTTTAATTGTATAAAGCATTTGCCTTTTGTGTTTTGCAGGTCCTCCTTGAGTGGCTGGTCGGTTGGGAGCCAGGAAGCAGCTCTGCAGGACGTGGACTACATCAGCTTCCTGTTCTCCACCCTCACAGGCTTCTCGTCCGAAAATCTCGCCACCCTGCAGGAGGACGAGAGCGTCCTGCCTCCTACTCCACTTTCCCCCCTCTGCCTCTACTCCACCCTGATGGACCAGTTCACCCACCACTGGGATGTTGTTGAGGTGCACATTCCCTTTTCCATGTCACCCCAAAAGTTATACACATGTAGTTAACATAACTCCTGCCACTCAGAAGTCAGCTGAATTTAAACAGAGCATAGACTTTAAGGTGAAAGAAGAGGAAGAGAAGACTAATTTTAAAAATTGCAGAGTTGATATTCTGGACACAACTGTGGTCTTTCAGTCCCCCCGGTCTCTCTCTGTCCCTCATATAGAGCTCAGAGGGTGGAAGCTTTATCATGGCACTCCTGCTGAGAGGGGAACCTTTATCGCGTTGCGCAGGTTGGAGATCCATGGTTATTGGGCATAGGGGATATGCACAAATGCTAATGAAAGCCTATGGCATGATGGGAGAGTGACATTTCTGCACAGAAATTACCGTTAACGTAACTATGACCTGGGGCAAGTGTGTGTGAGCTAGTGGGGGCTTATAATCACAAATTCCGACCCTCAATTAAGGCCTCAGATCCTGCTTCTCTCATCTCCCTGTCCAAATCAATCACAGGCAAGTGGCGGGATGCAGGAGGGAGAGGACACATTGTGGTCGGGGGGTGGTGGGGAGCATTAAGGAATGGACTGTGTCAGCTTCTGTTTGACTAATGAGACGGGATTGTTTTTAATGACTGAGGGAATGCCAACAGGTGCACCATTCAGACACCCCTCAATTTGATAAACGGTAATGAGAAATTTGATTTGGATTTCAAGTTAATGAGGAAAAGCTGAGCCTTATTTTTCACCTTTTTAAAAGTTGGTGACATTGGCTTTTTAGGCCTGAAGATCTTGTCTCCATTTCAGCAAGAAGCTAATCATTCATTCAGACAGGAGGCAATAAAACATGTAGGTTAAAAGCATTTTAAACAGACATTTACCAATAAAAAATTTTTTTGGTCTCTGAAATATCATCACTCGAGTTTCATTTCACCATCTCAACATTGCCATTCATTTTTTTTTAAAAATACTGTTCAGGAAAGCTGAACTTTTCTGTTTTTCAGTTATTGTTATCTAGTATTACACATCAGCAGTAAAAACTGTAGGAAAGTGTGAACAACAGAGTTTTGGTGATTGTGTTTGTTACTTCAGAAATTAGAAGTTATAAAGAAAATTTACTAACATTGATATTCATAGGGAAATCAAGCACTTTAATATTGTTTTTGTTCTGTTTTTAGAAGCATGTGTTTGCAGAGTACTCTGTATAGTTTAGATTGAAAAAAAATCATAGCAAAATACCTTCTAATCTTCCATACTTCATTAAGCATTTTTATGTAGGTTGTTCTGAGGACTGGCCCAATTCTCTTGTATGTGAAATATTTGTTCACAAATTTTGGAAATGTTAGTAATACACCTTACTGATATTTATTATCCTTTTTAGGAAGTGTGCCACTGTCTGGAAACTGTGGGTTCAAAGTCTCAGTGCTTTGATATCTTGCAAAATGGCATTTGCAAATACCTGGTAAGAATCTACTTTCATTCCATCTCTAAACTTGATTTTTTTTCTTAGTTGTGTGTCTATTTTAGGTTTGTATACCTTGAATAGTTTTTGTTTATGCTTTTTTTTTTTCATAGCAGTGATGTTAATGTGTGTATGTCTAGACCAAGTTGGAGGTGATTCCAGACAGCATGGCAGCCGGGCTTCTGAGAGCTGTATCCAGATTACTGGATCTGTCCATCCTGCCGATTGAGCCTGTGGTGCGCTTCTTGTCTCAGAGCTGCCTTAGCCTGCTGGCATTGCTTGTCACTTTGCAACAAGAGGCACCCACTGAAGCCAGCCACAAAAGGTGGGTTTTGAATAATCATTGTAGGAATTTATTGTTTACCACTTTCTGTCGATAAAGACCTTTTATGGGTTTTGTTTTGATTGCAGGGAGGCAATCTGGGGGGCTTGTGTTACAGCACTGAGTAGTGTTCCTCGCCTGCTGCGGATTGTTCTGCAGTCGATGCATGTTGGTAATCTGAATGAGGAAGAGCTGCCGCAGCTCGGACAGATCCTCTCAATGCTCCTCCAGCACACGCCGCTCCATAACCAGCTGGTGGCCAATGGTGCTCTGCTCCAAGAGATCATACAGTACCTCACGGTAGTTACTAAGCGAGCACAAATTTCTGCAGAATATGGAGAGAGAGATAAACATAACCCCTCTGTTGAGGCTTGTCACCTGACTACCCTTTGCTTGTGTGTTTCAGAGGTACTCCCGGGGTGCACCCAGGGAGCAGTGGCTGACAGACTTGCTCTACTGTTACAGTGTCACCATGGCTCACAGCTCTTCTGCACACCGTGGAAGTATGGGCCTTCGAGACATGTACTAACCAGTAACCGACGCAACCAATAGACAAGTACAGGGTGTGTTACTCTGTTCATCTTTCAAACATATAGAATGACAAATCACAGCGCAACAGGAACTAGTACATGTGACAAAACCCCCTTTTTTTTTTTTATTTATTATTGGTGACCTTCAATATTTCTTGTTCTTGTGTAAGGAACTTCAGTTTTTTGGTTCTTATTATCTGCCTCTTTATGGCAATATTCTTAGCCTATTTGTTCTGTCTTTGCCTATGTTTGAGTTTTGTTCCACCTGAAAGATGACCCAGTGTTTACTGCAGTATGAGGTAACTTTAAATAAAAAAAATTTAAAAAAAAAGATTAAAAAGCAGAATAAAGACAAAATAAAGTGAACTCCAAGTGCGCTTTGTTTTTTTTTTTTGTTTTTTTTTACTATTATTTAATATATAATAGAGCAAGAAACAATGAGGTATACATTTATAAAATAACACAACAGGTTATATATTTTTTCCAAATAAGATTAAAAAGGGCTTGGTTTTGAGAGGGAAAGCACTCAAAGGCTAGACTGGTGTGTAGAAAAAGTGTGTCTGTGTGTGTGTATGTGTGTGTTGGCGGCTGCAGGTGGGCTCTCTGTATGACTGGCTGTTGATAGACTGCCTCATTCTACACAACGGGAGGAAAGGTTATCTCAGTGTGTGTGCAAGAGTGATGGAGAACGTGGGACATGGAGTGTATATGCGTTCCTTCCACAATGGATGAAAGGTTATCTTTTACACATGCTATTTCTGCAGATTTAACCCCACCCTGTGAGGTCATGGCTCTGATGTCATATAACTTAATTTTAGATAGCTTGGCACATTGAGTGAGCATTGTGTGGAGTAATTCTATAGCACTAACCTGCCAGCCAGCTGAGAAAACATCAAATAACATGATGTGTGTGTGTGTGTTCAATGTTTCCCTCGGCCCCTTGTCCCTTGTCCTGCACTATGTGGTCTCAGGTGGTAGGAGTACTGCTTGGCTTGATTCATGGCATCAGGCAGATGCACACAGTCTAATCCACTTACTGGAAAACAAGAACATGAAATTATCTTTAAGAAACTACATCTCATTAAAGAAGTGTTCGAGAGTGTGTGTGCACTTACACTGGCTCTGAGTGCGTAGAGAAATGTCCGAAAGCAACTGGGACTGAGACCCCTGAAACGAATGTCCTCGTCTGGCCATAGAATTGCCTAATGGACCATAAATAAGTGTTTTAATGACAGTTGTAATATTTCCATTCATATAATGTGTAGGGTGTGTGACTCAAGTTTGCTGATATTGTATAATGAGTTGTCTCTAGCATAACAGGTTTACTTGATGATGTGCCACACCCATAGGTACAGGTGTGTTCAAAATGGAGCCGTGGAACAGGTGCATTCATCCAAGGCCCTATAGCTCAGTGGTTAGAGCACTGGTCTTGTAAACCAGGGGTCGCGAGTTCAAACCTCGCTGGGGCCTAACATTATGCTTTTGAAATTTTATCCCCTCAATAAGCTGTCAGAAAAACCGAATTTACTTAAAAAGCTAAGGAAGAAGCTTATCACTGTTTCTAAAGAAAACAAAAAACAAAACCACTCGGGCATTTTTGAAAAGAGAGTTCAACAGATTCAACACTTTCCTTAAGGTTTGAGTCGTAACTTTAATTTAGTGACAAAACGAGAACAAAGCCTTTGATTAAAGTTACAGATCTTAATGGTTTCTTAGTGTCAGGTTTGCCTCTTGTTTTTACAGTACTCTGTTGGGCATTTTTGTCAGTCAAATCAAAAATACACTACCTTCCATGCATCATAATACAGATCAATAAACGTGTTAGAAGACAGATAGTTTTAAAGGCCGTTTACAGAAAAAAAAAGGGGTTAATGACAATGAGGAGAGCAGTGTGACCCACTCCACATTTGTGTGTCAAACATCCCTCAACTAGGTGGAAGACAGAAAAAAGGACAGAGTGAGACAATAAGTCTCACGAACGTGTGAAGCATCGTGTGGGGGTTTGTGTGTTCAGCTGATAGCCCGACACAGTCGTCTGACATTCCCCCTGACAGCTCTGAACTTTTCACAGCACCGGGACTGTCAGATAGAGAGGAGAGAAAGAGGGAGAGAGAGGAGGGTGAGGTGAGACGGGGGAGGGGAAAACCACGTCAGAAGGTAGGCTTGGACCGAGAAATCTTTTCAGTCCATCTGTGAGAGGAAGAGGGCATGTGCGCTCACATGTTTTGGTGCAGCAAGGGCTCTGCCTGTCCTTCCGTCATCACCTGGTGATGTGTTAGGAAGGTCAGGGCTGTCTGTGTAGTTAAACCGTGACAGCAGTTCCACACACAGAACCAAGCTGATACTGTCCACATACAGTATGTGAACTGAAGCACCACCCAAGACATTTGTTCTTCTTATCCACCAGAATTAATTTTGTCAGCGAATATCCATGACTCCCAGCTTCCTCCTTTTAATCCCTAAAACTCCAGATTCCCGCAGTGTTGCTTCCAACATTGGTTTGTTTATTCAAATTGTCAGCCATGCTTATTGCTTACTTAAGGGTTTCATAATGAGGCTTTATGATTCCCCACAAAAACTGATTCTGGGTCGACTACCAACAGAGTTGAGTTTACTGCCATTCATTTCATCGGACGCCAATCTAATTCAAAAGTTGTTAGTTTTGCTTTTTTGGCTTTAAGCTCAGGAAGACTCATTTAGGTCATACTGTATGTGTTAAGCACTTTAGCCGCAGCGGTCTAACTTTAGGTTTGCAAATTAAAATGTTTGGAAATTCAAAAGTAAACCTGATTAGTAACAGACTTCATTACCATCATACAGGATTGCTCTGAAAGCTGCAATAACTCTTCTCAGCTGTTTCTCCATTTCTCATGTTGCCTCAACATCCTTTCTGAGTGCAACTTAAAAGAAACAAACTCCAACATGTATTTGAGATTAATCTTTTTTTTTGTGATGTCTCTGTGGTAATTTTAATACAATCGTGTGAAAGTGTTACGCCACATGGAAATTGACTTATATATATTTTTATAATCTTTAAAACAGTCCTGACAAATGCTGCAAAGAAAATTTAATTGTTAGTCCTGTGGTAATTTAAAAAAGCTAATACATGAATGGTTTTTCTGTGAAACAAAGCGTACATTTCGCCTTAGAGGTTTCTATTGGCCGCTTCTGCAGAAATAGCTTTTTATGAACATTTTGCATAATTGTCCAACTGTTGGACATCTGAGATTTTTTTTTAGAAATAGCTTTTTATGAACATTTTGCATAATTGTCCAACTGTTGGACATCTGAGATTTTTTTTTTTTTGATCTCTTTATCATGCAAGATTCCTTCAATTACAAGAACTTTTGTTACAAGAGTGAATATGTTTTTTTAATGTAACCCTAACCCTGCCTATGTAAAAAAAAAAAAATTATACTTCCTTGGAATTTAAATCTGGGCATTTTCTATGCTATTTCACAATGTTTCAACTATTGTATTCTATTATTCTATTATTATGTATTCTTTTTGTAACCATTCCATAATCAAGTACAACAGTAATGCAGATGTAATGTTGAGTCCATTAAACAATCATAGCATCATTAAACAGCAGCAGTGACAATACTGCCACCAAATTTAGAAAAGCTGTTTTTAAAAAAAAAATCAAAAAACAATTTATGCACACAGCACAGAAAATCCAACTTCATTGCATTTCTGTTGATTGTAACTGTGACTTTAGAGCCCACCGAAGTCATTCTTCCATGGCACTCTGTCAACACACACCTGAATCTAACAGACCAGCCCACTGCCAAAGCGTTCTGATTTTATAGGCGTGCTCACAGCTGCTGATGATCAATGAATCAAGTGTATTTGATTAGCAGCACTTGGCTGATACTTACCGCCTTAATTCCTATGGAAGAAGTAAGGTTGTACTTAGTTTTGTACACAGTACTTCTACATTTTGATCTAGTTTCTATTCAGTAAATAAAACCACAGTGTACTGTCATGTCATGTGTTGCGCTCAGGATAAATCCAGCCTCAACATTTCACTCATTGATGTGAAGGAGAACTAAATTTTGGGGAACGATTCCCTTTGACTCACAAAATGAAAAATGGTCTGAGCAGAGTAAGAATTCTCTTACCATAGATACTTTGTAGCACAGAGCTTTTACTCTGTGCTAGTTTGCCAAGCTGAGATCTGTTTTCCATTTTCCTCCTGTTAGGGGCATAGTTTGATTCACTTGACTCCACCTTTTCGTGGGCCTTCGCCTCTCTGCGTGCACAGAACCTGCAGACACACATCCCAACACACGCATGCACTCCACTCAATAAAAAAAAATCTCAGACAGTGTTCAAAGGCCTGAAAGCTGGCAAATCCCAACTCTAATGCTCACTAAGCGTAAACAAAGTAAACAGTTTATTTAGGGCATTTAATAGGCAGCATGTACACATAATTGTGAAGCTGCATAGAAACAGAGAGCCTCCTGCAGTGACTGGCAGCCTCTAAGAGAAACACAGTGAGTGTCAGGGGGCCACAAACCGAAGAGAAGCTGCTGGTAGCTATTAGAACAACCATACTGAACTTTTAGCCTCTTGTTAAGTTAGTATGAAAGTTCTAAATTATACTGTCCCCTGCCTCCCTGTCCTGCCCCTCTCCCACGCTGTCCCCCCCACTGCTCCAGTGTTGATAGCATCCAGAACGAAAATGAGGGGTGTTACAAGAGGGATTGCATGTATGTGGGCGAGGACACATGTGGTCTGTGCCTGGGACTGCCGATTTCCCACAGTAAAATAAGACTCAGCTGCCGGGCTCCCTTGCACATCCAAATATATACATTTTCAAGATTACATAGACTCACCTCTGCCAGGCTTGCTGGATGATGCGTGCAGCCTCATTTCTTCTCCTGAGCTGCTCTCTGTCATGTCCCCTCTGTGTGGATGATGACACTTTTAAAAGTGAGCCAGGCTGAGTTTTCCTCGAGAGCCTTTTGTGATCTGAAGAGGAACTGCTTCTTAATGAAGCGTGAGTTTGGTCTTTGACAGTGACCTTCTCTGAAGTCTCTTCCTTGTGGTTTCTTTGCTTTTGTGGATTAGCATTGGCATCGGTTTTGCCAGAGGCAGTGTGTACACTCACACGAGCGTTTCTTTTTTTTGAGGGGGTGCATGCTCTTGTACCGACTTCAGTTTGGTCCATAGAGGAGACAGGTGTAGTTGCAGTGGATGTATTTGAGGAGTATTTTTCCCTGACTTTGGGTACTGCAGGAGGCGTGGGTTTGAGGTTAAGCGGGCTGCTGCAGCTGGCAGGAGACAAAAGCTCCTTCAGCCTGGTGGTCTGGGAAGCATCAGACACAGCAGTACCTGCATGAGGGATTGCTGCTCAGCACTTCAGAAACCTCATGACGTTCAGCTGCATTCCTTCGAGAGAACTTGTTCTTTTGGGCTGGTGAGGTAAAGATAAAGGTCCTTTCAATATCTGCCTTATTTAATAAAAACACATTACATAACATCATGCAAACTAAGAAAACATTGAGCCATGCATTTCACATTAGTGAAAATGTATTTGGAATCCTACACACTTAAGACCACAGGCAACATAACAACTTTAAGCATTTATGCGCTCTTGCACCTTTCTGTCTCTCCTCTTTGCTCTTTGTGCGTTCAGCTTTGGACGATTTCTTCACTTCCAACAAGGCATCATCCATTGTCAGGTTCTCTAAGGAGAGCTTTTCTGGTCCTGCTCTCACTGGTGGAGCCTTTCGCTTCTCTACGGTAGCCACAGAAACTTGTTGTACAGCTTCTCTTCTGCGCTGTTCTTCTTCTCGCTTCCTAAACAAAGAGGAAAATTGGAGTCACAGAAGTTGTGACGTATCACATGAAATGTACAACAGGAACAGCTGTAGTCATGGCTTGGAAAAAAAATAACTCATGGAATCCAGATGTGTGGTTATTTGTCAAAATAGTTTTGAACACAAAGTTAGGATCTAACATTAAATAATTAATTTTGCATATATTTTAGTTCCCCCATGATGCTAGATATCACTAAACGGGTATGGATAGAGGATGGATGGAGCCAACAGGCTTTTTTTTTTTTAATTCTGTCAGGATGTATAGCCCCAGACATTTTACTGATTGTAAACACGTCCCTGCTTTCAGGTGTCTTCCCTCAGACCCTAAAAAACAGCTGTTATCAAGCCACTCCTGAAAAAGAACAGAACTCATAAGCCGCTACAGGCCGATATCAAACCTCCCCTTTCTTAGCACTGTGATTTTGTGTATCTGTAAAGCACTTTGAATTGGTTTGTGTACGAATTGTGCTCTACAAATAAACTTGCCTGGTCTTAGTAAGATTATAGAAAAAGCTGTTTTTCAACAACTCCACAACTTCTTGATGCTAAATAACTGTTTTGATGTCTACTCGTCAGTTTTTGGCCACATCACAGCACTGAGACTGCTCTAGTTAAGGTCTTTAATGACATCCACTTGAACACAGATAGCGGAAACATTTCAGTCCTCGTGCTTCTGGATCTTAATGCTGCATTTGACACAGTCGACCATAACATCTTACTAGACCGGCTGAAAAATGGGTAGAACTTTCTGGCACTACAATAAATTGGTTTAAGTCCTATCTAAAAGACAGGTACTACTTTGTGTCTACAGGTAACTATAAATCTGAGCAAAGTAAAATTACTTGTGGAGTTCCCCAAGGCTCCATCTTTGGGCCACTGCTGTTCAACATCCACATGCTCCCACTCACTCAAATTTTGAAAAACAACAAAATATATTACCACAACTATGTTGATGACAAACAAATCTACATAAGCATCTCAGGAGACTATAGTCCGATCCAAACAATGACCAGATGCATTGACCAAATTAGAGATTTGCGAACATAGCGAGGATTAAAGGACTGATGTCTCTGCAGGGTTTAGGAAAACTTGTCCATGCATTCATCTTCAGTCGACTAGACTACTGTACCGCTGTCCTTACAGGTCTTCCTCAAAAGACCAGACAGCTGCAGTTAGTCCAGAACGCTGCTGCTAGAGTCCTCACTAACACCAAGAAAGTGGATCATATAAATCCAGTCCTCAGATGTTTACACTGGCTTCCTGTTTGTCAAAGAATTGACTTTAAAATCCTGCTGTTAGTTTACAAAGCACTGAATAGTTTAGGGCCAAAATACATTCAGGATCTTCTGGTTTGTTAGGAACCCACCAGATCCCTCAGGTCATCAGGGTCAAGTCTACTTTACTGTTCCCAGAGTCAGAACTAAACACGAAGAGGCAGCGTTCAGTTTTTATGCGCCTCGCATGTGGAAAAAAAAAAAACTCACAGAAAACTCTGCTGAAACTCTCAGCAGTTTTAAATCAGTTTTACAAACTTTTCTATTTGCCACTTTTTATCAAAACAATTGATAATTTACTTTTATTTCTTGGATTTTACCTGCACTCTACATTTTTAATTCTTCATCTTTTTTAAAAATCAAAAACAACTGTTGATTAACCTTTTGCATTTTATCCTATCTTCTTTGAGGGTTTTAATATTTTACTTTATTTTAAAAGGTTTGATGGATTTGGTGATCATGGCCATGAATGTCATGGCAACACTGGGGCTCAGTTGTTTCGTTGAACCATTATTTTCTGTGGTGTGACGGTACAAGATACAACTGTAATACAGACTCATACTATCAACATCCATATTAATATTTGACCATTCTACTTGATAGACTTGGCAGTTCAATTTGTTGTTGTTTGCGAGTCAGACTTTTAAGCACAGTCCAAATGTGTTAAATAGATCAGAGGTTGTGCTACAAGGCATTTCTCATTTCCCAACTGAGAAGGTCATTCAAAAATCTTCCTGTCAGCAAGCTTTAAAACATAACAAAATAACTTTATCAGCAGAAAATATCAGCCTCAGTAGTTTTATAAACAGAAGATCTGATTATTTTTAGTAACTATTATTGAGCTCTCTCACCTATCTGGGCCTGCTATCAGCAAAAATCAACAAAGCCAATTCTGAATCCTGGGATGACGCTTGTCATGACAGCTGCATATAACTTTACTTCACTTTGTCACATATCAACAATAAACTGAGGCTAGCTCACAGAGCTCGTTCAAGTTTTGCATGTTTTGCACAGCGAACATCATGGCAGAAGTAACTAAGTCAGTTTTGAAGCAGGGCCTTCTTTCTGAGTCTCTCAGTCCTTTTTGATATAAAATACATTTAACTGTAAACGGTGACAGTGGTGTGATTTCTGTTCATTGCAGACATGAGTCTTAGAGGGTCATGAGTCCAAACAGTCTCCTTTCAGTTGAGAGTAACAGTTTTCATCTTTCAGATCTAGGTAAAGTTGTCTAAACTCTGATTACATCACATTATCGCCATGGCATCAATTCAGTTAGTTTAAGCAAGGCGTCAACATTTATTTCCAGTTAGGGTTGCATTCATTTTTTTCCCCAAGATCCTGAGTTGATAACATCTTAGAAGTAGGATTAAGGTCTGCACTCTGTGGTTACCAATCCATGTATTAAAATTATGTGTCATGTGCCCTAACCACTCTTTTACCATTTTAACCCAGTAAATCCTTGCATTTTATTCATCTTGGAATATACCTGTACCATTGAGGGACAAAAAAGAAAAGAAAAAATTAAAACAAAACAATTTTTTCAGTATATTCAAGTAGTCAGTTGGTCAAATGTTTTGGGCACATAATGTTGCCAAACCCAGGCCTGACCAACTGAAGCCCAGATCATAATACTGCCCCCACAGGTTTGAGCAGTAAGACGTAGGCATGGTGATGCATCACTGAATAGGATTTCAGTAAACATATATGTGATATAAATGACCGATTCAGGATTTTTTCAATCCACATTTTTCCTGGAAGATGATGGTTCATCACGATCCTTCCAGATTTTATTAATGTGTTTGATATTTTTGGATACCCAATTTCATTAGTTTCAGCATTTTTGTGTCCTTTTTTGCTTGACGCTGAATAATAATTAGACCCCATTAAAACTGAGTAACATCTTTTCCATGACCTGAATGTTTAAGGAAAGAGAAACTAATCGTTGTACCAAGTTAAATTTAGATAACTTCTTGCCAGCTGAAATATATTACTCACTACTGTACTTTTTCAATGGTACGATCTTCACTATTTGTTAAATCTGGGCAGTGCTTTTTTCTTATTGGCAAGGCAGTGTAGTTGACTTTTTTTTTTTTTTTTTTTTTTGCTCTAGTGGCCTTTATTTACAGTTGAGAGAGACAAGAAAGTGGGGCAGAGATAGAATGATAGAATGGGAAAACACACAGCAAAGGGTTGCAGGCCAGGAGTCGAACCTGCAACTGACACAGGAGGACTGAACCCTCTGTAAATGGGTCTAAACCACCAAGCTATCCACCGACCCACAGTGAAGATAATTTTATGAACTTCATAAAAAGAACAAACTAGCATTTGCATTAAACATCCTGCTTAGAAAAAAAAATGCCACCATGCTCCCTTAAAACAAATTTACTTATCAAAAGCCCCGTGAAAAAAAAAACAAGGATGAGACTGGTGAGCAAATGACAAATGAAGAACAAGCCAGAGGAAGTGGACAGGTGGAAGATGAATGTGTGTACAGAAAGAAAGACAGATATGGAGAGAGAGTGTGACTGTTTTTACATGGGTGAGAAGAAGAAGACTGATAGTGAAGATAAAACAAGAATGGCAGAAAAACTATACCAGTATATATGAAGTATAAAAGCCATTGTGTGAATACAATTTCCTCCCCAGGATTTACAAAAGGAATTATTACTGATGCTGCAGTTACAAAGATTAACTCACTTTCAGCTCTCCACGATATCTAACAACTAAGAAAATATCAATACAAAGTACATACTTTCTATAAAATAATTCTTTACAAAGAATAGATTTAAAGCATTTTCACTGAAGATATAATAGTTGTATTTATAAGTTACATTTTCAAGATTTTAGTGAGTTATTGGGCAATCAGAATATTACTTCAAGGAATCAAGCAACTACACTCAAAGATATAATGCCATGCTTGTGTATGTAGCTGTGGACTCATCTCTTACTTGGCTGCATCTTTGCGCAGCTGCTCGTGCCGCATGAGGAGCTGTTTTCTCTCCCTGAAGGCCTTGCGGACGGTGTAGCCCTTGTAGACAGCCTGGATGGAGGCAGCAGCAATGTCCTGGATGGCTGCTATAGACAGCGCACCATTCTCCAGCATGAACTGAGTTACCTCACTGTGCCCCCCCAGTAGAGCATAGTCCAGGGGGGTGTACCTGCACAATACAAAGTGTTACTAATCTACTATGTCTACTGCTGCTTTAATGAGCGACTTTGTCCTTACCTCTCCTCGGTGTGCTCCATTTGGTTGGGAAATGCATTGTACCCCAGCAGCAGTTTCACAGCGTCCAGGTAGCCATTGTTACATGACCAGTGGAGAGCAGTCCGGCCCTGTGCTCCCATAAAGGCAGATCACCATTCACATTGTATATTTGAACCTCGTTTGCATCCAAAGATAACATGGGGAAAGCCATTTCTACATTTAAGCAAATGTAAGATGTTATGTTAACCTCTTTGTCCTGAATATTTGGATCTGCATTGTTCTCCATGAGAACCGCCATGCAAGTGATGTAACCACCATATGCAGCGCACTGGAGTGGAGTGGAGTTCGTCCAGCATGATCCTGTAGACAGACAGAGAATAATAAAAAAAAATGTATATATAAAGTATATGAGAATTCCTGTCGTCTGTCCTTCAATTCATTGTAGACACTCCAGTTATGGTTATTTACCTCTAATTAAAGCTTGCAGATGCACGATCAAAGTTTAGTTTACAGTATAAATTTTGGTGGTGAAATTAGGTGCTTTTTTTGGCACTGGTGGTCTTTATTGACAGGAAGGGGGAGGACATGCAGCAAAGGGTTGCACAGGCCGGGAGTTGAACCTGTGACTACTACATTGAGGACTGTAGCTGCCTGCCCTAACCACTACACCACTGGGCGGCCCAAAATTAGGTGCTTTTTACGTTCTTTTAATATAACGTGAATGACAGGGGTGAAAAACTTCCAAATAAGAACATAGCATTTTGAAAATACCACTCAAAATTACAGCTAAACTGTTGCTTTTTGGTCTGCAAGTACACTGTTGCTCAACAGCTGGAGCCACATCAGGCACAAATTTGAACTATTCTCCTCCGTTCTGCCACTTTGAAATTTTCTAGCATGTACCTGTACATTAGGACTAATCCCATTCTCCATCAGTATCTGGCAGACCTCAGCATTCCCTCCCAGAGCTGCCCAGTGCAAAACAGTGTGACCATCCACATCCACCAAGTCCACACGAGCAGAACCTATATTGAAATATTTCAGTGCATGGACACAATAAAACAATATTAAAAGGAATTTCACTGAGCACACTTGAAGTGAGAAAGTGAAAATAATCATTTCACATGTAGTTTATGGAAATAACACCTACCTTTGATGAGGGTAAGTATGACATCTCTGTAGCCCATCTCGCAGGCGCGAAATAGTGGTGTATGTTTCATGACATCCAGAGAGTCAACTGTTGCTCCTTTCTCCAACAGCAGCTTCACTGTACTTACGTGGCCTGATAAAGAGGCCGCATGGAGCGCTGTTTATACACACAAACATACAAGCACATGAGGTCCTGAATCTGGGTGGTACTGGATGATAAACATCCTCAGGACAATTTCCTGTCCCTTGTCTTGGTCATTGGAGGAGAAATGCACTTAATCCTCCTTATGGATACCCCACCTCCCTTCTCTGGTCCCAGCTAGACAGACAGCTTAGATGGGAGTCAAGTGCATGGAAGTGATCTGAGCACCAGTCAGTTCAACTGCCCTCCACAACATCTCATTACCATGACTCAGTCCCTCCATGTTATTCATGTATCAACAATGAACGCCTGGTTGAGCAGCGAGGATATCACCAAGGAGATTATGTGTGCAGACTGCCCAAGGGGTCACAGTGGGCCAATAAGTCATGCGTGTCTGCATATATGAGAGTGGACACATTAAAGGACAGTGGTTTGTTCAGCAAACTGGGAATTTTTTGCTGATGGCATCTCTTTCCTCAATTACACTAACTCTTTTGCAACTTGGGGGAAGTCCCCTATGAGTACATTATGTCTATACCAAAACATGGGGCAAGCCGCACATTAATGACAATGATAAAGGTGTGTGCGTTAGACCACAGACCCAGAAATTAGTATCACCATGCTGTGAAAATACAGTTGAGGTACATGGGTCAAGGCAGTCTGGAGGAGCTTCAGTTTTGCCCTGTTGTTTTTTCAAGTTCTCCTCACCGGTGCCGCCATATTTGTCGGCCATGTTAATGTCGATGTGAGGGCTGAGAGTAAGCATGGTGCGGATGACGTCATCACTGCCCTTCCCAGAGGCCCACATGAATGCGGTTCGGCCCTCCAGATCCGGTTCATCTTTCACAGATGGATGGGAGAGGAACACACCAACTGTCTCCTTCACATGCACAGAAAGACAACTGCATTTTATTAACTGGGTTAAATGGAATTCATCCATGCAGACACTTACAAATACTTCCAACAAATGAATGAAAATGTTGCGAACAACAATAAAATCATTCCAAGTCAAAATGTACTGAAATTATTAGTGGAACTTTACACTCACATTTCCAGAACTACCATTATTACCTCCGCCAAGGAGGTAATGTTTTTGTCAGCATTGATCTGTTTGTTTGTCTGTTTGTCTGTGTACAAGATAACTCAGAAAGTTATGGATGGATTTTGATGACATTTTCAGGAGTTGTTGGAAATGTGAAAAGGAAGAACTGATTTCATTTTGGGTGTGATCCAAAAGAAATCCTGGATTCCGGATCACTTTCAAATTTTCAATAATATTGCGGTCAATGGGGCCAAAAATTTTGTTTCTCAATATCTCTGTTAATTATTGCCCAAAACTCATGAAATTTGACTCAGGGATTGACAATGGGAACCTCTATCAAGTTTTAAAGGCTGATCCGGATCTGATCCAGAACGCGGATTATATCACAATCTGTAAATCGCTACATGGGGGAATTGTTGCGCTTGGCGGAGGTCTGCGCTCTCCGAGTGCTTTTCTAGTATTACATTATATTATCTTTAGAAAGTTCAAATGCAGACAATCCTACATAGACAACAGTTCAAACCTATAACATCTTACCCTTTTTATTTCTCAATTCTGAAAATGATTCAGAACCATATGATATAAAACATTTTCTTTAAATATTAATCATACTGTATTTTGAATAAACTATCACAAAACTGACTCATTGGCTTTGCGAGTAAAACTCACAGCGTTGTTGCTCTGAGCTCCGTAGTGCAGTGGTGTTGCTCCTTGGCTGTCAGAGGGAATTGTACCTGATGTGTTTCTCTCCAGCAGCAGGTGGACGATTTTGGCATGGCCTGGAAAATATTTACAGTAGGAGGATGTGCAGGGTTGCAGGTATTGAAAATATGATTTAAGGAACTAAGATGATAAAAAAAAAAAAAAAAAAAAAAAAAAACTTACACTTTGTTAGTGTACTGTAATTCATATAGAAAATCAAAGACAATAAGGTGTACAATCACATACAGTGTTATGTACAGATAACGGAGTCAACCACAGAGCTACTCGACATTGTATTTACAGCGGGGAAAATAAGTATTGAACACGTCAACATTTCTCTCAAAAAACATATTTCTAATCGAGCTATTGACATGAAATTTTCACCAGATGTCAGCATCAACCCAAGTAATGCACACATACAAAGAAATCCAAACATTTATGTCCATAAATTAAGTTATGTGTAATAAAGTGAAATGGGACTGGGAATAAGTATTGAACACATGAAGAAAAGGAGGGGTAAAAAGGTCTGGAAAGCCAAGAAAGCAGCTGGAGTTTGTCAGTATTTAGAAAGTTAACCTGTCCCCTATTAGTGCAAAGTAATATCAGTTGGTTTAGTCCTGATTGATGCCTATTAAAAATTTTTCTCACCAGCAAGTTGTTAGACAAGAAGCATTGCATGATGGGTAAAAGCAAAGAGCTGTCCAAAGACCTACGCAACCTTATTGTTGCAAAACACACTGAAGGCATTGGTTACAGGCGCATTTCTAAACTTCTGAAAGTTCCAGTGAGTACCATTGGGGCCATCATCCGGAAGTGGAAAGAACACAGCATTACCATAAACCAGCCACGGCCAGGTGCTCCTCGCAAGATTTCAGACAGAGGAGTCAAAACAATCATCAGAAGGGTTCTCCAACAGCCCAGGACCACTCATGGAGAGCTTCAGAAAGACCTGGTATCAGCAAGTACCGTTGTTTCAAAGAAAACAATAAGTAATGCACTCAACCGCCATGGCCTCCATGCACACACACCTCACAAGACTCCATTTTTGAAGAAGAAGCATGTTGAAGCTCGTTTGGAGTTTGCGACACTACATTTGGATAAACCCATGACATTCTGGGAGAACATACTCTGGTCAGATGAGACCAAAATTGAACTCTTCGGGTTGTCATAAGACACAACATGTTTAGAGGAAAAATGGCACCGCACACTCCCAAAACACCATAGCAACAGTCAAGTTTGGAGGTGGGAGCATCATGGCGTGGGGCTGTTTTTCAGCGCGTGTGGTACTGGCAGACTTCATATCATTGAAGGAATAATGACTGGAGAAAAGTATCGAGACATTCTTGATCAGAATCTGCTGTCATCTGCCAGGCTGCTGAAGATGACAAGAGGGTGGATCTTTCAGCAAGACAACGATCCCAAGCACACAGCCAAGGTAACACTCAACTGGTTGAAGAAAAAGAAAATAAAGCTGCTAGAATGGCCCAGTCAATCACCAGACTTGAATCCAATTGAAAATCTTTGGAAAGAACTGAAGATCCGGGTTCACAGAAGAGACCCCCGGAACCTTGAAGATTTGAAGGCAGTTTGTGTGGATGAATGGGCCAAAATCACACCTGAGCAATGTATTCGACTGGTTTCTCCATACAGGAGGCGTCTTGAGGGTGTAATCACCAACAAAGGTTTTTGCACTAAGTATTAAATAAATTTCAGTAAGTGTGTTCAATACTTATTCCCTGTGCCATTTCACTTTATTACACATAACTTAATTTATGGACATAAATGTTTGGATTTCTTTGTATGTGTGCATTACTTGGGTTGATGCTGACATCTGGTGAAAATTTCATGTCAATAGCTCGATTAGAAATATGTTTTTTGAGAGAAATGTTGACGTGTTCAATACTTATTTTCCCAGCTGTATACATTAGTGATATTACAACTACTACTAAACACAAGATATAGCTGTTCTTGATGGTGATGTCACTTGCCTGTGGCACTGGAGGATCACCAGATTAGTAGGATTTATCTTCATGAATCATGGCTGTCTGCAGAAATTATCACACTAATTATTCTAACAGTTGACATATTTTGGTAGTGGATCAACTGACAGGCAGGCTTGTAATGCCATGCAGCTAGCATGAGCAAAAATAACAAAAAAAAAATATATATTAGCAACATAGTTGCGTGTAATAACTCAGCTTGGCTCAACTAACCAGCATAAAAAATAATTTAATGAGAATTTTGTTGTTCGGGAAATGAGCTTCTCTCTGGCGTCGCTTGAGCCTGTAAGTCAAGTACAGCAGCTTGTATGTGGCTTATGGGCTGCTATAGGTCACATCCAGGATGTGTATTCACTCACCCAGTAGAGCTGCCCAGTGCAGCGGTGTTCTGAAGAGGTTATCATAAGCCGTCACATACAGCCCTCATAAGATGTCAGCACCTCCACTACTGCCTCGTTACCATCGGCAACCGCAAAGTGCAAGGGCGTCCGGCCCTCATAGTCCTGCCAGTTCAACAGGGACTCAGTAGGTGCTGCTTCCTTCACACACAAACACATATACAGCACCAAGGAAAAGACATGCAGAACAAACGTTGAGGATGGTAGATGATGACAACTTTAGCTGTGAAGGTGCGTGTGTGTGTGTGCACTTCGGCATGTACCAATATACAGCGCACAGTCTGTGTGGCGCTGGCCTCCTGACTGTGTGCAGCCCAGTGCAGAGGAATCTTGCCCTCACTGTCTGGTATGCCTATGTTGGAATCATGCTTGATCAGAAGGCGTACGTGCTCTGGTCGGTTATAAAACGCTGACCAGTGAAGAGCAGTTTGCTGTTGATAAAAAGATGAAAAGATGAAAAGACTGAGACAAAGATAAATGAATGGAGCTAAAAAAAAAAAACGAAAAAAAAAAAAAGAAAGGGGGTTGTTGTATCCTCAGGGCTGAGGTTTCCACTTACATTCAAAAAATTACTCCACTATGACATGTCCAGGAAATACAGAGGAACGTGCTTCACAAAGCTCATATTGAAGATCCAATAGCAGGCAGAGATTGTAACCCAGATACTGACTCCATGACGGCTACTGAACTATTCTAAGATTTGCTGAAACCACTGTCATCTGACCTGATGATGCATATTGGATTATTACAAAACTAACTACTGATGTCAAATACACATCAGCTCCAACAGACAAAGAAGACTGTGTGTTTGTGCTTTTATCATTAGAACATAGGACAAAGCCACAGATTGTTATATCGTTTGCTGCTGTGTGCGTGGGCCTCTAAGTTTATGTGGTTTAACGTCCCAATTGCTTCAAGCAAACTATCTTAAGTCAGTCACTTATCTCTTTTCAGGTTATTGGTTGGACGCCCAGACTGACTGCTCTCTGACTGATTCAAATTACAAGCAGTTGTTAAAATAAGCAACTTTTGCATGTGTGTGTCTGTACTCCAGTACCTTGTTCTTGTCTTGTGTGTCAACCTCTCCAGGGCCGATGTGTTTGAGCAGCAGAGCAAGGGCTTTGGGAGAGGGGTGACGGGTGGCCAGGATGGAGTGGGGTCATTCCTTCTAAATCTTTTTGCAGCCAGTTGGCACCCCTAGACAGCAGCAGCTTGAGGAAACGGACGTTCCCCTGCAACACACGAGCAGGACGAACCTCGGTTTTTACCTTACATTAGTCATGACCCAGAAGCAGTGTCACATACACTCCCACATGCACGGATTCCTCAAGTTTTCAGTGGCGTCTGTTTCAATCCAGAGGCCATCCATCTCTGTTCCCTCCTCCTGGCTCCCTACTCAATGCCTGTGATGAGCTGTTAAACAGTAAACAGCAGCCGTCTCCCTGCCCATCATCGTCATCCTCACTTCTGGCCTCTTTAACCAGCTGGCCCCCTGTGTGATCTATTGTACAAAAGAGCTGAAACAATGGCAGCGCATCCACACAGGTAACACATGTGCACGTGTGAGCATGTTTTCTATATTTGCCATTCTGAGACCACAAAGCCACAGTCTGACAGATCTATCTTGTGTGTGAGCATGCATCTCGACTGTGAGAGGGAGTGTGTGTGTGTCTGTGTGTGTTCCTGTCCTCTATTCTCAGTCCAATTAGATCAGTAATCCCTGGCCTCTCTCCCTGTCTCAGCTACTTATTGATCAGATGTCAAAGAGACAAGGCTTCCCATCACTAGCATCTCTCAACACATACACGCTCTCTCTCTCTCTCTCTCTCTCTCTCACACACACACACACACCATCTACGACGTAGATCCTCAATAACCTACTACCTTCCATCTCTCCTCAGTGATATGATGATATGTACACTCCCCCAAAAGAAGAAACAAATGAACAACTGAGATGTTAACAGATATTATTAGTGCCGCATCCCTGTGGAGGTGGTGACATTTATGTTTCGCCTTCCAAGTGAGATAACATTATGCTCCTGTTCTTCTTTGTTAGAAATGCTGTAAAACACAACATACTCCTTGAAGAACCATTTGTTATGTATTAGATCATGTGTAAAGGAAACCGATAGCTTCAATGCAAGTTTGTAATGATTGTAAAGCGCTTGACATTTCCTCTCATAAGCCCTGAGGCCATAACTACTGCCACTAGGGGGCACTGGGTTCCCACTGGAGCTTATGAACTGAACAGACCTCTGTCAGTTTGACCTGAATGAAATCAAACACAGTCTTCACATTTATATGTATTAATTTTTGTTAATGAAATTTGTAAATATTATTACATAAACAGGCCCAACACATGATAGTGGACTCTAAGCTTGTGTGTCTACCTGCAGACGTCAGTACCTTCTGTGCAGCCAGGTGCAGAGCAGTTCTTTGGCTGTGGTCTGCTTTGTTGACCGAAGCTCCGGCCTTTAACAGAATCTCTGCACAGTCCAGGCGATCAGCCAACACGCAGTACATCAAAGGGGTGCGTCCAAACTGGTCCTCATGATCCCTCAGTGAGGGCTCTGCTACCATATATGCGGACATGCACACAAATAAAACACACTCAGGTAACATTCATTCACAGAAAACAATATTGAGGGTCAATTGTTACTGGATTTTTAGCTGAATGTAATGACAGATATGTTTATGTTACAGAATGATTTACAGTTGTCCAACTAAAATATATCTGGAGAGGTTGTGTGTTATAAGAAAATATGAGAAAAATTAGTATTCAGAGAAAAATTAGTATTTTCTGTGTATTCATTATTTAAAATCAGCACGATACAACATTTTAGTGTGCACTTAACTCTGTCTTCTGTCTCTGCTCTGACGTTAAGCAGATGAAAGTTTTAATGAAGATGTAATATAGCCCATATGCTGCTGGTATGCTACTGACCTGTGATGAGTTTGCTGAGGGCACTCCTATCTCCATTGACAGCTGCCGCATGAACCTGGGAGCCCAGAGAGACAGGTGAGACCGGACTTTGGCTAGATGTCGCAGAGGCCTGCAAAAAAAAAAAAAAAAAAAAAAAAACAGATAGAAATTATCGCCTGAGCCTAAGGCAATATACACACATACTTATCAAGTGGGTAATATGATATTTCCTGTAGATTTAGCTTGTTTTAAGCCAAGCTCACAGCTGAGCAGGAGTCAAGGAATTATGTGAGTCACGGTACTGAATTCATATTACACACACACACACATGCTTGTGTGTGAGTATACACCCCCAAAAAATTCACGGGGCAAAGTAAATTATTTCTCTTTCTTTTTTATTGTTTTTTTTTTTATTTTTTATCGTAGTGTATAAGAATAATGAGTTGTCATCATTACCCATCTGTCACCAGGCATGGGACACCACTCCATTACTGAGTCAACACAAGAGACAGATTAACCACAACCACTGCTAAAAAGCAATGCGCCCTCTCACACCTACAGCCAATTTAGGATCAACAGTCAACCCAGTATACATATTTTTGGACTGTGGGAGGAAGCTGGAGTACCAGGAGAAAACCCATGCGGGCACAGGAAGAACATGAAACTCACACAAAAACGTCCCAGAGATTCAAACCAGGAACCTGGCTGTTAGACAGCAGTGCTAACCACCACACTGTGCAGCTTATGCCAAGGAATCATTAAAAAAAAAAAAAAGTAGCAATAGAAGAATACAAGGAATGTCAAATAACAAAACTGCTAAAGGGTTAATTAAGAAACTAAAAAATGAGAAGTAACTATGATGGCAGGTGGGAATGTCTGCCATTAAATCGTTAGAAAATTCAAGAAAACTTCTGAAAAAGCTAAAAAAAAATGTCATACCTTAAGGTTGTTAAAGTTAGAATTATACAACCCCTGGCAAAAATTATGGAATCACCACTCTTGTAGATGTTAATTTTGTAGAAAACTAATAACAGACATGCCACAAAAGCATTTTTTAATTAACATTCCAACCTTGTGGCTTTAAGAAACATTTAAAAAGAAAGAAAGAAAATGTACTTAATTGCAACTTTCTCTCAGATCAAGCAGAGGAAAAAAATACGGAATCACTAAATTCTGAGGAACATATGAAATCACCATTTAATTTGTAGTTCTAAAACAGCTGCATCAGATTAAATATGCTAATTAGTCTGCAGTCAAACATGAGTGCGCGTGCACTGTTGCACCAAGATGATGGACATGAATCATGGCTCCAACATGAGACATGTCAGGTGTAACAAAGGAGAGGATTGTAAAACCTTATGAAGGTAACTCATCATGGAATGTTGGAAATGATGTTGAATGTTACCAGTCAGCTGTGTCTATAAGCTGGATCAAGTACAGACAAAATGGCAAAGTTGTAAAAAGGAAGTGTATTTGTAGACCAAGGAAGAGATCAAAGCATTAAGATAGAAAACTTAAAGCTACAGTATATGCCCTAAAAACAGAAAATGCACAACAAAACAAATGAGGAACAAATGGTTGAAAACTGGAGTGAATATCTGTCACTGAACTGTAAGAAACGACCTAAAGGAAACAGGATTTTTTAAAAAAACAAGGTTATAGTAGGTTAAAGAAAAGGATTTAAAGGTGGGGTAGGTGTTCTTTGAAAAAACGGTTCCAGTAATCCAACTCAAGTGGGATTTTGAAAATATACACTCCCTCCCTCCTCCCAAAGGCTCCGCCTCCTCCTCTTCAGCTCACCCCTCGAAACCACGCCTTAACACGATTCATGACTACATGAACTGCAGGGAGGGAGGGAGGGAGGGGTGGTTGGGAGTGCATTGATATTTGATGGACTTATTAGGCAACCAATAAATGTAAAGATGATCATTACATTGATTGGTCAGAGTTATTCTCTGATTATACCCTCTATACTGGACCAAAACGTTTTTGTTTATTTTGCAAACATTTTATTTCAGTGGGTGCAATGGGAATGTGAAAAGGTTTTCAGGCAATATTGTAAAAAGTGCTGCAAAAAAAGAACACCTACCCCACCTTTAATGGACTGTGATGAAAGAGATATCCAGTGATGAATCAAAAATCTGAATTGGGCAAGGTGACAAATCCATGAAATTTAGTTTGGTGCTGTTCCAATAAAATGTAGGAAGTGCGTGTGTGACCCCGGGGAACAACGCTTTTTTTTTTTTGCCGTACTGGAATAAAATGCACATGTACTCCAGTAGGGGGCAGTGGCTCTCTCATTATCACAGTGTGTGCAGGGAGTATTAGCTATATTGTTTCAGGGTTTCTTTTGTTATTGTTTTGTGTTTTTGCACGGACATGCGCACACAGCACAGAGCAGCAGATATGAAGTGAACAAACTATTAAGAGACACCTTGGAAAAATATTTAACTGGCATGAAAAGAAAGGAGGAGAGAGACGGAGATAATGAGACAAACGAAAGTCACCAGAAAGTTAAGATGAGGAAATATGACGATGCTGATGTAGCGCTGCTTCACTGTGACTACGGTGGGATTGATGCACTTTATACCTTTACAGACAAAAAAGCAATTTTAATAAAGTTATTCTTTGTTATAAGTTGATCTATATTTCTTTCTTTTTTGTTTCTCTTAAGGATACAGTGTTATGCAAAGGTGTGCTTATAACAATTTTATAGACAAATTATACTATTTATAGTGGTGGTGGAGGGGGGGAGGAAATGTTTTCTTCATTCTAAGGGGGGCGCAGCAGAAAATAATTGAGAAGCACTGCCATAGGGCAAAAGGCATGAAAACATTTGTTCAAGAATGACATATAAAGTCAACAGAATGATCTCCAAATAGTCAAGAGCTCAATCTCATTGGAAATCTGTGGCGGCAACTGGAGACAGACTAATGAAGAATAATATTTGTCGAAAGGTAAATTGATGCCTCAGAGAATTCAATCTGTTATAAAAGCAAGAGGTGGTGTAAGACAGTATTTATGGTGTAATGTTATTTTTTTCTTTCAGTGATTCAATAATATTTTTCTCAGAATTGAAAGTTTCCATTTTTTCCCCACTGCTTGATTGTCGAGGAATTGCAAGTGACTACAACAACTGTCTTTCTTTTTTTTTTTCAGTGTTTGTTATAGCCAGAGGGTTTAAGTAAATAAATAAAAATAGTTTTGTGGCATATCTGTGTTAATTTTTTTCCACATTTTGTGCCCTTTTTTCAAGGCAGAAGTGGAAATCCCTAAATCAGAACAAAATTGGGAAAATGTAGAAAACGAAAAAGAAGAGAATGACAAAACAGCTATTCTGAAATTTAACTTTGACTTTTGTTTCTGTGCAGATAGTAGGAACCCAGTAGTACACAGTATGTGGGGTGCACTTAGTTACAAAATATGCAGTATTTGAGAAATACCTGGATGTTGTGCTACCTTTGGGAAAAGTTCTAGTGTACAACTGACTGGTCTAAATAGCATATTATACTGTACACTATAATGCAATGTGTGATTACTGCTTGTGATTGTGCTGTAGCATAGTTGCTTTTATGGAGGCTTAGTACATAGTAATAACTACCAGATCAGTATTGCAGTACTGTATACTGCAATGTATGCACAGTATGCAGTATACAGTTACAAAAACTGAGTCTCTGAGAAGCAAAGATTAGCAAAGGACCTTCACTTTATCAACAAATGCCTGGGAAAATCTTTGAAAAGTTTAAAAACTATATTACTGCAAGTGCATAATAACATTGAAATAATATTGAACTATTTCAGTGGGCCATGGGTGCAAGCTTAAGCCTTGGACACCTGCAATCTGAGATCCCTCTGATGGCACTGCTTCATGAAATGTCAATGTCTGCTTTAACCACATGGGCAAGGAAACATTTTTCCAGCAACTTCAACATGTGGCTACATTCACAAAAGCCTCTTAAAACTGTACTATGCAGGAATAGAAACCTTGCGTCAAACTCGTCCAGAGGCAACATCAACAACCCTGTACTTGGAGGCATCTGGTATGGACCGTCAGACAGTGGAATGTATACTGTAGCCAGATGAGTTAGTATTCCAGATCCTTTTTGAACAAAAAATAAAAAGAACAATCCTAGACTGTCATTAGAAACAAATCCAAAAGCCAAATTCTGTGATGGTATGGGGTTGCATCAGTGATCATAGCGGAGATCATTCATGGCATCAGTGGTTCTTAACCTGGTTTCAATCGCACCCTAGGGGTTTGGTAAGTCAGTCTCAGGGGTTTGGTGGAGGTTAGAACACGCACCTGACTCATATGATTCATGATGACGCGCTCCACTTGGCCATCCATTTGGCCAGGTGATCATGTTACACTTGCTTGGTCAATCTGTGCTGCAGGGAATTTGGTGCGTAGTCGACTTATGACTGTTGTGATGGTACATCGTGGGATTTCTTTAATATTTTAATTCCAAACTAACTATGTCGAGCAAAAAAAGAAAGTGGTCGGATGACTATGTACAATATGGAGTAATAAGTAAGGCATGTAATTCATGCAGTTCATGTATTGTATTGGTTTTGTTCTTTGAACACAGGGATGTTAATGCATGGTTCATTTTGTGCACCAGTAAAACATATACCTATGTCTTGAATTTGAAAAAAATCCTATTTTATTTTTACAATAATGAAGGGTTCAGTGAACTGTGCATAAAAAACTGGTGGGGTTCAGCATCTCCAACAAGGTTAAGAACCACTGGGTCGAGAGCGACACATGCTGCCTTCAAGATATTTTTTTTCATGGTTGTCCATGCACTTTTCAGCAAGACAATAAAAAACCATATTCTATACACATTACAAACGCGTAGCTTGAGAGAGAAGAGGGTGCTAGACTGCGTGTAGTCCTGACCTAAATCTGACCTGTCCCGAATCTAAGGGTAAAATTAAAAAAAAAAAAAAAAAAAAAAATGCAACAACAACTCTTTACTGTTGCATACATTATGATGTACTCATAGTAAAAAAAAAAAAAAAAAGGGATGAAATAACAACTGGTTATTGGTATTCAGTGTACCTTCCTGAAAACTGTACATTTGAATGCAAAAATGCCCTTCAACTATGCACAGAAAATGAGACGCAAATATCTCTGTGTGTATTTAAAGCTGATTGTCAACACCCAAAGTGCTGTAAGCAGTTGATCACACAATAAAATTCATAATTTTCAATAACATAATAAAGGAGCTAATGCATGCTAACCGTAGGAAGTTTGTGTGCGTACACATTTGTGTGTGTATGCTGTGTGACTTCTCCTGCTGGGGGGGTTAAAGCTCTTCCTGGCCCCACTTAACCAGAGCCCAGTGAAAGCTGCGTAATCTGCTGACAGGAAGCAGCTGGGGAGGGGGGTGGGACCCTGTGAGTATGTAGGAAGGGGGTCTCTCTTCATGTCTTATTCATGTCTCATTAATATTGCAGCATCCCTTGCTGCGTTTGTGTAAGTGCATGCTTGTGTGTGTTGGGTTTGGGGATGTGGGACGAGCCCTGCAGGACACAACACTAAAATCAATTATTGCCCCTAAACACATAAACACTGGAGGCACAAACCGATGGCACGTTCAGAGATTTCTCTGTAACATTTTTATCACACTTATGGAATTACCATATAATTGCCATATTTTTTTCATAAATTACTTATAAGCTTATTACTTCATTTACTGTTATGAAAACTTTTTAAATCTTGGTCAGATCAGTGAGGCTTCCCCCGTCACCTCATAAAGAGTGGATCTCTACACACTGTGTGCAGCATGGCAATTACCCATCATGCTTGCTGCTTCTCACGCTCAGCCAACTGGTGACAGAGACTTATTACAGCTTAGTTATTACTCGTGTAACAAAAGTCTGTGTGTTTAAAAGAGAGAGGGTGGGAGAGATGGTACTTGCTACACCTTAAAGGTGTGTGTGGGTGAGTGTATGTGTGTGTACTTGGCACATCTGCCACTTCATGGGAAGTGATTTTCCGTGAGAGGGAGAGTTTTTACAGGCTTTTTTCCAAAATTAACCACAAACGTCTCTAAACATCTCTAATTAACAACTATTACTCAGTCAGTAGTCTATATTGCCATGCAGACACAAACAAACACACACACAGAGACACACACACACACACACACAGTCTGCAAATACTAATATCAAACACATGCAGAAATACCAGACAGGATCACCATGTTACTGATGTTACAATTGTGTCAGACAGTAAAACAAAGATGAAGGAGACAATCTAACATGGTGTCTCCTTTCATTCTGAACTTTTCTTCATTTTTATTGATTAATTTTGATCTTTTTCCACATTTTCAAGTCAACTTGAAAGCCCCAGCTGCTACAACAATAAAACAAATTGATTATGCATAATCTTAGATACAGGAAAGAAATTATAATTGGACCACAGTGGCATGAGAGACACAGGTCGATATTTCAGTCTGCGAGTGGGACATTCATAGCGCAACGAGCAGGCAGTTATAGTTTCATGAGGACCTGAGTGTTTTGGAAACACCCACAGTGCATCCAAATTTGGATAAAAAGGCTTTTGCGATGCAGTGTCTGAATTCAAACAAAGGAGGGTGTAAATACAAGACAAGTTCCTGTTGAGAGGTTTGGAGTGGTCTCATTTAGCCATTCATATGTGTTCCTCAGGGAGCTCTCCACTTGTTAATATGAAGACAATAACTCAGAGTAAACCATTGATCACAGGCTGAGGTCCAGACTAAGTGATTGTGCATCTGTATGAGTATTGATTCATGCTGATGCTGACATTATTTAGTCTTTATTCATATGCTGCATCATATAACTGTAGCAATTTTAACAAAGAATCTTGACAATCCCATGAAACCTTTTAGCAACACTACAGGAGAGCGATACATACACACACGCAAACACACACACATACATGTTTGAGCACAGTGTATATGCTTCAATAGTTCCCTAGCTGTTTGACACTATTTCGGTGTCCGTATTTCTTTGTGACAGGTATGGCATGCTGGGTAAGCGAACAGAAATTCAGAAAGCCTGAGCTTGTGGCCTTTATGTCACTTCTAGAGTTATATCTTTATATAGTTTATAGAGTTAAAAAAGGAGTGTTTTTAAGAGCTCAGCCAACATGGGGAGATTTTTCAAATACAGAGAACTTTTCAGGTGCCTGTACCACCTACATGTCCCTCTGTGTGTCTAAGGTGGAGTGTCTCTGTGCCTCAGATAAAAGATAGAGGCCGCAGGGATCCCTTCTTAGGTTTTGAGTGACAGGTAAAGTGGTAGGAAGAAAGATAATATCAGTCCTTGGGGATGACCAATCTGCAAAGCCCTATTTTCTGGGGGACTACCCGGTTCCCCAAAGGCCAATGAGCTGGCTCCCTCATTGGGGGCCCAGCCCTGGGGCACAGCGGGGCCAATCAGCAGGAGGGGAGAAAGCTGAGTGACATATAGATCTACTAATTTACATCATTACCACAATGCATCCTGACAAATGAGCCCCCAGGGTGTGAGCCAATCACCTGGGAGAGTAATGCAATTAGGCGGGACCACAGCTGTCAATCTAACAGCCATGGGGGTCAGGTAGTGACGCCTGTGGCTAAAACACCCCTGCCTGCTGCCTGTCTTTCACACACACCATCTATACATATATACATGTGATGCAGATTCGAAGTGATGGATGAAAGTGTTTATGTGTAAGTGTTGGTGTGTGTACACACACACACATTAGGGGTTGGTTCTCTATCTTCATCATGAGGGTGAAGGGTGCATAAGAGTCAGACAGACAGGCAGGTGGGGGGCATGACTGCTTGAGGGTCGCACAGATCGGCTGGTGTCTTCTTTGAACTTAGACTTGAGCACAAATGTGTAAATATCTGCAGACATCTGAGTGTTTGTGAGTGTTGACATTTTTTCTTGCACTGGAGCCCACTGAGGCATTCAGCAGTCTAAGCTCTATGCAAAGACTATGACAACAACAGGAAGTAGGGGACTGAACTACCGGGAACCAAAACTGGTGTAAAATGGCTCTGCTTCTGACTGATATGTAAACAGGCATTAATCTCATTAGATGTTGTGACATCATACTGGGTCATTTCACTAAGTCAGTAGGGTCCTGCACAACATGTTCATTTTGATACTTTTGTGTGTATGTGTATGTGTGTGTGCGTGCATGTGTGTGCATGTATGTGTAAATATGTGTGATCAGGACTTCAAAAGGAAGAAAGAGAGGAGAACTTTGTGAAAATATGGCCACACAACTTTTGCGACATTGAGCAGATAAGATTCCCTGTCACCTTGTCTGTGCAGTTCAGCCACTGCTCCAGATACTTCTACAGTTTGAGGAGCTGTGTGTTTTGTGTCATCACATTATTTCACTAATGAGCTACCCTCAGGAAGGAGAAAGAGAGAGAGAGAGAAACACACACACCAAGGTGGACAGAAAAATAGAAATGAAGAAAAAGAGGGAAGAGAGAACAAGAAGGGGGGAGGGAAGACAGAGAGACCAGCTTGGGGGACTTTTTCCTCTTCTCTCCCCCATTCCCTTTTTTTTTCACCTACACCTCTGAGTTTAATTGGACTAAAACTGTGATCTAATTAAATGGCCAATTAAGGTGCAGAGTGCAATGTGCCCACCGGCGAATCAGAGTACAGGGACATAATCAGCTGGAAAAACAAACAAAAAAATCAATGGGAGCAATGCAAAATGGAAAAAGACAGAGAAAACAGGAAAGGATGGACAGGTTAAATCAGAATGCTGGCGGAGAGGTGTGGCTGTGTGCTGCATTAGGCTGCAGTGGGATGATGCCACGTGTACCATATTTTGACAAATCCACTTAGCAAAAAAGAATCTGATTTGCAATCCAAATCTGAATTCAAAGTTATCAAATTTCAAACCAGAATTTTTTTTTTTGAAACCAGAAATTCTGAAGGCATGGAAGACTTCCATTATCATGGAAGTCTCATCTTTTGTCAGTTCTTGTTTAATTAACATTTACTGTTCATTTATCGAGTGTTGGGTGTTTAGTGTTAAAGGAGTTAAGGTGTCTGAAATGGGAAGCTTTGCTAGATTATCAGATGATTGTAAAATTAATATCTTTGTGCCTTTTGATCATTAGACAAAGTAGATGGAAGATATTTTTCTTTGTAAATACATGTCATTATTTCAACAAATTTGCAGTGACTAACCCACTATCAAAACAAATGAAAATCATAACTTATTATGATGTTGAGAAGTTGAAGCACAAACAGAACCCAGCAATCCTTATTGATTAAACTGATTTCAGAATGGCTTTGGATTTCTTTACCCAGTTTTGAAATTCACACACCAAAGGGCTTTCTACTATTTTATTCCAAATACATAAAGGTTTATAGAAATGTTCCACTCAAAAAAGGGTAAATTTTCAATAAACATCAGTAAATATCCTCTAAACTCATGAGCCATAATGTTTTGAACTCTACACTATGTCCCATCATCCTGTTATGAAAGCACACGATTGTATACAGTATCAATTGAAAATTTTAGGTGAAATTAGAGTAGTAACATTTTTCTTAGTCCCCCCCCCCTTTTGAAGGAAATTAAAACTCAAAGGAATTTTAGAGATGCTTAACTTTTCTGCAAGGTGTATTTGTTTCCCTTCAAATTCACATTACAGTTATCCCTTGCCACTTCACGGTTTGAGTACCGCGGTTTTATGCTTCGCGGATTTTGTTCAGAATAATATTATAATGAAAAAATCAAGAAATAATCGCTGAAATTCTGAGAAAATCCACCCCACAGCAGACGAGAGGCCGCAGCTGCCAGCGAAACATCAAACAATGACTCACAGCCTCCTGTAAGCAACACGAGAAACGCAGACGGCCCAGCACTCTAGAATCTGTGCGCTGATTGGCCGAGACGCACAGTTGGGAGACCAGAGGCTGTGAGGGAAACAGAAAGACCACAGTTTAGCCTTTGTCTTGTGTCACTGCAGTGTCTCGCCAGTCCCCATTAACCGTGAAAACTAAGGGATCACTGTAAAGGGCACATACTATATACATAAAAAATAACTTTTTTTGTGATTGAGAACAAATGTGTCTAATGCATGGATGTGCAGATTAATGGGGGGGGATGAACACAGATTTTGTTTCTATGTGTATTCAGTTTCAGCTGCCACATTCTTGACAACAACAAGTTTCATTCTATTTTATTGAGAATTTTAATGGTGGTGCACAATTATTCATTTTTGTGACAAATAATTAATCACATTTGCATATGCGCTGTTTTTTTAACATTTTGGTTAGGAAATTATTGTTTAGTTTAGTGAAGTCCAGTCCGATGCTTTTAGTCTCTTCCACATGGTAAGGTATACAACTCATTAATTCAACAAGGGTATCGGTTCAGATTTGGGTATCAGTTGATATGCAAACCCCAGGCATCAGTATTGAGACTAAAAAAGATGGATTAGTGCATCCTTTTTCTAAAGTGACTACTATCTCAAAGAAGCCAACATAAAATGCCTTTTTGATTTTGTTTTCACCTCCTTAAGTCTGAAATTATGTCATCCAGAGAGTCATTCAGATTTGCAGAGTGTTGTCTCATTACAGACCCGGCTCAGCATTGCATCATGCCTTTCCATCTTTATATCCATCCTGCTACACATTAAGCACCACTTGCTGCATCTTTGAAGTGACTATTGTAAAGCTGTAACGCACATTTTAAAGAGGCACACCATGTGAAAGATTCATTGTTTTTCACAAAACATTAAGACCTCAAACAATGGGCTCAGCTGGTGAAAAAATGGCTTTATTTGTTCCCTTTAATGTTTAGTCTAATGCTGTTAACACGGTGAAAGTAATTTAACAAATAACAACAGTTTTTCATGCTTCATATTAATATACATGAATACATGGATGTGTTTTTTTCTCCTCCTTATCACTGTTATTCAGACAGAGAAATCTCTCTCACTCCATCTGTGAGTTTTTCACACACTGCGAACCCCCTGTGGACAGCTTTACCGAATAAAATATTAATGGTGGGATTCAATTCAACACTCCTCCTTAATCACCTTAGGAATTAGGCTGTTGCAGCTTGCACAATTAACTTTGTCTCACACAGTCTCAATGGCCTTGACTCTTGAGAGTCAACACAAACCAGAGACGCTAAAATGACCAACAAATACAGATGATGGTGGCAGAAAGTAAAAATATCTGGCGATTAGACATCAGTTATAGCTATATGGCTGCACAAGACTCTCTTACCATATCTGTGCTTAGGGGAAACACTTCAGCAGATGTAGCCCAGCTCAGTGCATCCTCAGTGGGAGTGAATGCATGTCCAGATCCCCTACCTGGCCTGATCCTGGCTCCTGCCAGGGCAGAGAAAGAGGGCCACTCACATACTGCGACAAACCCACCTGTTCACACAGATAACTGCCAGTATAGCAAGGCTGCTGATTTATTCAGAGGATGGATGTCAACGTGGGAGATTGCTTTTTATTTGTTTTAAAGCTTCATCTACTTTGATAAAGGCGCATCAGTCATTTGCTAAGGTGATACCTTGTTGTTCTGGGTTAAGATGCTCCCTGAATAGTTACGAATTAGATTCACGCAACACTTTGGATTTGAGAATATTTGCAGAGATTTAGTGTTCGCTGTGTATTAGAATACATGCATTGTTATTGCAGTTACAACAAGTTATGCATTTTTGTATACTTCAATTCAATAATAATTATCAACAATAATGATAATAATAATAAACAGTCTTCTTAAAATACTAGATGCGTTGATGGGGAATAGTTCGAAGTATTACACAAACTTAACTATAGTGATGCAACTCCTCTGTGTTCAGAGAAATCGCTTAATCATAACCGTACCATGTATCTGCTGGTTAAAACATTCGTGGATTTTGCAAATTTCATGCGTTCTATCTCGACTTCAGAAACCTTTGTGTGATATTTACCCAAAGAGTTCCTTTTCTCATGGATGAAAAACTTTGAAAGTTTTCCTACCAGGCGTCCCGTTGTATCGCGACTGTAAATACTACAACTCCCGTTGTAGTTCTAAAAACAAATATGTCGCCATTATTTGAGTTTTCCTCATCATGCGCGTTACTTGTTTGAAGATAAATAAAAACAACATTACCCAAAAAGCTCAGCGACTATCAGGAAGTGTGGCCCACGCTTCCGTGGTCACCGTGAGATCGGTTCGCCGTTTGTTTCCTGCAGCAGAGTAGAGCGGCGTCGAGACTGACTGTAAAGACAGAGCATCACCTCCTCCACTCAATACATCATACAATGAAACTATTTGCAATATTTTCCTCTCTCGACATCCGCTTCGTCACGGTTGTATTGCTGGTAAGCATCGCTATCTCAGCCTTGGACTGTGCTTTTACTCCCAGCTGCCTTCAGCTGCCAGTTCAAGCTAATGTTAGCTAATTGAGTGTCGGTGGACAGTTAGCTTTTAGCGAACCAGTGAAGGTCTGCTGCCAGAATACGTGGCTTTTAAAGCCACAAACGGCTGTGGATCGTGTATATATGTAGCAGGTTTAAAGAAGAGGCACTTGACTTCATTTCACACATCGAGTCCCATAACTAGTCAAGTTATTCACTGCTGTCTGAACTTAGTCGGTAGTGTTGTTGAGTAGCCACAGCTGTTGTGTTATAACTAGCTATGATGGAACTAACATAAGCGAACTACGTATTTTTAAACGTTAAAATTTGACTTAAAATGATGAAATCATTGTCGACTTTACATTCAACTAGCATTTAGCGCTGCCATTTATTGACACTGTTGAAATAACTGCTACATGAGCCTTATTGGCTAAATCGGTGGGCATGTTGAACTTTTTGATCTGCTGATTTAGGTCGGGCTTAGTATTTCTTGTACTGAAAGTTGATGTTGAACTCTTCGTGTGTCTGTATGCGTCCCTGAATGATGCTCACCGGTTGGTGAATTCCTCTGTTGTGTCTCATTCTTATTGGCTGAGAACCCGGAACTAAACAGGGCGCAGTTTGGCCCGAAATGAAAACTCTGGGGCGCAGATCGGTGGGATCCTAACCGCAACAAATGTGGCACTCATATCAATCTGCACCTGTGTCACACTGTGAATTCACAGTGGCAGAACAAATAGAATTAAGAAATAGAGCTGAAGATGTTATTCCATTTAACCCTCGTTGACTATAAACAGCGGCAACTTTTTTTTTGGCTTGGTTAATGAAACATCACAGTCATTTTAGACATAAAGCTGTAGGGTTTGTTTGATTTTGTTATCATAAATTATTGTAAATTAAATCTGCTTGCATTTTGGCATTGATAGAACATTTTTATGATAACACTTATTTTGTTAGATTGTTAAACATTTACTTAGGACATCATAAACATGTTGGTCAGTAAAAGACAGGTTCAGCCCGTATATGAACTAAAAATTAAGGTTAGCACAGTGATGGGTGAAACCTGTGGTCTGTGTCTGAGCAAACACTCAGCCAGTTTTCTTAAGAAGCCACGTTATCTGTCACTGGCACATGTTGTTATACAATATCCTGCTTAAAGAGGATCTTCAGTACAGTAGATAAATAAAGCGGACGCATAATTTTAAAGGTGTAATAATAAGAAGAAGTTGTGGCTGCAGCCCTTTGGTCGTGTTTGTTTGTCAATTTTATGTTTCTAATATAATAAACTAAGTCAGAAAAAAGAGGGAAAGTTGTACTTGATCTTTCATGACCCTTGTTTCAAAATAACTTTGTTTTTGAAAAAAATGTTCAGGCTACAAATGCTTTTTTCAAACCTTCATGGTAATGGTAACTGATATGTGATCTTTCATTAACATTCAATTGTGGAATTAGAGCCTTGCAGTTTGTAAAGACAAACTTTTTTGTGGACTTTGATAATAATGAACATTTTTATCTTATCTGTCTTTAAATATTATAGATAACTATCTGGTCCTACTGAAGGGAGGACTGAACAAAAAGTAGCTGGGACAGCATGTATGTTATTATCTTGGATATTAATAAGATAGTTGAAAATCTACACTTCGACAGTATAGTGTCCTAACCCTTTTAATTTTTCACGTTTTTGGGATGTCCAGACAGTTACATAAATTTGTCTGTCAATGGTTTATTCGTATATTTGCCATTTTAACAATAATAGGGTCAGTCTTCTAAAAAAAATACTTTGCCACTCTATATATTGCATTTTGTCCAAGTGATTGCAAAACCTTTGTAAAAGTCCAGCCCACATTTGCATGTGCCATATATTTATATTCTGGGTTCCATGAAAAACAGGTTAGTCAGAAAGTCAAGCGTCATTGCTGACAAGGACACATCAGTGGCAACATTGTTTATTATATATTTAGCCCAGTACCAGGAGCTATGGGAGAAAGGCCTGAACACACCCAAGATCATACAGTGGAAAGATGACACAACTTCGCTTTCCTGGGACATTATACGGAATTTGAGAAAGTGTTGAATTAAATGTTTCCTTGCAGGTTCACTTAACTCTAACATGCTCCACAGCAATTCATAAAGACTGCATGTCCACTGGTGTTTTGGGTTCTAAGATTGTGCCAGATTGTGCTAACTGTGCCAGAGCTGATGGCCTAATTGCTAATCTCCTTGATTCCTGTGTGTCTGTAGGTGATGGGCCTCTCTACTCCAGGGCAAGCAGAAATCACCAGTCTGGACTCGGGCAACATTGATGATGTCCTAAGTAAGAGATCCTGTTTATTCTTCCCAAGGAACATTTTTCTGGTGGAAATTTGATTTATATTAGCGAATTTTTACATCTGCACATTGATATAAGACCCAGTCATTTACCTTAAACCTGGAATTGGAAACATTGGCTGGAAATAAATTTGCCTATTGACAAATTTATGTATATAAAAAGCTATTTCATGTGTTTCAATGAAGTAGCTCTTGTACTAAGAGATGGAGAATTCTAGATGTCTCCATTGCTACCTGGAGTTGCATTTTACCCATTATGATTTTTGCAAAACAAAAGATAATTTCTTTGCCACATAGTTTTGTTTTTTGTTTTTATTACTCTGGATTAGACTTTATAACAATCAACATTTGAATTACATTCATTTTAAATTTGTGCCAATATAATAGGGACGAAGCGCTTCTTGTTTAATTTTCTTCTGTTAGTGACAAAAACTGAAGGGTTTAGATTTAACTTTTATGTACTTCAATTCAGTTTATTTGTACTGTTCATTTTACAACAAAAGTAATCTTTACAGAGAAGGTAAACAGCTTTAGTGCACTTCAGTTAAATACAGTCCAATTCAGTCTAGTTTTAATCCAATTTCATTCCAATTATGTTCAACCTGCTATAATCCATTTTTGATCCACTTTATTTAAATTCAGTCCAGTTCATTCTCATTGTGTTTACAGCTGCCTAGCTAAGGAAACCTAAACAATGCATCAAGTCTTTGCTTCTTTTCAATCCCTAGTCCTGACCATGGGTGACAGTGGAAAGAAAATACTTACTTTTAACAGGAAGATACTTTGAGGAGAACCATGCTCATGAGGGACAACTGGTTAGATGGTAAAAAGGAAAGAGACGCCAACACATGTAAACGGATTAGTCCGAGGGATATGAGCCAAAAATGACAAAAAGTGAGGTAATGACAGCAGTAAAAAAATATACAGTTAAAACTAGAAGTTTACATACGCTTCATAAAAAAGGATAACTTTTTTTCTTCTCACTGTCTGACATGAAATCAGATTAAACATTTCCTGTTTTAGGTCATTTAGGATTATAAAAAATATTTCTATTTGCTAAATGCCAGAATAATGAGACAGAATGCTTAATTACTTTCTATAAAGTCAAAAGTTTACATATGTTTTCGTAGTATTTGGTAACATTGCCTTTAAAGTGTATGATTGGGGTCAAACGTTTTGGGTTTCCTTCAACAAGCTTCCCATGGTAGTTTTCTGGAATTTTGGTCCATTCTTCCTGACAGAACTGTGTCAGGTTTGTAGGCTGCCTTGCCCGTACACCCTTTTGAGCTTTGTGGTGGCCACATTGATTTTGTTGTCCCAAGGCTAAGTGATAACTAACCTGGTGGACCCATTTGTGCCCAAGCTTTAACTTCCTGGCTGATGTCTTGAAATTTTGCTTCAATATTTCTAAATAAAGTTCTTTCCTCCTGAAGCCATCTATGCTGTGTAGTGCACCAGTCCCTCCTGCAGCAAAACCCCTCCACAACATGATGCTGCCACCCCTGTACTTCACTAATGGGATGGTGTTTTCAGACCTGGAAGCCTCCCCCTTTTTCCTCCAAATAACGATGGTCATTATGGCAGAACTGTTCAATTTTGGTTTCATCAAATCACAGGACATGTGTCCAAAAAATTAAGATCTTTGTCCTTGTGTGCATTTGCAAACTGTATTCTGGCTTTTTTTAATGATGCTTTTGGAGTAATGGCTTCTTTCTCACAGACTGGCCTCGTCTATTATGTACAAGTATAAATACTGTGGAAATGTCCAGCCATGATACCTTTCCAACACCATTTGGCACCAAAGTAACATTCATCTCTGGAATACAGAACCTGTCTTCTTCCTTAGCGGTATGATGGCTGGACATTCCTATGGTGTCTATACATGTGAATAATTGTTTGAACAACTGAGCATGGCGCCTTCAGGCACCTGGATATTGTACCCAAGGATGAACCAGACTTGTGGAGGTCCACAATTCTCTTCCTGATATCTTGGGTAATTTCTTTTGATTTTTCCCATGATGTCACACAAGGAAACAGGGTGTTCGAGGTGTGCTTTAAAAAAAAAATACATCCGCAGATATGCTTCCAGTTAACTCAGATGTTGTCAATTAACCAATCAGAAGCTTCCAAAGCCATGACATCATCAGCTGGACTTTCCTAAACTGTTTAAAGGCATATTAATCTTCGTGTATGTAAACTTCTAACTTTGAAGAAAGTAATAAAAAAAATGATGCGTCATTATTCTGGCATTTAGCAACAGAAATAATTTTGGTAATCATCAGTGACCTAAAACAGGAATTTTTTTGCAGATGATTCATGTCAAACAGTTAAAAAAAATGTGTCTTTTTATACAGTGAATGTAAACATCTGGTTTCAACTGTATATGTGAGGGAAGTAAATTGGGCAGATGACAGGAAAGTGTCCAGTGCATCACAGGAGGCCCCCAACCAGTGGAGGCCTATAGCAACACAAGTGAAGGAATGATTTCAGGGTCATCAGAGCCGTCCCTAAATATAAGCTTTATAAGAAAGGACATTTTGACCACATGCAGGGTTTCCGGATCCTGAACACAAACTAAGGGTGCCTTTCAAAAGAGAGGAGCCTGATAATTGAATTCTCTGTCTCTCATTATACTTTTTGGAAGCCTAGGAACAACAAGTAAGCTTGCAGTCTGAGAACAAAGTGCTCTGGTGGGATAATATGGAACTTGGTGCTTTGCCTTTAAGAGCTCTATATATGTGAGGAGGAGATTTTTAAATTCTATTCTGGATTTAACAGGAATTTACTGTGTTCACTTTGATTGCTAATCACTATATATATATCACTATATTAGTCAATGTGTTGAGGCTTAACTTTATTTCCTGTTTATATTGTCTCCTTGCAGATAATGCTGGGGTAGCATTAGTGAATTTTTATGCTGACTGGTAAGTGTATTTTTCTTTTCCTGTTATTGGACCTCTAAATAATATCGATCACATTTGAAGTGAGTTTTTTTCTTAGTTTAATTCTTTCCTACATGTAGCAAGGTGTCATAAATATAAAATAAATTATTTCAGATACAGAGTGTATTTATTTTACATAATGTGTATACTACTACTATTGTTTTTGGCCAAAATGCCTTTGTGGTCTAAGAACACAAATTTTAGTCTAGCGAAATAGAGGAAATCTATTTAATCTATGTAAAGTCCATTCAGTGTCTGAGATTAAAACCCTTCCCTAAACTTTTTTTTTAAGGTGTAGATTCAGTCAGATGCTCCATCCAATTTTTGAAGAAGCATCAAATATAGTGAGGGAGGAGTTCCCTGATACCAAACAGGTGGTGTTTGCCCGCGTCGATTGTGACCAACATTGTGAGTAACACACACTTGTAGTTTACATTCATGTTGATAAGTTACCAGACACCTAACGTCAATAATTCCTGTTGGAAGTTGGCATATGTTTATCATGGATCAAGAAGGTCATGGTGGTGTTGGGCTAATACTGGTTTCTTTGAATTGTTCTTTTTTGGGGACAGAATGGTTAGACAACATTCATTATTAAGAGAAAAAAATTGCTTGTCTCTGGTTTTGAGATCAGTGTAGGGTAAAAATTACTGATGCAGGGTTAAAAAGTTTGAACATTGTACATACAGTCATGGAAAAAATTATTAGACCACCCTTGTTTTCTTCAGTTTCTTGTTCATTTTAATGCCTGGTACAACTAAAGGTACATTTTTTTGGACAAACATAACGATAACCACAAAGATTGCTCATAAGAGTTTTATTTAAGAGCTGATATCTTACCATTTTCCATGGTTTTCTTGATTATAACCTAAATCACTTAAGTTTTTACATCAATAGCTATGGCGTTGTACTGCCAGAAACACTGCTTTTATGCATTCAGTATTTTCTTTTCTGTCTGTTTTAGTCACATGATGACGTTTAGTGGTACCAGGTATTAAAATAAACAAGAAAGTGAAGAAAAAATGGTGGTCTAATAATTTTTTCCATGACTGTATACTATTGTGTCATATATCCATTAGATGTCTTAAGTTTGACCAGGATTTTTTTTTTTTTTTTCTCAGTAGAATTGAAATCAGGATTTTTAAGAGCCAGAGGCTCTTTATCAGCCTGAATCATCAGTTTCTCAACTGGTTTTTAGAGTCATTTTCCCATTGAAAAGGGACAATTGTGTCCAAGTTTCAACTGTTAAAGTTTCAATAAAAACTGAAAGATTGAGTTAAACGAAGAAGATTTCAAAGGTAATCCTCCTCCTTTATTGTCCCAGTCCCCTTGTTGTCCAAGATGTTTTGGTGCTACTTCAGACCCAAAGTCTCATGTAGAACCAGTTCTATGCATTTTGATAGTAACGCAACAATTCTCTCAGCTGGTAAAACCAGGGTTCAAGTAGCACCTCCTTTTTGTTTGTGTCATAACCCTGCCAAAGGCAGAATTCTAGTGATTAACCCTAAAACTAGCCAAAATAAAACTGTGACTGTGACTGGACATGTTGTTTTGGGGAGGTGTTTCTTTCCTGGGAGGTATCCTCTTAAGACTATAGTGAGGTAAAACCCGGTGCTGTTCCCAGCAGTTTCTATTTCATTGCCACATCTGTACCCTGGTGGTTGCTGGTTTGTTCTTGGCCTTCCAAACCAATTTCCTCTCAGATGAGGGTGACAGTTTTTTCAGAGCATGCCAAAGTGAGTAAGCCTCTAATACCTTGTATTTATGTAAAAATGTTTGAACTAATGGTCCGCAGTCGTTCCGAAATGGCTTCCACATGCATTCCTAACTTGTAAGAAGTCTCTGATCATCTTTTTTACATCTGCATTGAGCACTTTAGATTTTTCCCCTTTTACTGAGTTGGTTAATCGAGTGAATGTTACAAAACAACAGCTTTTTTTGTTGTCACTCAGTACACCAGCCACTGTCCATCATGGTCCTGCATATTTTAGAAAAGACACACACATATGTGTGTGTGTGTGTGTCTGTTACTGGCCGCTGCGGAATCGAAAAAACAGTCAACATAAACAAAAGCTAAAACAGACATGGAGAACGGGAAAAATCCGTGAACTTTACAGTTCAGCTAGCAACTCAGGTAGCAATATTAACAATTCTGTCTAAAAAAAATTCTGGACTGCAACAAGACTTTCACGTCATTCCTCCATGTTACATCAGATCTGCTCCACGTGTTCACTGTCGTGCTATTCTCTTACTGGTTACTTCAGTGCGGCTCCATCTAGAGGCACAGATGTGCAATGACAACAGAAAGTCCAGTCCTCGATTATAAAACAAATTCAGTTCTGTCGCCCGTTTTTTAATTTCGTATTTTTGATCCAAGTCTAAAATTGAAATATAAAAAAAAACAGGCATTTTTTCCCCATTTTTTTTGTGTTAGATTACAAAACGAAAAACGTAATAAAATGTCACTTCTTAATTTTTTTTAATTTTTGATTGACAATTGAAAGTGGAAAGAATGAATGATACACAGATTGGTAAAGTTACTGAACTTTAACATGGACATTTTCATTTTAAAGTTCTCCCAGACGGAGGATTTGACAGAAACAAGGTTATTTGTAACCAACTGCCAAGTTGAACTCTCCATTAAAAGTTTCTGCTGTTACCTCAGAAATTGCCTGTTTTAATGTTCTGATTGTGCTGAGCCACAATCATTTTGTTGGATTTTGTTTGTAGACTTTTTTTTAAAAATTTTTCATAAAATCAGGATGACATTAATGCCCTGGCAGTGGCAATAAGCTTTATTTTATTTGATATTTTTTAAGATGAGATTTACACTAAATATGTCTTACTGACAAGTGCTGGTGAACAAATGTTATGACACTTTAGTTCATATGGCAGCAGAACATTTAAATAAAAGTGCATTTTACACTACTTTTGAATTCATTATTTGATTTTGCGTATACGTTGCGATTATTCATGATTAATCAGGGAAATAATGCGATTAATCGCGATTAAAAATTTTAATCGTTGCCCAGCGCATATGTATGTTATGGGCACACACATACACATTAGGGATGCAACAGTACTCGGTAAAATACCAAACCGTTCGGTACGACCTGCACGGGACAATACGCTTTTATGTCCTGCGGTATTTATGTTCCAATAACTTTGCGTTGGACTTGTACGTGAGCGTGCGTGCCTTTTAGGCAACAGGCCCGCCACTGCATGTCAATGTGCACTCGCCTCCGCTCACTCACAGTGATCAGCCTTGGACCGGTTGGCTGCAGGTCATAGACGCAGAAAAAAAAAACAAGCAGGCATGGCCAGCGGTTGCTGAGAAATTGGGAAAAACTTTTTTTAATCACCGGTGTGGGAGCATTTTGGTTTTCCTGTTGAATACACTGGCGAGGGAGTGAAAACAGTTAACGGAACACAATCTTCCACCTCCCTAAACCCAGGTGTTACCAGTTGTGCGTCTTGGCGCAGCTGATGTGCTTTTTAAAATACTGCAGAACTAATCGTTGGATGCGCATTTAAAGATCACAAACATTAATGTTCCTGTCCCACCTCGACCACCAACAGATTCAGACATATGAGAAACAAATTCCCGCATCCAACCTTTTCCAGCTTGACACCAGAGACAAAGATCTCCTTGGTTTCCTCCACAGCAGACATCTGAATGAGATCATGCCACAGCTGTACAGACTGATGTGTCTGGCCGTGACTATTTCCACATCCACCACAACTGCTGAGACCCCCCCTCCTTGTAAATATTGGAATCCAACTAACACCACACCAAAATTCTTTATTTAACCCCCCACATCGCCCAACCCCTCCCAAACCACCACCTTGGAAACAACAGTCAACCAAAACTCATTCTGATCACTACTGTGTTTTGTTTAAAATAACCACCCTTGCCAATCCTATGAAGGGTGGAGCAGAGGTAATCAGAAAGCGTTATATAAATGATAACACCTGTGCATTATTCACCCAGGGTTTTACACCATCTCTAACCCTTCCCTCAGTTCTAGTTGATGACCTTGTTAACAGTTTCAGTTCCAATATTATGTCTGTCATTGATTCTATTGCCCCAATTAAGACCAAAGTTCTGTCAGGGCGGAAAAATTCACCCTGGAGAAATGCCACACTGGTTAAAGCACAGAGAAGAGTATGTAGACAAGCAGAACGCAGGTGGCGAAAAAACAAACTCCAGGTATATTACAACATTTATAAAGAGAGTCTTACGCAACTATAACCAGGAACTGAAGAATGGTTCATATTTTTCAGAGATTATCAATAGAAACAGTAATAATGCCCGGTCACTGTTTTCTGTGGTAGACAAACTGACAAAACTCACAGCATTCATCCGTCCTGAATTGCTGTCTGACAAGGCATGCAATGACTTTGCAGCCTTTTTCAGAAACAAAATAGTACAGATAAGACGAGCAATGCGCAGCTCAAGCTCGGGAATGATTACAATTGTGCCTTCCCGTCCTCTAGTCAATCTGGGACATTTTAGCCTCCTACCGAGTTTGTGCTTTCCGCAAACTTGGTATCTTACGATCGCGGGTTTAGGGTAGTGGGTAGCGGGTGGTCTGAAACTGTACCGAATCCGTACCGAAACCGGAAGAGAATTGGATTGGCAGGTAAACATGCGGAAAAGCTAAAACGGACATGGAGAGTGGTAAATTCCGTGTACTTTACAGTTCAGGTAGCAATATTAACAATTGTATCTGAAAAAGAAACTCTGAACAACAAAACTTTTAAACCCCTTTGTTCAAGACGATCGCGTCATTCCTCCTTTTTACATCAGATCTGCTCCATGTGTTCACTGTTGTGCTGTTCACTTACTGGTTACTTCAGTGCGGCTCCATCTAGTGGCACATATCTGTAATGACAACAAATTCCAGTCCTCGATTATAAAACGACCCCCATTTTTAAGAATATTACTTCTAGATTAAAATATCGTCCTATATTTGGGCCAATATGGTAGTCGGATCAATGACTTATTCAACAGCAGATGAGTGTCCTGCAATGCTGGAAATGAGCGTCAGAAGATTCTGTGCTCGTCATGATCTGAGGAGAAAAAGACTGATGTCAGACGCAGAGCTGGAGAGGCTTTGGTTCTATCTGTATATGAGCTGAGTTTTCATTCAGATTTTCACAATATTGCAAATAATATAGTATGTGGTTTCAGGTTCGCCATGCAACCTGAACTGCTGCACAAAGCGATTTCCGGGTCACGTAAACCGGACAATTAAATATTAAAAACAAATTCAGTCCCGTGGCCTGTTTTTTAATTTTGTATTTTTGATCCAAGTCTAAAATTGAAATATAAAAAAACAAGCTTTTTTTTTTTTCATTTTTTGTGTTAGATTACAAAAAGAAAAACAAAATAAAATGTCACTTTTTAATTTTTGATTTACAATTGAAAATGGAAAAAACGAATGATACACAGATTGATTAAGTTACAGAACTTTCACATGGACATTTTTGTTTTAAAGTTCTCAGAAACAGAAACAAGGTTATTTGTAACAACTGCCAAGTTGAACTCCCCGTTAAAAGTTTCTGCTGTTACCTCAGAAATTGACTGTTTTAATGTTATGACTGTGGCTCAGGATTTTGTTAGTAGACTTTAAAAAAAAAAAAAAAAAAACAGGATGACATTAATGCCCTGGCAGTGGCAATAAGCTTTATTTTATTTGAAATTTTTTAAGATGATATTTACACTAAATATGTGTTACTGACAAGTGCTGATGTTAAAAAATGTTTGAACAACAAATGTTATGACATTTAAGTTCATATGGCAGCAGAACATTTAAATAAAAGTGCACTTTACACTACTTTTGAATTCATTATTTGATTTTCCATATACAATGCGATTAATCGTGATTAATCAGGGAAATCATGCGATTAATCGCAATTAAAAATTTTAATCGTTGTGCAGCCCTTATATATGTGTGTGTGTCCAAAAAATAATTTATTAACATTTTGTTATTTATATCTAAACAAAAAAGCTGAAAGGAATTGATTTGTAATTTGTAAACTAGAGAGAGAACTAACAGGGTAGTAGTACATTTACAAAAAAAAAAAGGTCAGAGCTCTGTTACATTATGAGTTTGTTTTCCAAACTACTTTTGTTGCTGTTCCCACAAGGATGTCTTATATGATGATATGCCTGAAATTCATACCATCCTACTGAACAGCAGAAAACAAAAAACCATGTACACATATACTCTTACTGTATCTGTTGCACATATGCCCACAAAGATGCCCGTCACACCAAAGCACAGACGCATAAACCACCAGCCTTTAGAGATAAAGCGAATTAAAGAGAATTATTGATGACCTGCAAACTGTTTGAAGACTAATGACAAAACTGCTGCTTCCTGTGAAGACTGGAGGCTTAGAGACACCCCGCAGGGAGATTGACACCTGCCACAGACACACACACACATACACACACTCGTTCACTGTGTGCACAGAGAATATTTACTCTTGCTGGGGGGGCTCCTTTCATGTGGGAGATCAGAGCTGACTGAGGACAGTTTTTTTTTTTTTTCTCCCAGAGTAAGGTTTAACTGCCGTCTCCGTCACTGCTCTGCTCCTTGTCTAACCGTCCCCATGTGTTTTTACTCTACTTCTTGTTCTTCATCAATTGATTTGTCTTTCTTTGCTTAACTCCTCTGCTTCCGTGTGTAGCGGACATAGCTCAGCGCTACCGCATCACCAAGTATCCAACACTGAAGTTGTTCCGCAATGGGATGATGATGAAGAGGGAGTACAGGGGTCAGAGGTCAGTGACAGCAATCGCTGACTTCATTCGACAGCAGCAGGTCGATCCAGTGAAAGAGATGCACTCCATGGAGGAGCTCAATACTCTAGATGTAAGTGTCAATTCACATATTCTGTCAAGGCACATCCTTCAATAAAATATTTTTTTTCTTAATTACTTGTTTTGTATTTTTATTCACCAGAGGAGCAAGAGAAACATCATTGGTTACTTTGAAAAAAAGGACTCTGATAACTATCACACATATGAAAAAGTTTCTAACATCCTTCGAGATGACTGCACATTCTCAGCTGCTTTTGGGTGAGAACACAATGCCATCTTTTGATTCATACTGTTTTTTTTTTTTAAATTTATTCCTTGTTTTAGTACTCTTGTCCCATTTACATGTGTGTACTTGGCTTTTCCTCTTGCAGTACGGTATCAGAGTCTGAGCGCTTTAGTGGAGATAATGTAATCTACAAACCTGTAGGCGAGAGCATTCCTGACATGGTCTACCTCGGTTCCCTCACCAACTTTGACCTGACATACGCCTGGGCGCAGGACAAATGTGTGCCCCTTGTTAGGGAGATCACCTTTGAAAACGGAGAGGTTAGTTACGTGTATTGTGTGTTGTGCTTTTTCTGACAAATCTTTTTTGAAGATCTGGAAGGTAACTATGGAGTTGAAGTTTGTCCATTAGCTGAGCCACAGAAAGGCCCAGACTCCATCTGCCCTTGACACTTTGAACGTGTGTGATTTCCAGGAGCTGACTGAAGAAGGACTTCCTTTCCTCATCTTGTTCCATGTCAAAGAAGACACAGAGAGCTTAGAGAAGTTCCAGCATGAAGTAGCTCGCCAGCTCATCAGTGAAAAAGGTAGAAGTCCAATTTATGCAAGTTTGTCACTTAAAAAAAGCTTTTATATACATATTAGGAATGTGGCTTTTAGTTACTCATGATTTTGTGGTTGTATACAAGTAGCATTAACAATATTGGCGTTTCCTTTTCAGGGTCCATAAACTTCCTTCATGCGGACTGTGATAAGTTCCGACATCCTCTGCTCCACATTCAGAAAACTCCAGCCGACTGTCCCGTCATTGCCATAGACTCATTCAGACACATGTATGTTTTCCCCGACTTCAAAGACCTCAAGTAAGTCCTTTGGGCATTTCAAATATGAATAAACCATGTTTTCAATTGCTCTTGTCATTTTTAAATGAATCATTTCTAATTGAGTAGGACATATTCAGAATTCTTTGAAAATATTTTGAGGAATAATTGCCTTATACATGACATATCATTCATCTGTATGTGTAATTGTTCATAATGAGAACTGTTGGTCATAAAATAGATTTTGTTACACACAAGCCACCATAATCCACTCTGCACACAACAGTAGAGAAATGTCACACCTCCTAAAATCTGTCTTTTATGAATGGGCCAGGACGCCAGAGCTAATGTGACATGATTTGGCACGTGCAATAAGTGTTAAACTAATCCACTCTAATCTAATTTCATTTTATTTATTCTGCCCCCACCACCCCAACACCACCACTCACCATCCCTCTACAATCAGTCTCATCAGATAGACAGAGGCCTGGAGGACTGACTAGCCTTCCACAACATAATTACATCACAAACCCAGTGCATGCAGCACACAGCTTGTAATTACTTTAGCACAGGGTGTGTACCTATATATATCTACATCTGTCTGTTAATGGCTCATGACCTGATGTGAGAATGATCAATTCATCTGACATTTTGATTTATGCTGTTTGATGCCTACACAGGACTAATGTCTTTCTGCTGTCACCACTAGTTGTTCTGGAAGAGTTCATTCTGACCTGCTCTGTAATTTGAGCAAATCCACAGTGTTGTGCAGGAATTTCTGAATGATTGGAGCAACTTCTATGAATACATATAACAGAATAAGTAGCAGTTTGTGTTTTGCCTTGTAAGTAGTAATTCAGGTCATTTGTAAAGTAAAGCGGGGGGTTGGGGTGTAATTGATGACCATGCACCACCATCTAAATAAATATTTTTCTATCAAGTTCGAAAAACCCACTCAATCTATCATGATGTACGTACATACATTTCCATGCACATATAAATATACTTTTTTTTTTCCTCTTCTCTAGCATTCCTGGCAAATTGAAACAGTTTGTTTTGGATCTTCACTCCGGTAAACTTCACAGAGAGTTCCACCATGGTCCTGATCCCACAGACAGCACGCCTGGACAGGTCAGTCAGCAGCATCAGGTCACTCTGGGGACTCACAGAAAGTCTCCATATGTGAAAACTTCACTCTTCACTCTTTCACTCATTCTCAGGAGGAGACAGGCGGGGAAGTGGCCAGCAGTCCCCCAGAGAGCTCGTTTCAGAAGCTGGCACCCAGTGAGAGTCGCTACACCATCCTCAGTAGGGACCGTGATGAACTGTGACCTACTTGGCCTTTCAGTGATCCTGTGACTCAATGCCATGCCCCAGGGTCAGGGAACGGGTTAGGGTTGGGACAGGCCAGCGGGACAGAACAGTAACACCCAACACCCTTACTGAAGATATCAAGGTAGAGATGAGGAGGAAAATGAAGAGGAAAATTATTAGAAAAGAAGAACAGGAAACAGAGGAGGAGAGAGCATCCCATGACACAACCATGTCAGAATAACCTGTATTTTCATAACTTTTTCACATACCGTTTTTATTTTGCGCTAAGAGGAAGGGGGATAAAGAAAAAAAAATGTTTGGGTAGGGGGCATTAGGAGATCAGAAGTTTACTTTTATTTTATTTCCTTTTTTTTTTTTGGAGCTTGTAAATATATTTGTGCTACATTGGAATCACAATGTTGGTCTAAATTAAATGCAGAGTTTTCTTTATTTAATTCTTTTTCTTTTTCATCACCCTGCTTTTTGTCAGGAGAACAAACAGAACAGTGTCCTCATTCCAGTTGTATGATTCTTATCTTTGGGTAGTTCAGTCTAATAGAAGATCCTTGTTTATTCTCACAGTCCTCATGGCCACATCTCAGTACAACCAACGTTAGTCTAATTCATTTGTATAGTACAAGTTATAAAAATATGTACAACAATATGACTTTATTTCCATATCATCTTTGCACACACAAAAGGAATAGAGAAACACTTTGTAAGAGAAGAATGGACTAGCTAGATTTCCAATTGAAGCTTGAGAAAGAAGATAGAGATTTAGCTACTACAGCCTATTGAGATGCACCCCTGCTCTTCCAGGCACGGTTCCTGTCATGGCCATGGATTATGATGTCTCTTACACTGCTTCGAAACAAATTTCTAGAACCTTTTTACAATATTGTGCCACAGTGATTGTGATTAGTCTCCTTTTTTTTCATCACTACTTAACAGAAAATACCTAAATGTTGAAATTGAGATTATACTGCTAAATTCTGTCTTATCAAAGAACAGAACAGCTTAAATACATCATCCCCTCACTAAAACCTAGTGGTGGCAGTATCATGCGGTGTGGGTTCTTCCCTGCTGCAGGCCCCAGACAAGTTCTAATGGTAGATCAGGTCAGTTACATGCTCCATGAATACTTTGACCTCAGGCCAGTCCAGGGTGCTTCTTCCTAAGTGTGATCGGGGATAGGTGATAGCCCCGCTCCTAATCCTCTATTTGCATTGGTACGGGTGGGGTGGAGGGGGTGCTGATGGAGAAATACATCTGCAATTATAAATCTTTTATGACCCAAGATCAGTCTGATTTGAACTTCAAATTGATTAACCTCATTCTGTTTATCATAATGTAAAAGTTCAAAAAAATGTCAAAGAAGGCTGGGCTCCAATTTGCTATTTGACCCTGAGTTGCATACCTTGGAATCAAAATGTTTCTAAATGATGAACTTTTACACCATCATGAATTTATGTTAGAGTTTTTGCTGTTATCTGTTTGTCACCATGTTGGGGTAACAGAGACTACAACTCCCCCACTGTTTTAATAGACGAGAGGGGAAATCCATGGGGTGAAAGACAGAAATGAAGTCTGCCACTTTATGAGTTCTCTTTAAACTGCTTTTGTCTCTTAATGTGTCTTTGAGGTTTTTGGTGCAGGTCTTGATTCCTGAGAATCTAAAAGTGGAATTCTGACATTGAAACATGGGGACCCATTTGTATTGTTCATCCTGGCCTTTCATAGAGGTCAGAAGATACCTGTGGCATATCGGCTATCATACAGCGCAATGAGATGAGTGTGATGCCATTTCAAGATCAGTCACCTCAGAGGAGAGCTAAAAGAAAAAGTGAAAAGTACATTAAAAACAATTTTACAGATGTTCTGGTGCTTTGTGTGTTAAGTGTCTTGCAACCTGATTTGGTGTCTTTTTTTTGTTCTTTTTATCCAATGAATAATACTGTTGAAAAGGAGCATTTTATTTTATTTTGTAGCATTAGTATAAATGGCAGCCTTACATACTCCAGTCTGTAAGGTGATCTGGGCATTGGCACTTTTACTGCAGTTTTGCAGCATTAATATAATAATAAAAAAAAAACATTAAGGCAGTATTACTTCATTTTCATCAGACTGCTACATCTGTTTACAACATTTATGCATACAGGAATACAAAGACATAGTTGCTTGTAAACCTGAAAACCCTGCAGATGATTAAGAATTTTTAATACATACTTGAAGGGGAAAAAAAAAAAACAATCTGCATTTGCTTTTGGTCAACAATAGGACTGGACAAAAATATTAGTTTTGATGAACTGACTGAACAAATGCTTCATTAGTCTAGAGATGTGCTTATGGCCATGCCAGTCTTACCACACTCTAGAAGCTGTAGTGCTAATTGCTCTTTTGTGTGTATAAATAGGTTTAATGTCCCAAAAGACATAATTTACACCTGAACAACATTGACTCTTAAGGCTGTTATGTAATTATTTTGCACAGTTCTCGTTAACAGCAGTGCTCGGCAACGTTGCTTTTCATAGAGTCTCTTTGAGTTGTGCTTTTCTGTGCTGTTAGGCCACACAGGAACCTCAGTGACTAAGGAAAGCTGTGTCATTTGCTCTGCTCTGGTTCCTCTGCTGGCAGTGCTGTGAGTTGTTTCATTTGTAGATCCACTTGAGCTCGGCGGTGTTTCTGGAACCAGGTTGCCACCCGCAAAACCCAAGGCACTTCCTCCCAGAGCAGCAGCCACTCCTGCAGCTTTGAACCCAGCCAACAGGCCTAGTGGACCTGCCAATACACCGCCCAGCAGCGCCCCAGCAACCGGCAGCACCGCCAACTTGTAGCCCACCGCCTTATGAGACAGAGAGAAGAGACATGTTCCACCGGGATTTAACGCACGCTCGTTTAAAGGCATTAGCACTTTGTGACTTCAAAACGGTCTGCAATAGAGTTTGTATGTGTCTATCCTTTCATGATCACACATCAATCCACAGAAGGTAGAAGGAAAAAAAAAAAAGTGACACAAACAAGCCTGCATGTGTAAATGTAAACGGACGCTTCCGTAGCTGCATCAAAGCATTTTCATTATCTTCATTTAGGAGAAATCAGAGAGATGTGGCCTGTGTGTTATTACAGCTGTTATCATCAGAGTAGAAGGTGCTCTTTGCTGATGGCAATTAATGACTGATTCTCTGGTCATCCTTACATGCACATGTGCCCACACACACGCAAGGACACTCTCTTGATTAACACTTCACCAATAAATTAATCTAGTTCAAAAGCTGGCATTGCTTGTCCCAAACCCCTATGGCAGTTGAGGGAATTTTAATTTCATCTGAGCAGAGTTAAAAGGATCCTGGGTATAGAGGTGGTGGGTGATAGGAAATGGGATGTTGTGAGGCTCTGTTTGTGTGTATGTATAATGCTGTTTGACCTGATGACAGATTACAAGCTTTCAAACACGTTAAAACATCTAACACTCCTCTCATCTGCCTTATCTCGCCTCACCCCTTGATCTAATGTGCAGCCCTCTACATCTGCCAGCGACCTTACAGAGAGGGCAGTCTTTGTTTGCCTCCCCATTTGTGTAAATCTAATTTAAATGAACCATTTAAAATTAATGTTTTATTAAAAAGTGTTAGGCCTAAAATTCAATTAAGAATAAAATCTGTTTGCCCACAATACACAAATGCATATTTCCTTGCTTAATACTGAAAACCAGCCACACAGCTTTGGTTATATTTGTCCAGATTTTTGTCAAGTACATTTTATTTTTTTATGCTGCCATTTAATGACAATATCAGCATTATACTTCCATAGCATCAAACCACAAAAAAGGCTAAAAAATTAGAAGTAATTTTGAAGAGGTTTGACACACAAAACCACCATAAAATAATCAACAGTGAGAATCATTTACTACGATTCTGTGTGAGCAGACATCTGAAAAGCAGATTATATGATTACCAGAAAGACAAATATTTGGTCAAAAATTATTAATTACGAAGGCTTAATTCATAAATGATGGTTAAGTACACAAAGCATTTTATAAAGTGAGACTAAGTGGTAAAAATGAACACATCTTTCGCTTTCTTCACATGGTTTTGGACAAATGTAAACCTGATATTGTGAATCAGAAATGAGGAAAAAAGCCACAAATTAACAGAAAACAAAAACTCTACACAGCTTGCCACTTAGCATGTCAGTGATTTCTTTTGATTTTTGTTTATAATTATCACTTCTTATATTCTTATTTAGCTGCAGGTGATGCAAAAACTGTAATTACCACCCTGCCTGACCATCTAAGCTTACGGATCATCATTATTCAAGACCATTGTGGGAAGGCCTTTTTGTGTGACTTTAAAGAAAAGAACATGCATTTAGAGATTGTCCTGATTTACTTGCACCAGGTGACAACTGGCTCCTGCAAAGCTTTAGGCTTCAGGGAGTCATTGTTCTTAAGAAGCGTGAGGAAATTGGCCTGTTGTACCCTGATGCTGTCAGGTGCACTTCTTCGCTTCTTGTTTGTAAACAGACAGACAATCATATTTTTGCCTCTGAAAGAAGTAAAAAAAAAAAAGGGAAAAAAAAGAATCTGATTGATTGTTTCAGTTTCTCACATGGCAAATCTATGTTATTTCTTCCTTCATTATCATGTCTCCTCAGCTGTTCTGCTACTTTGATATGGAAATGACAAAGTAGTGGAGCATCAAGATGCACAAAATGTGAGGAAATCAGACCTGTGCACGTACGTAAAAGTTTATGAAGACTGACATTTAGTTACGAGAACTATGTATATGTACACATTTCTTTGTAAATCTGGCAAAAAAAAAAAACATGTTTTCACATTACTGCTTTGTTTGAAAACAATTTCATTGATCAAACTACAAAAAAGCTTTATGCATCTGGCCCCTAGTCTTTTATCTATGCTTCATGCATCACTAACTCATGTCAACTATACTTGATTGGTGTTTTAAATCTCAGTAACCAAATATGTATCTGTATAAGTGCACATGGATAAAATCAGATTTTATGGTTTGGAAGAACCAACAAACGTGTATTGACTGTTATGAAAAAGCTGCCTTCACCTAGTGTTAATGTGTCTGTGACTACAGTCTAATAGCTTCACATTCAATGACGTTCCCAGCACACAAACATAGAAACAGACTGCATCTCTCAGATGAGCGTTTCATACATCACAGTTAGAAAAAGGGATTTAACTGCTTATACTGGCCATTGCTGTTTTAAAAGAATAGGTGAGTATTTCAACATTACAGACAAAAAGTTCAATATTTCAAATGTTTATGTGTGGAGGTCAGTGATTCATCCTCAGTGCAGAACGCTGTAAGGGTGTACAGCTCCTGAAAACTACGACAGCGTAATTTCAACTACTCCTCAATACTACACACTCAGGTAAACCTTCATTTTTCAGCCCTCTCATCCAACCTCTCTATCACTCCCCTTCCCCTCCACTCCCCCTCTTTCCCTTTCCTCTCTCTATTTCCTTAATTGCAGCTTTCCTTCGTATTTGAACCGATCAATAGGGACAAACGCTGTGGAATGGCTGGGAGGCAAAGTGCCATCGATCTCCTCATCTCCCAAACTCCACACACACGCATCAGATTATCAGGATATAAACACACACACTTGCACACATATACACACCTTCCCCAGGCTCTGGGTCCCCTCCTCCACGTTGGCCGTGGCTGTGTTGACGTTGTCCTCGATGCTGTCAATCTTCTCCTGCTGGGACTGAAGCAAAGGGGTTAGACACACAACAACACACACACACACACACGTTTACAGACATTCAAATGAAAGAATTCACTCACACACTCCATACGCACCCAAGCGAATGAGAAAGCAACCACCTGTTGTGTACAAAGTTTTTTTTTCTTTCCAGTCCCTAAATTCTACTCAATGGCACAAGTTAACATGGGAGAAGGTGTGTGGGGAGGATGTAGGTATACTCAAGACAGTTTTCACAGGAGTGCAACAATGTGTGTGCGTTTGTGTGTAAACGTGTGGCATTGTGTGAATCTCATGAAATATTCAGAGTGGCAGCTGTCTCTCTCCATGTGAAGGTTGGATGGACACAGTGACCAAACAACAAGCAGAGTGCTTTGCTTTTTCTCCTCTTCCTCCTCGAACCCCCACCCCCTCTCTCACCTGCTCAGACTTAACTAAAACTTATTTTATAGTTTTAAAAGGGCCTCATGCTATCGTTTCATCCTGTTATTTTGTTATGATCTTACACATTCCCTGTAGAAGACAACAGCTGTCACCTCACTTAGGTTTTCTCTGTCTTGTCTTTTACTTTACACATTATTCTTTGTGGCTTTAAAGATGCAGTCGAACTAAGTTGTAGGCATTATAGTCATATAACACAGAAAACAATAACAATGGGAGTCAAACAAATACTTATTTGTACCATAAATCAGCCAATTGCCTTCATGAAAGAGAATTTAGTTTGCGAAAGGCTGGCAAATAGAGAAAAATATGTCAGTCGTCAGGTATTTTATTTGACCAACACTCTAAGAGTTAAAACAATTTTGATATAAATAAAAGAATATGAAAAAATGAGATGGTCCTCACGCTGGAGATGATGAAAGCAGGAAACATTTGACATTTTTACCTCCTAAAAGGCTTAACGCCCAGAGAAAATTGCTTTAGGTGAAGCTTAAAAAAAGCTTTAAGCTTGGCATACACCGGATCAAAAATCAACTAACTGTTGCAGCTCTAAATTTTTAATCATTTTCAAACATGGAAATTGAAAAAAAAAAGTCTTGTAAACTCTAAGCATATTCTTAAGTTGGAAACAAAATTATCTCATAACATAGCTCATTCAGTCACAACTGCTTTGGAAAATTCCATTCTTACTATTATCCAGCTGCGTAAACTCCATCTTATGCTCTAAGGGGAAATTGCTCTTTTTGTTACATTTGTTCACTTGATAGATAATTTAATACTGAATGTGTCAGTTAACCATAGTGGAGAGCCTTAAAATACACACAGAGAAAAAACACCAGATAAGCGCAGCAGTACACAAACATCGGAACAGCAGCTGAAATGACGCATGTACTGACACAAAGAAAGACACAACCACACACTCACTCACTCAGTATTTCCACTGTGGCTGATCGCTGGAATATTGCTCCCCTAACGGCATCTTACACCCTTGAGACACCACAACATGTCTATGCTCTTTTTGCCACCCCCTTTATACTTGTATTTTTTTTTTTTTTTGCTCCAACTACATCTTCACTCTCTCTTCACTGATCTCTCCATCACATAGCCTGTCTGCTCCCTTCTCTCCATCCCTGAGGATAGAGTGATAATCTGAACCATCTGTTCTCCACCTGCTCTGTTGTATCCCTCGTTTCCTTCATCTCCCCCTGTGACAACCTGCTGTCCTCTCCCAAATCTTCACTCCCTCCCTCCCTTTCTCCCTCACATGTAGTCCTCAATCTCTCCTCTTGCCTCTGTGGAGGGCCTCTGGGGTCCCAGCAGTACTTCTGAGCTGATCTGGCAATCAGCTCAGCTCAGAATCAGACATTTTTTATTATTGTAGTCTCATGAACATCCACCTTTAAAGCCCTTTGTAACATTGATTTAAAAAAAAAAACTGTTATACTATTTCATTACCATTATTATTATTATTATTATTAGTGTAACAACACAGGCACACACTGGCCTAAATATGTGGCACTTCCATGAAACACTATGAATGAACAGCCTCTTCAACACTGTTCACACAGTGAGCTTGTACACACATGCGTGAGAAAAAATGCACCCAATGTGAAAGCAGTAAACAGCAAAACTTTTGTTAACACTCACATGTACAAGCAGAGAAAACTCCGTCACCAAACCGCACAGCTCCTTCAGATCCTGAGGGGAAAAAAATGTTTTTGTTTTTTTTTTTTTTCAAATTAAACTTTATTGCTCATCACATGAACCTACAGCTCCATGTTGTCCATACTGTCAGTGTCTGGGAATAGCATTCTCTAATGGGAGAGAGGACATGCAATCATTGCAATGATTTACAGGACGGGGGTTGGAAACCTCATATTGTATACATTCATCCATCTATTTTCTGCTGTTTATCTATTTAGGAGTGTCATGAGGACAGCAGACTGAGCAGAGATCCCAGGACCCTCCTCTATCCATCCACCTCTTCCAACTCCCCCCCCAACCTACGCAGACACTTTGGTGCACCTCCCCAAAATTGTAGGTGACCGCAGACAGTGCCGCAGAGAGTGTCGAAGAGAGGAGAGAAAGGAGGCCTCTGATTGGTCATTTCTACATCCGCGTAGAAAAGAGCACGTCATCGAAGAAATGAGGAAGTACCCACATCTGTACGCTTCTTGTTCTCCACACTACAAAGACAGCACTTATTCTAGTAATTCATGAAGGGAGATAGTGATGAATGTGGGTCTGGATACGGCCTGAGACCGTGAGAAAGTGGAAAAACGCAAGAGATAAGTTTAGTAAGTTTAGCTGGTTCGTGATTGTCCCTCTTGCGTTGTGGCGTTGAATAACATAGTGCAGACCGCGCTTCAAAATTGAGCATAAATCAAAAGTAACTGCGGCATACCTGCGACAAGATAACTACGACACATTGCCGCGAGAGTGTACGCAGCCCTTAAGTCAAGCATATTTACATACATTCTAAGCTATAAAAGAAAAACTAAAGTCTAGACAAGAAATAAAAGTCATTTTGATCGTGTTAAAAAAAGAATTCACAAATCATTTAGCCATGCATACCTCTTCCAGATTATCCCAGGATTCAGCTGCACTCTGATCATGAGGGATTTCTGGAAGGTGGAGCTGAATTTGTCTGCCTGACACTTGTTCTCCACCCACATCGTCAAGAGTGTTGCTGCTACTGGATGCACAGCTGGATTCCTGTGCAGCAGGTGGTGGTGCAGGGGTGGGCTGAGGCGAAGGGTTAGAGTGCAAAAGCAGGAAATCTTTTGCAGCGACTGACGCTCTGTCCCTGACTGGCTTGACGAGTGCTTCCAGAGCCACAGCGTCTTCAGCACGCACCCGACTACACAGCTTCTCCATCTCTCTGATGTTAGCTCTCAGCTGCTGCAGAAGGGCAGAGGAGAGGTGGGTTTTTATAAGTGAACAACTACCATGTCAAGAACAACTGGAAATTTGGGACTAATATTTGTAAAGCATTGAGATGCTTGATTAAAAGGAAACATTGTTAGGAAGCAAACCTGTGGTTAAATGCAGTTGTCACCAGAAAAATGTTTAACAGACTGAAAATGTGCAACTATAGTTACAAATCTTACCTGACGTGCAGTTAAACAATTTAAACAGAAGGCAATCAAACAAAAAATAGAGTAAACCATAAGTTTAATGAACAAGCACTCACATACTATCTTTTAAATTTCAGGGGAAAAAAACCCTCCTTATTCAACCTTTTGCAACAAATGGAAAGACATGCTCATGAAAACTGATTCAGGCTTGTACTGCGTTCCAGCGAGCTGAGGTCGATGGGAGCTTAATAAGGTTTAGATGTGAGGCCGGGGAACACAAGAGGTGCCCTCAGGGTGACAGGAGGATTACATCCCAGCCACCGGCCCTCCAGGCCGTTGACCGGGGTTTGAGAGGTCAACCTGCTGCCAATAACAAATTAAACTAATTACACAACATGAATAAACATACATACTTCTACACAAATGATGGTATATACATAAATTTTAAAATTTTGAAAAAAAAAACCAAAAACAAAACACACACACACACTACTAATACAGAAACAGCCAGACCAGGGACTTGTCTATGAACAAGCAAGAAAAAAGAATTAATAAAAATAAATATGGAACTCTTTCTTTAATTATGTCCATAATTGTATGCAGGCTGAAACCAAATGCATATAAAATACTATAACAAAGCAGTATAGACACCCGTCTCTTGTATCTGAGTGTTTGGTGTGGCTGATGTGGTAAAGATCCCTTGCTTGTATCCTACTGGGAGTTCACGTCAGTCATTACAGTAAGTAGGGTAGCAGACTGCAGTGTACCTTTCTGGAGGAACAGTTGAAGAACAGATGTATTAACTGCAATGCATAAAAAAAATCCAGACAAATAATTTAAAAATTTTTCAGAAGCACAGAAAAGAGCCCACTTATGATATATATATCTGCCCAACTTCTTATCAGTTTGTCTAAGGAACATACACATATATTTTCACACACACACACATATACCCACTTCTAAAGCTACAGTGACCTACTCTGGATTAACGCCATGAAGACATGAGAAAGCACTATGTGTACCCCTGGGGTTTCTGGGGTAATGGTGAGAGGATAGGTGTGCGCCTGTTTAGGCCTTCAGAGACATGGTGGCTTCCAGGCAACAACATCCCCTGAGGCATTTCACACCAACCATGTGAACAAGCACGCAAGCACTTAAAACACACACACACACACACGAGATGGTATGTTTGAGATTCAGTTGAAGTTTTTTTTTTCTTGCCCTGATTGTTTTTTAATATTAATTTACATCCTTGTTTTCAAAAAACAGCACACTTTAAATGTACACAATGCACATTATAATTATTTTTTTAAACCCTTTACACGTAAGATCAAAACAACACATCTATATCTTCAAATTGAATTGGATGTCAGCAACAAGTTTAAAAACAGTTGTGAAACTTTATCACTGTTCTGCATCTCTTCTTCTGTGTAAGCATTTGTGAGAGAAGTCAGTATCTGCGTGCCTGGATCTTGTGGGTTTTAACTTGAATTCTGGAAATCAGGACATGTCGTGGCTGCAGGAAAGGTTTGTTGAAATTCATTTCACGATTTTAGCATATTGATTGTTTGCCAAATTCCCCAAAAAATGTTTCATCAATACATTTAGCCTAGACCTACACATTTAATTGAGTCTAGACTCACTATCATCCATAGTATCAGGAGAAATGAGTGACATCCGTGTATGGTCTTCATAATAACATTACATATCTCTATCCTCCGGTTTCCAAATGGAATCCTTTTATTTTCAAATTTTGGTCACCTCATTTAATTTAAAAACAACTGATCAGTTCTGAATGTTTACCGAGTGAAATAAATACTGTATAAAGTAGGCTAGGTTAGGCTAGGTAGTGATGTTCATCTATGGCAGCCTTTCTCAAATTGTAGGGCGCGACCCCCTGAGGGGGGCGGGATCACGATGCCAGGGGGGTGGGGGTGGCGGTGGGCGGTGGGGGGCTGTGACCTTAGTAAACATGATTTTTTTTTTTGCCGTACTGAAATAAAGGGTAATTGCATATTGCATATACTACAGTAGGAGGCAGTGGTGCTCTCAATGTCACAGTGTGCGCAGGGAGTATTAGCTGTATTGTGTCTGTTTTTTTTTTTTGCACGGACATGCACACACACAGCACAGAGCAGGAGATATGACGTGAACAAACCCTCAAGAGACACCAAAGAAAAATATTTAACAAGGATGAAAAGAAAGGTGAAGAGAGACAGAGGTAGTGAGTCAACTGAAAGTCGATAGAAAATTAAGGCGAGGAAATATGACGATGGTGATGTAGCGCTTGGCTTCACTGTGACTTCTTCCTGGGGGTGGGGTAGGGTGGGGTGGGGGGGGGTGCAGCAGAAAATAATTGAGAACCGCTGGTCTCTGGTAATCTTTCCTGATTTGATCTGAGAAACATTGAAGCGAGAACCAAAATTATAGGCACAGAAATTATTAGTCCCCCCTTTAACGAAATGGTCAGAGCAAACTTTAGAATAATCTTTGGGAACAAAGTTTTTGCGGTTTACTCGTACGAGCCATGTTTCTCTGGACCACTCAAAGTCAATAAAGGACCCTCCTTTATTGACTTCATTTTTAGGGAATCTGGAGAAACCTTGTTTCACTGATGGATCCAATACAATGGAGGTGACCTTCGTAGGAGACTCTTCAGCATGGTCCATGATAATTTGCATTTACAGAGATTGTGAATGTGGCCACATGTGAACCAAACCACCTCCGGCTGTGGTTTGACTGATCAGATCTCAAATGTGTCCTGGGTGCATTAAGACTAGGGCGGCACAATATATCGAAAGTTTATTGTTATATTTCCTCAAGGAGGAAATGTGACAGATGATATTGATATGATTATTGCAAAGACAAGAAATGTTGCAATAATTGGTCGTAGAATATTTTCCAAGTGCCATCTATTCCCACTCTTCATAATTACCAATGATAAATGTAGCAAGTCATCCAGGTTAGATGCTAATGTACATCAAGAGTGTTGTTAATGCAATTGTTGTGACGTGCAGTTCTTTGTTTTTTTTTTTTTTTTTTTTTTTTAATAATATCATGGTGCTGGAATAGAAACAGTACATTTAATTTTTTTAGTGTTTGTATAGGCTGTTTACCTTGCAGGGATGAAGTACTGGTTTATATATCACAAGTCATATCACCATCACAGTTTTCAATTTTGATATCACGGTGTTTGTTATCCTAATATTGTGCAGTAGTTAAAGCTGTGTGTTTGTCATTGGATCGCTCAGAGGGATGTTTACCAGATCTAAATGAGGCCTTAATGTCTGCTTGTCTCTGAATGAAACTTCTAAACGTTTCTGCAGATGTGGTGGTAGTCATAACACCTGCTGAGGGGCTTTGCCATCTTAGAAAGTCTTAAAGAATCATGCTCATTTCACCATAGCTGTCTTGAACCAGTGCTTTCAGCTATGGGTGGATAATACACTGCCTGGCCAAAAAAAAAGTAGCCACCTGGATTTAACTAAGCAAATAGGTACGAGCCTCCTGCTGGATAATTACTGCATGGGCAATTATCTTTAAGCTGGCAACAAGTTATTTAACCCCAACTGGTGCAATGAGTTGCTTCTAGTTTCCTAAAACAACCATGTCGAAAGAGACATCCTGTGGTCGTGGAAAAAATGTTAGTCTGTTTGAGAAGAGTCAAATCATTGGCATGCATCAAGCAGAGAAAACATCTAAGGAGATTTCAGAAACAACAAAAATTGGGTTAAGAACTGAACTGAAAAACTGGTAGGATAGTGGGGACCCATCGTCTTCGAGCAAGAGGAAATGTTTCCGGAAAAAAATCCTCAATGACTGTGATCGGTGATCACTTAAATGTTTGGTGAGATCAAATCAAAGAAAAACAACAGTAGAACTCAGGGCTATGTTTAATAGTGAAAGTAAGAGCATTTCCACATGCACAATGCAAAGGGAACTCAAGGGATTGGGGACTGAACAGCTGTGTAGCCTTAAGAAAACTACTAATCAGTGAGGCTAACTGGAAAAAAGGGCTTCCATTTGCTCAGGGAGCATAAAGATTGGACTCTGGAGCAATGGAAGAAGGTCATGTGGTCTGATGAGTCCAGATTTACCCTGTTCCAGAGTGATGGGTGCATCAGGGTAAGAAGAGAGGCAGATGAAGTGAAGTACCCATCATGCCTAGTGCCTACTGTACCAGCCTGTGGGGGCAGTGTTATGACCTGGGGTTGCTGCAGTTGGTCAGGTCCAGGTTCAGCAGCAGTATGTCCTCAAAGAATGAGGTCAGCTGATTACCTGAATATACTGAATGACCAGGTTATTACATCAATGGATTTATTCTTCCCTGATGGCATGAGCATATTCCAAGATGACAATGCCAGGATTCATTGGGCTCAAATTGTTAAAGACTGGTTCAGGGAGCATGAGACATTATTTTCATACATGGATTGACCACCACAGAGTCCAGACCTTAACTACGTTGAGAATCTTTGGGATGTGCTGGAGAAGGTTTTGTGCAGAGGTCAGACTCTACCTATCATCAATGCAAGATCTTGGTGAAAAATTAATTTAACACTGGATGGAAATAAATCTTGTGACATTGCAGAAGCTTATCAAAACAATGCCACAGCAAATGCATGCTGTAATCAAAGCTAAAGGCAGTCCAATGAAATATTAGAGTGTATGACTTTTTTTGGTGGCGACTTTTTTTTTGGCCAGGCAGTGTAGTTATAACTAAAACCATTGTTTTACAACATCTCCATACTTTCCTCAGATAAAGGAGCTACTTAGCAGTCTAACAAGATCATTTAGTAGTTACCACGTGAGCTAACCGTGTAAGTTAGTCATATATGGCAGGACATTATGTCTACTGTCTCAATATTGGCCTTTTTTACTTGGATACTTATGTCACAGAGTGTCAAGTAAATGATCTCCACCACAATTAAAAATTCCATCTCTTCTTGAAGGTCACAAATTGTATTTGAAAGCTTTGGAAACAGCAAGTGGTTGGACACTTATTTATTTTCTAAAGCTCTTCTTTCAATTTTCATTATTCTGTTGATAAATTACTGTTATTTCAAATGAAACAGAATTCAATTTAACTAATTTTTGCCTGACATATTTAAACAGATATCCTTTTGTGCCAGACATCAGTTCAAACGGACTATAAAACACAAGACTGGCAGTTATTTCACTCACTTAAATACTGTCTGCACGTAACTGGATAAAGCCACCAGTTGTGGCTTTGTCTTCTAGTCTTTGATCTCCAAACTGAAAAAAACATGACTGCTACAAATGTCAAGGTCCAGATTTAGGAGGTCACAAGGTCCAGACAATTTGAGACAATGTATAAAGCCATAACAGGGACATTCGTGGCAGTGAGCCTCATTATCTTCTAAACACTCATCAGATTCACTGAGTGTACAGACACCTCAGGTTCCTTTTTTTTTAAAAACGTGTACAGTGTATCATGTTGTACCTGAACAGTTCTGCTGGCATTTATGTGCTCCTGGTGAAGGCGGTCCCATTGCTGGGTATGTTGATACTGTGAGCATTAAAGACAAATTAGCACTTATTCATTTGGGCTCTGGAAGTAATAGCTTGAATTAATCATGTGTAGCAGCATGATTTCAGTTATCACCTTCAGAATGTTATTGTGGTGTTTCTGCAGCCTCTCCAGGTCCGTTGGCAGAGCCACTTTAATAAACTTGTGGACCGGTGCCTCCAGGCGCCTCAGTGTCAGTTTGTTGCTTTCCTCTGCCATGTGTCCCAATGGGTTCCCACAGCCAACACCTCTCTGTAACGTAGACACTGCACCTTCTCAGCTTTATCTCACTGCGCCCACATGCACTGTAAATACCAGCAGAGCATGATTTTAATAAATACGCAAATCAAATCAATATATTTCCACAACACATGCAAGCCTGCCCACACATTCAAAACTGGCTTCTCAATAACATTAATTAATATAAACTGTACATATTTGCCAGCATCCCTTAGTAAAAAGAGTAATTGTGGTGAACCAGCTTTTCCCACTGTTAGCAAATTAATCAACAACTTAGGTTTAACTTCCTTTTCTTAATAAAAATGCGAAACATTGCTGTCTTTACCTCAATGTTTCTCTCAGTTGTATGATTTATTTTTTCTTTAATGCATCATATTGGACTCTAAGGACCTTTTGAATACATTTTTCATTATTTTCACAGGCTTTCTAGACTAGCAAAGAAACAGTTTATTGTAAAATATTTGACAGATTAGGGATTCAGCCCTCGGTTAAAACTCTTGTAGCAGTTTAAAAGACACTACATCCAGATAAAATGTATTCTTCTGAGTTAATTTTATTGTTCAACAAATTATCAGCATGGACATTCCAACAAAAGAAAAGTGAGGATTCACTAAATGTGGACAGTTATCCAACTGAATTTATGAGTAGCTATTTTTAGAACAAGTACACCAAATCACGAACAAGTTACAAAAGATGAGAATAAAGTAACATTTTAGACTTACAAAACAATTTAGCAAGTCCCATGATCCTTTCATGGGTATTCTGAACTTTCACTGAGACAGCAGCGACAGCTGCTTAAATGGTATTCAAAAAGGTGTACTGTTCATCCAGCCAATCCATCTGCTCTGGCTGCTTGATATGAGTCACTGTTATATGCCCACAAAACCTTTGAAACATGTGTCACTTCAACTTGTGTGACAGTTATTTGTGTGGCCATTTCAACTTTCTTTACACTGACCATGTTTCTTGACATGTTTTGCACATTAGTGGGACGCAGTTCTAGAATATGGTGACACTGGAAAATAGCCAGCTTCCAGTAGCTTTATGTTACATTGTCCATGTGTTTTTAGAAGCAAATTTGTTCCTTTTTTGCTCCAGTGTATTCTTTGTGACCCTGTTTAATATTTGGAAAAAAAAGAAAATATTAATTCAGTAATTAAGATGTTACAAAAGCACTGCATCTGTCTGAAAGACAGCTGACATTTTCAGACTTTTCAGTGACGGTTGCATCCCTGCTTTGGCTCTTTTTGAAGTGAACAGATTTAAAGCGAGCATAACGATGCACACTTTGAAAGTTAGAAATTTGGTCACATTCTAACCTTCAATGATTAAATCCAATATGCATTCAAGTTTATGTGAACTGGACATGGAAATGAGCATGAAAATTATTATATGCTCAGAATATGATTTTGCCTAAAGCTGATATAGATTTTTAGTCATCCAGGTCATGGTAATCCTAAAAAGCTTGAACAGAAAGCAAATGAACTCTTTTCTTGATTCTTGAAGATGTCTTACCTGATTTTTAAAAACCTTCTTCAATTCTAACTTGACTCGTGGGGAGGTTTGGATTTATAAGCTGTTGTTGGGCCATCCTCTCTTGTGCATCGTTCAAGTCACATGTGAATCTCAGGCTTGTTTGTACTGTGGGTCACTGGGGACTTCTGTCCACTGCAATATATTTAGCTGCACAGTATCCAAAGTTGTTTTGATCACACGGTTCAAGGTGTGAATTGTTGTGAAAGGAGAGGAGATTTAAAGTACTTTGGCAAGTGTTGGACAGGTGAAACCCGAGGCCACCTCCTCTATTCAGTGTCCACTTCCCATTCAAGACAGATCTCCACTCCTCTCATAAAACATCCATCAACCCTTTCCAGAATGTGTACATTATTCTCAAGAGCCTCCCTGATCCTTGAGATGCAGGTCGACCATGTTGCTGATACCTTCAAAAAGCACAAGGATGTTGTGGTTGGACAAGATTTTCTTCACATTTTTTGAAGGTACAGATTATTAAGTTTCTGGACGTTTGAAGTCTTTTCTTTATGTGTCTGTGTTCTTTTTCTTTTTTCTGTCTTAATGAGAATAGTGGCTTTGAGTTTGGCTGATGAACAGTTTGTGTTACACTGGGCGGTGTGAGTAAAAAATAACAGCTATTGCTTTGTGCATGTAGGTTTCTAGTGTACAGTGGTATTCAGACCTCCATCGTCCTGAACATACACACAGCATAGTTTAAAAAAAAGGCATCTAGTCATTTTTCATATCCTCACTACTGAACTAATGTTGCTGATGAAGACCTCTACTTCTTCCATTTGGATTTTGACCCTTGTGTCATCCACATAGCTGAACCAGTGGCCTGGTGTTGCTGTCTAGAAATTTGTGTTCTGTTTGTGGAATATTCATTGTCCTATTTATAAAACTTGTCAGTATTGTATTTGAAATAGGTGGTGGAGAGACAGAGGTCCAGAACTGGCCTAGAGTGAAATGCCAAAGAAGAAAAAAAAAAAAAAAACAGGCACCAAATTTTTATCATTCCATAAGTAGACAGAGAGATCTTCTCCAAAACACAACTGGGTGAACTTCAAGACTAACAATCTCAGAAAGAGATGGGTCCTGGGAAAATACACAATTTTCACCTTATTTGATATGACAAAAGCATTTGACCAGGCAAGCAGCCCACAGTGGACCAAAGTCCCTAAGTTAATGACCCACAGGAGGAGCAGGGGGATCAGTGATTTACATGTGGCCCAACAACAGTTCATAAGCCAGAAATTCTGAACTGAACTAAAGAAGCCTTTAGGCAGAGTTGACAAACTTTTTCGAAAATCAAGAAAAGAACCCCACATACCCTCTAATGAGGCCTTTTAGGATTTCCTTGCCTAATAATTTCGCATTTAGTTTACTGACTTATGACACGGCCAGTGAGGTTGATTTTTATCGTCAGTAGAGGCTGATATCAAGAAGATCAAAAAGACACTGTTAGACCTTTGATAAGTCTGTTTTCCAAACAGACACGAAAATGCGTGGTCAGAATATGAACATGTTTGAACTAATACACTTCAATATGACTTATTATAATCTATTTGTAGACACCTCACAAGTTTTCTAACGTCTGAAAAGAAAGTGAAACACTCTTGAAGACAACTAGCAGTTTCGACGAGTGACGTTCAAATAAGACGAAACAGCGGCATAAGCAGTCTAACCTGTTTGTGTGCGATATCGTCTTGAACAGAAACTTCAGCGACAACCAAATTATTCAAGCAAAGAATACTACAACACCAAACTTCAAAGACAAAACGCGACTCTTACCGGTAACAATACGAGTCGGCAATATGATAACATTCGCTTAAGCGCCGGTGTCACGCTCCTTAATGATGAGAAAATTAACATTAAACAACATTTAAGGATTAAGAGAGGCTTCTCTCTGACATATTAATTGTTTGTAAACAACTGTCTTACCAGTGCATCTATGAAGAGCCTCCTACTTAGAACAGCACCCACAACACTAATAGGTTCCCATCAATAAGTTCCGTGTTCCGACAAAAAGTTGGTTAAATGTTTCTAAAATCATATTGCAGAACCAGTGGTATGCATTTCTCGTGTTTTTTGTTTTTATTGCGCGAATTAAGTGTTCAGTGTTAATCTTAAAGTAATTATTACAAGTTTTTCTTCTTTTTTTCAACACAACGCTACCAGTTCCGACTTTTATTAAATATACGTCAGGATAATTAGAAATTGTTTTAGAACAATGACTTGCTGTCCGAAAAATAATGAGTTAGTATCCAAAAATTCTGGGAAAAAAAAACATCTAACATTTTTCAATAAACCTTCCAAAATAAAGGCGAAGTGAGGAATTCTTTCTCAAAAATAAAGAATTTACATCTAAGAATAAGGAGAAATGTTGTCAAAAAAGAGTACAAGCCTATAAAAACAAGAAAAAAGTCGTTGGAAAGTCTGTTATGGAGACTCATATAGATTTGGATATCATCAATGAGATTGCTTTAGATGTGGTTTCACATATTTGTACACCGTGATGAGATATCTGACTATCTGACTATATATTATTCATTACCCAAATGCTCAGATTCTTTGAACTAATTCAGACCAAATACATGGACACAATTTTTCCTTGCTTTCTTTCTTAATGTGCAACATAACAGATTAGCATACAAAGGGAGTAGATCTTTGAACACAAATTTGACTAAATGAAGATAGATAAAGGTTACAGTAACAATATTTCACCCATTATAAAAAAGAGTAAACTTTTGTGACAATGATATTTAACATTTTTAGCTGTCGGAAGATGAGGATAAGCTTAAAATTGGTTATCAAGGTGTTTCTGTGTGCTCATATGGATAGTTAAAATGATACTTATGACAGTGAGATAAAAATGTCAAAAACTTTCATGACATCTGAACAATTAAAAAGACCCCAACATACTTAAATGCCATGGTGGTGCAGTGGAAATCTATGAAAAATTCCAAACGAGGTCACAGTCCCAACCCATTGTCCAATAATGATCAAAAGTTATATATATATTAAAAAAAAAAATCCCATAACAACAAATTGTACTTCTTTTGAAGATGTGACTTTGTTGTACATGTTTTCACAACTGACATTATAAATAAACAGCATCAGTCCCGTGGAACGTTACATTAAGGGTGATATTTATGTCTCTATTGTGTCTGACAGACAGACAAATAGAGAAAACTGGGATTCCCCCTCCTCTACTCTGAGATCAGTCTGTATGAGTGGGTCTATTGCATGTTTCCACTTATCTTCTTCAGCACCTTTTACCTTTGACATTTAGGCCAACCCCCACGCGCACTCTTCCCTTAGCGGATGCTCCAACGAGGGGCAACAGCAAAACACTCACTCCCCAGCTGCTGGGGGATTTCCCTCGTGCTGTACACATGTTGTGTGTGTCTGTCTGTCTGTGTACGTGTGTGTGTCCACTGTCAGGGGACTCCTCAGACGTGCAGACTGAGGGGGAGAGGCAAAACTGACAGTGAAAGTTTGAATAGGAAGTCATCAAAAATGTTTGGCTTCATGCTTTTGCTAATGTGTTTGTGTTCAAGGACAGGATAGTGTGTGTTTTCTTGGACTCATATCTCATCTTGAGGTCACGAAACAAGTTGCCATCCTGAACAAGAACTAAAAGTGAAAACTGCGTTTAAGGTTTAAATACTGACTGTTGTTGGCTATCATAACTGAAAGGAAATCAGTCTCTTTCTTTCTCTCTCTCTCAGTGTGTGTGTATGTGTGTGTGTTTGCATTCAGCTCAGGAGGACTCAGGTGTCATTTGTTTCAGTCTAATCCAGGAAGTTCATCAAGCAGGAGAGGAAGCCAGCAGGGAGCTCCGCTCACTTCTTACCTCTTGAATCTTGTTGTTTTTGTACCAGGTGTGGTTTGTACATCCTGATGCCTTTTTCACGGCAGACTTCTTATCATGTCATTGTAGGAAACACTCAGGTGTTGTCATTAACAAAGTGTCTGCCTTGCAGGTGTTTCAGCAAGCTGCGACACTGTCACAGTGATAATGCTTACCAACAGCATCAGTAGTTGTTAATTCTGTTTATTTATTCTTCTCTATATATATTGTTTTGAGCTGTTGGACTGACATAATAGTGCACTCTGTCTTTTTTCCAGATATGGAGTAAATAGATATATACACTGATCAATTTAATCACTTTTTGATATATATTATGTATATAACATTTCTTGAGGAAATCCATTTCCTAAAAGGAAATCAAACATTTTGACAAGCATAATGGCGTTTTATTCTGAATAGGGTGTTTTATATCCGAAAAACTAAAAATATTTTAAGGATTTTAACCTGTGACTCTTTTATATCTATTTTATTACCTCCGCCAAAGAGGTTATGTTTTTGCCAGCGTTTGTCTGTCTGTCTTTGTACAAGATAACTCAAAAAGTTATAGATGGATTTTGATGAATTTTTCAGGAGTTGTCAGAAATGTAAAAAAGGAAGAACTGATTTCATTTTGGCTGTGATCCGGAAGAAATCCTGGATTCTGGATCACTTTCAAATTTTTGATAACATTGTGGTCAATGGGGCTGAAATTTTTGTTTCTCAATATTTCCATTAATTATTGCCCAAAACTCATGAAATTTGACTCAGGGATTAACAATGGAAACCTCTATCAAATTTTAAAGGCTGATCCGGATCTGATCCAGAAAGTGGATTTTATCGCAATCTGTAAATCGCTATATGGGGGAATTGTTGCACTTGGTGGAGGTCTGCGCTCTCCGAGTGCTTTTCTAGTTTAGACTTTTGTTTTTAATTGATTCTCTTTGTTCATAATTTATCCATGCTACTTACTTTTAAGACCAGGGCTGCAATCTTGTACAAAAAAGAGATTTATAAAAAAAAAAAGGTTTTGCTCATGTGATTTATTTTTTTTTTTTACTTTATGGGGGTAATTTTATTATTCTGATTGGGTTAAAAGCTATACGCTCACAGTCAGGAAAACACTTGCTTTGAATATGTGTGTGCATAATTATTGTGTATGTTCTGATGGGACCTTTAATTAAGACTCTGGATATCTGCTACCTGTCAGCACTGATCGATTGGCTGGAAGACTGACAGCTCACTGAGCATATGTGTGCGGCCATGCAAAGTAGAGTGTGCTTTATCTCTCAAGCTCTCTGCCTCATGTCGTATTATTTAATGTGAAGCTCCAAAATGTAATTGCCACAGAATGAGGACAAAAACATGTTCATTTGCACACGTGTGCACACACACACACACGCAACTCCTGAAGAAAGGATCAAACATAGGTGTGACCATACCCAACAGGATCATGAGGTGTTGGGTGTTACATATTCTTGTCAGTCACAGAGCACGCATGCAAAAAAAAAGAGAAGACGTTTTTTATGATATTTTTGGTGAGTATTCATTACTGAAAGCCATTATAATTCCAGCATATCAAGTGTCTGTTTCTTCAGTAAGAAATTATTTAATTATTGTCTTATATGGAAAAACATCAAACACTTGAGTGGCTCATAAGCACAGATACATGGAGCACTCTAACCTTCATTCTGATCCACTCCAGTCTTTCCCTCTTTTTTCTCTCAGATAGATCTGTTCACTGTTTCACCAGCGCAGTTGCTATCAATCACCTGGCTGGTCAAGGGAGAGTGTGCGTATGCAGTAGTGCTCTCGGTGTTGTGCAGGATGGCAAGTGAGTGATGGCAGTGACAGTATAGACGGCATGTGCTGTGAAATGTCACAGTGGCGATCGATGTTGTTTAACGAGGCTGGAGGCTGATCTGGAACCCATGCTAACATAATGCTGTCCCCCCCACCGCCCCCCTTGCTCTTCTAATCCCCCTCTACTCTCTGTGAGAGCCTGAGGGTTCCTCAGGGGAGAGACGAGGCCTTTTACCTGTCAAGAGGCTTTTGTGTCTGACAACATACGCACACACCACGCACCCGCACACACACACATCCAGATGTATTGTGTATAAAATCAGCTCGAAATTGGCTTCTATTTCAAAAGCCATGAAACACTAATGTTTTATCCATTTCAGTGTTTTGTGCTCACTGCTTTTTGTGTGAAGGAGTGAGTTCATTTTAAAGAATCAGAACACAGGGAACAGTGGGTCAGAATAATCAGAACTAGTTTATGATTTCAAAGTGCTGAACAGAAAATCCAGTGAACAAAAAGAGAAAGAAAAATAATCGAACAGGAAACTCTAACCAAAGAGGGACATTGAAAAACAGCAACTTTTTTCTTTTTACTCTTCAAAAAAAAAAGCACAACTCGTACCACAATATTTGAAAAAGCTAAAAACACTTCAAAATATTAGTTTTGTATATATTTATATATATATATATTTTTATATTTATATCTATATATTTTTTTTCATTTTAAAACTGCTGCGGTGAGGGTGTGAGTGGGTGATGGAGGCCCAGGGAGATCCCCTTAAAGTTGCAGTCTGAGACACAAACACAGGCTGAGCCGTTTTAAAATGCTATGGCAGCTCTTGACAGCTTATAACACACCATGCATATGATCCTGACTTCTCTAAGCGCGCGCACAAAGACAGTATGTCCTCCGCACTCTCACGCAGCCCCCAAATAGAAATGTAAAGAAAAAAAGAGCAAAAATGTGGAATGTTTCACCCCCTGGACATGCATCTATCTGTCGAGCACCCTCCAACTCCCCAGCATCCTCCGGATGAGCAGGTAGGGTGTGTGTCTATGCTTCTAGCCCTTCTTGGGGTCTAAGTGCTTCAAAAGCCAATTTCTGTCCAAGTTCATTCCTCAGAGTCTTACTTGACCTACGATTTCAGAAAGAGTTAATAAAAAACAACATAGCAGAAGCAAGTTCAAGTCTGGGTGACTCAGTCATCAATCGTTAGTGCACAGTATCTCTTCTGCCGCCTAAAGCCACACAGAGAATGTACCTCTTTCCTTTAGCTACTGACAGCACAGGACAAGTCTTTGTATTAAAATTAATTTAGAGTTTGAAATTAGAACCTTTCTCCTCCATCTCTTCCTTTAGTGGTGAGACAGCACTTATGAAATTGCACTTGTAATTAAGAGCCCACCTCCACAGCCACTTCCATGTGTTTATGAAATATCTGCTTCCTGCTTTGACATGTTTCTGCCCCTCAATTCTTTTGCTGTCTGGCCTTATGAAAATAACCCATTCCTTGTTTCAGCGGGAGGTAACTTGTGTCTTACTGTGACATCAACAGCTCAGAAAACATTCAGTTACGCTGACACCTCAGTTTCGCTAAAAAGAAGGCTCAGACAGAATTAGCCAGGCCCAAAACATAGATAAACAGAACTCATAAGCTTGTCTTTTTTTGCAGAATGAGCTGCCACCCAGATGGAGAAAGACAGTGACTGAAAAGTCTTTTTTCTGTTGTCCATCTCCACCTCAACATCCTCCCCCATGTGAGAAAAACAGGAGGATTGAATAAAAAGTAGTAAAGCATTTAAGTAATTGTCTTTTATACAAGTGAAAAGCATTACGTTGGCTGTCCATTTGAGTGAAAAAGGCGTTTTTAGTATCGTTGTCCCGCTGACTGAGAGCTTTTGATAGGCCCTCTCTGCTCCACATTAGTCAGAAAGGAGCGTGTTTCTCATCTGGATATGTGTGCATGCTCCTTGGGGAGGGGGAAGGCCTGAACAGGACATGACGTGGGTTTTTCGCTCTGTCTTCAGCCTGAATCGTCAGTAAGGGAGAGTGTCCAGGAACCTGTCGATCACCTGTGGAGGTGGTACGAGGTCCTCCAACTTCAGATAAAAGATTCGCTGAAGGCCCTGGGTCCTCTGAGAACGGAGTTCTGCCCTTAAACTCAGAACCCGACTAAGAGGAGGTAAAGCCTTGGACGAGGAGGAGGAGGGGCCGGAGCCCAGGTGGTCTCTGAGACAACAAATGACTTTATTTTGGCAGTTCCTCGACCCGCTTTGAGTCCTTCAGACCTGGAACTTGTTCTGTAGATAGAAGGGAAGACAGACAAAGAGCTTAGGAGAGTAATTCATTAAATGGCAAAAATTAAGTCAGGGGAAAACAAAACACACACATATACATACATCAGAGCTCATTCAGCTGAAGAACATTAGCTACATCTTGTTTTATATTGAATTTCACCTCATTAGTCTGTATGGCTCATGTTCTTAACAGGCCTTAACCTGTCTCATTCACTGCAGATCAATACACAGTCTAATCTAATAAGCCTGATGTGTATGGACACATTACACTCAAACACCATCCACGTACCATCCACGTACAATAAACACATCTGTATGAACACATGCTGTATGTACTTGAAATAAATGCACACATAGATGAACAAAAAGTCCCTGCAACTTAAAAGTTTAAGACACTAATAGAAACAAAAGTGCTCAACAATTAGCTGATTATTTGGCTTTGTGAGCAGCCAAATTAAATTACAAATACGCAAGTACACACACGCACACACTGCTGCCCATAGCAACTCCAGCGGCACTTGTACCAGGCTTAATGTGACACTAACTCATTCTGCAGAGAGCATGGTGTCCAGCCCACTCACCCCCACCCCAACTCACACACACACACACATGCACACACATATATACACACATATATTCAAGTACACAGACAAGCTGATCTGTGCTGCAGGGAGGCTGCCTCTAAGACCAGTCTCACTTTGTGGCATCCATTATCTGAAGCCTATTTATTGTTTGTTTATGGGACTCTTTTGTTTGTGGTGTTTGCTGCTGCAGAGTCACTCCAGCCCTCCTTCCACCGCACCTTTCAGACCTCTCTCACACTTCTGCTTCCTTGTCTTTCTTTCTCCCTTCCCTACCACCTCTTTCTCTATGTGCGTGAGCTCCTGGGGAGAGATCGATGACAGCCTTTCTGCAGAGGCCACTCTGAAGTGGTCGATCGCCCGGTGGTTCTGGTGGCTCAGCCATGGCTGTGCGCTGTGTGCTTTGCCGAGGTGGCAGAGTGCCACTGAGAACACCGCAGACGCCATTCCAGAGTCGTGCTCCACGGTGGGCTGGTCGATCAGGCACAGAGTTAAGTGCTCCCCCAGAGAGCAAGGATGGGGTTGGAGGGCTTACACAGAAAAAAGAGGTGGAGGAAGAGGAGCTGGTGGGGGCAGGGTTAGATATGGAAGCTGAATGCAGGGGAAGGGAGGTTTTGCCCATTGCACATTAATGCGCAGAGTCTGACTCTGGAATGAAGACGTTAAAACCTAACTGCTGCAATATCTCTGTCATATTGGACTAGACTGCTGTCCCTTCTGTTGTGTCTCTCAAGTGTGTCCATGGAGAAAGCTTCCATTTTTTACCCATGAACACTGATTAGAGGGCCAGGTGTGTGGCAGGTGCAGCAGGTGCTTCTGGGTATCAGGTTCTTGTTTCAGGCAAAGATGTGCGAAAACACGCATACACATGCGTGTCTCTGAGCTTGTGCGTGACGTAAGTGGATGTATCCACCTGATCATTGTCACAGTGAATCACCCACAAGCAATGCTCTCGACAATTGGAATAAAGTAAAGAGGAAGTGTGAGTGTGTTGAGTAAGAAAACAGACAGCTATTTTTATTCTGAGAATGTGAAATCTTTGATCCGATTTCTCCTGTAAGTAACTTGGTGATTTCACAGCGGTTGCTACCTGTTAGCAGTACGAGGGCGGCCAGGCAGGCAAAGGCAGTGGCATCCAGGTTTAGGCTCTGGAGGTGGGTGGAGAAGTCCCGGATGGAGTCCAGCCACTCTCCGAACCCTCGAAGGCACTGGAACCGGTGCAGCACCAAGCCGTTACAGAACACCAGCTTATCCTCTGACAGCATCGACCTGAGGAAAGAGAAGGAGAGAGCAATGGAGACAGGGGAGTCGTTAGCTCTCCATTCCAATGAAACACTGTATTTTCCCTCACGTATTGTAAATATAGCTTGCGATACTGGGGCAAGGAAACAATTACAATAAAAACAATGAGAAAACCTGGCAGTATACAAACTCACACAGAAATGGGACACACATCAAACACATGCATGCAGCTGATTAGGGTTGTTTTCCCCAAATTACTGCATTTTAAAACATTCCTGTGTTTCCTTGTGGCAGGGTGGGGTGAAGGGTTAGGGCAGAGGGCTGCTTTATGTGTGTGTGTGTGAGTGTGTGCTTGCAGATAGGTAAACTATTATGGCTTTAATGTGCCCAGGCTGTGGTGTGCAGTGGAAACACAAAGCTTTAATGAGGAAATGAAAAAGCTTTTCAGATGTATTTAACCATCACTTACTCACGACACACAACATCCCATTTTTTTATTGTCCGACAGAAAGGGAAGGGGAGCAAACAATGAAGGACGCACAGGGGAGTTAGTTCAAGAGGAAGGTAAAAGGCCGAGCTTAAGAAGAGTGGATGCAGGACAAGGGGAGATTGAGGAAAACAGATGATGGTGCAAGGAGAAGAGGAGACTTGGGTGAAGTCAGGGAAGCCTCTAATTACACCCTTTGCAAACATTGGTTTAAGAGATATGAGGATACGATACTGTGCCATTTGTGACTAATTATCTTTACTGCAATTGAAAACAGATACCCCACACAGTGTAGCCTAATACAAACACAAAAATATAATCTCCCTGTCGAACATGCATTAAAAAAAAAAAAAAAGATATTCTCCCAATTCATTCAAGCTATAGGAACAAAACATTCATCTGTGGTTGCATGAAACACCATATGAACTACACATCAAGTCAAGATGAATGTTTTTGGGGTTTTTTGTGTTATCGTATGCAGTCAAAGATGACTGAGTTTTTATGACAAGCCTAGCTATTTATTTGAAGCTATAAAATAGCACATGAAAAGTTCATATAAATGACAAAATGTGCCTGAAGATGCGTGCTATTTTGAAAATAAATGAGAGGCAGGCATTGGGAGATGAAGTATGAAGCAGCGATGTTCCAAATCAGGAAAAACAATGAACTTTTTAATTGTATCCCCTCGTAACATCTCTCAGCTTAAGTTTTAGTCGGATCATTCAATGAGGAATCTACTTTTCTGACTTGTGAATATTTTCTCCTAAAGTATTTTAAACTGTTAGTCCCAGCCGTAGCCCTAATGTCCTTTAAAATAGAGTGACATACAAACTTGATTTTTTTTTCTTTTCATGTAATCATCATCAAGTATCATCAAATTGGTTGTGGATTTAGTGCATAGTTAGTGACATCTTTTCTTTTTTTTTTGGTGCGTAAGCAACCCTTGTGTTTGAAAAGCATTTAAATAACTGATTGACAGACAGAAAAATCTAACCAAATTAAGTCTGTTATAAAAAATAAAGAACAAACAAAGCGAGGGACCATGAAATAAGAGAATGTAAAGCCAAACAAGTCTGATATTCCTTTACCGAAAAGTCTGCACTGTTGAAATTTAGTAAAAATCTATTATATATTGAGCTAAATAATAAATATTCTAGTATTTCATTATAGTATTTGACCCATCTTTGATTGAACGATTGACATGATTAAAACCACAGAGACTGGCTGGCAGACAAACAGCCGGGCAGATGCATATACACACAGATACACGAGCGCCCACAAATACACAAGCACAGCTGGATGTCTGCCACACATTCCACTCACCCCTGACTACACTGTCACCACGGTAATCAGCCAATAACCACAGAAACTGTTTGGTAACGGGATGCTTAGAGCAATGCCACCCCAGAAGAGGGAAGTAAATTTACTCTACTCACATGAAGACACACACACACACACACACACACATTCGCTGATATACAGATACACACTTGCGTGGGGGTCTGCAAGGCATCTTGGTTCAACACAGGGTCAAAGCAGAGCCGCGTCAGCGATGAGATGAGAGTGTGGACTGCATCCTTCGCTCTCACGGAACACGCAGAAAGTAAGACAGTGCCGCGCTTGTGTGTGTTTTCCTCTGTGCCGTGGGAGTTTGGCTGATGGGAACATGAGTTGAGTTTGTGTGAGTGTGTGTGTGCTTGATAGAGACCTCTGTGAGTCCACCCTTTCGAGTGAGTCAGAACCCCCCCCCCCCCCCCCCCCCCCCCCCCCTCCCCCTGCTGGGACTGTGATGCCACCACCAAATCCTCTACCCACCCTGCACCTGGACATACACTAGGAGGCGGGGAGAAAGTTTTGGATCGTCAGTGTGTGTGTGTGTGTGTGAGTAAGTGTGCTTGTCTGTCTGACTGTGTTGGTCTCCTGCCCTAGACAACAACGCGGACAAAAGGATGAGCTTGTAGCGCGGTCCCCCCCACCTCCCCATAAATTTAACCAGCCACATGCCTTACAAGAGCACACCGGTAACCCGGGGTAATTCTGAAGCAGAGATGGGCCAAGGCAGTCATAAAGGCACCGCAGGTATCCACGAGGGAGACACCCACATGCTCTCGCAAACACACTCACACATGCTGCTGGATGCACAAAGTAAATAAAGTCAGTTCTATTCTTATTCCAGGCAGTTGAGCCGGATATGTATTTCATTCCATAACAACTCTTTTCAGCCTTTCAGCTGACTCGCTTTTATTTGGAATCGATCCTGTCACTTCACAGTTAGAGATGTTAGCACAGTTTTCTCCTGTGGAACACACACACACACACTCAGCTCCCTGTGCGTCACATCTCAGACGAACAGAGCGGAACTTTGTGGGTGTAGCTGCTGTCATTGCTATGGACTCCATTCATAATTTGGTTCATATGGCTATTACTCAGTTCCACTCCTCCTACTCTGGAAGTACACCAACACAACAGCTCTCAGTTTTGACAGCACACTTAATGTAACAGTAAAGATATTACATGCCTGTTGCTTCTAACATGGGATGCCAAAGAAAACAAATCTACTGAAAAATGAGACTTAAGATGAAGTGATTAAAAAGATCAAAGCGAAGAGGGCACAAAAGCGGAAAGTGTGCATAAGCTGAAACTTAAAGTGTTAATAAAAAAAAGCAGTAAGATCTATCCGTCATCTTGTCCTCCTTACCTGTGAGCAAGTCGCAGCACAAACAGCTCCAGGAAGGCAGAGTCTATGAGCAGGTTCTGATCATCACGCTGAAGTTCAGAGAAACCGGGCAGGCGGTCAGCCCAGCACCGCGTGGTCTCCATCGAGATGGTGAGCAGCCTGTAGAAGAGCTGGATGTGCTCTGCGTCTGAGGTGGCAGATGGAGGATCAGCAGCACTAAACTGTGTGGACAAAGGAGAGGAGGGAAATTACAATAAAATAAATAGAAAGAAAAATATGTATTTGTCAAACTGAAAGTAAGTGTGAGTGGGGGTACCTGGCTGTAGTCAAGGTCTCGGGGTGTGCAGTGGGAATAAGCCCTGAGCAGAGCAGAGAGCAGGCTGAGGGGTGGGGAGGGGGGAGATGCCTCTGTCTGCAGGGGGCTCTTTGGTTTGGAGGGCAGGCGGCCTCGGCGTCCCTTCAAGCTATCAGTACGAACCACTGTGAAGCAGAAAAAGATAGGAGATAAGAGCCAAGGATGATGCGTTTTTCTCCAGCTCACTTCTGTTGTCCAACATATTACATCTCCATCAGGGCTCTCCATCATTCTAACACAGAAGACTTAAAGCCAGCAGATGGCAGTGGAGCTGCTCTACAGCCACATGTACAAATCTAACAGGAGTACATATGTGTGCCAGGCGTTTGTTTTGCATATTTGCATATATGTGCAGTGTGTATGTAGGTGGGGGGTATTACAGGATGTGTGAAACAGGTGAGAAACCTCAGGGAAACGAGGGCAGCATGAGTGTCACGCTGATCTACACATCAGCAAAACATCCCTGCTGCAGTCAGTCAGCGTGTCAGATCCTACATGATGCAAATAGGGAGAATCTGTGATTTTCATGGTCATATTGACTTTGTGTGTCTTTTGCATCGTTAGGATTTTAATCGTAAAGATGCATTAACATTAACAATGTTGATTAACTGGTATGAGGTGTTTCGCACCTTCCTCCTGCCCAAAGACAGGTGTGTGTGATGCTACCACATGCCAGGTCATCAGTGGCAGACTAAACTCTGCTGGCAGAGACAAATATGGACCTGTGTGTTACCAGTTGGTATCAGAAGTGGGGGGTTCTTACCTTCCTTCACCATGCCCACACTCAGACACTTCTGAAAGCGGCAGTACTGACAGCGGTTGCGCCTCCTCTTGTCCACAGGACAGTTCTTACTGGCCAGACACACATACTTGGCGTTTTTCTGCACAGTGCGCTGGGGAGAAGAGAAACAGGCATACCGATAATCAGCCTCCAAACGCCATCAACACCTAATATTTGATTTGTTTAATTCAAAATTTCCCCCCTATCAAGGAGTGGAAGCAGAAGCTTGCAGGTCAGATTTTAATTACGCGCTGAAAGGCTACGGTGACATCAGTATAATTAGATAAAATTAATTTTCCAACAACCCTCGCCTGCAGGAGGGACAATTTTATTAGCGCCAGAGCTGACAATGGGGATGGAGCGCGTGGCGTGCCGAGCCGGGTCCCGCGAGATGGGGGGTGGGAGGCTGGGGGGGGTGGGGGGGAGCAGCGGCCGCAAGAGCTGCGTGATCAGATTGTTTGTGAAGCTGGCGGGTCAGCTTGTGGCACCTCCGGGGCCTCGCTCATCGCGCTTCTCTCAATGGGCCCCGCGGGAGCTGTTTTCTCCTCGGCTGGCTCGCACGATTATTACTGACCTTATTAAAATGAAATCAGAAACGGGCCACGTGGGGGCCCGGGTGAGCTCAGCGTGTGGATGAAAGACAATGATAGCTGAAATGATGGTGAATGCCTGTATGCTTTCGTGGGCAGCCCCGTGCGTCCGGGACAAGTTGTGTGTGTGAGTGGAAAGAGCTGCTGCGTGGCAGGATATTATTGACTTCTGCCTCGTTTAGTCGAGCCATTACAGTGCGGTGTGACAATCAACGGTGTTATTTAAAACACCCAGTTAATTAGGTATTTAATAAAGAAGCTGCACAGCGGTATTAGTTGTTGTATAACTGTAAGACGAAGCCTCCAGGTCCATCTTTACAGTGGATGTCACAACAGCTGTGGCGCAACATGTTAACGTGCTTAACTTATTCTCTCTTGCTGCACTACTCTTTTGCGTTGGGCCCAAAGCTTTGAACTTCATTTTCATATCAAACATGTACACATTTTGCATTGGTTTTGACAAAATCTGCCAATTCACAACAGACAGACTACAATTCATTAAAAGAATTGCCTAAGTACTGTTGCCCACTTAATGCTGTCTACTGTGGTAATTCCGCCTCCTGTCAGTTTTTCACACACACACACACACACACAGGCAGGCTCACAGGGTGAAAATAATTACAATTACCGCCATTTGCAAACTGTTTACATTTTATACGCTGTCAAGCTGTGATTCCAGCAGTTCACTCAGACAGCACCAGAACAAACTGCAAACTAAAACGAACGCAACGCACGGAAAGCGCTGCGGCCTTCCCTTTGTCTTTAACACCCCTAAAACACATCAAAAACAAATACATCCAATTAGGGACCCCTCACTCCACACATGCCCGTGCCCCCGGGAGACCAATAACACACCAATTATTCTATATGCTCCAGCGCGACTGCGGAACTGACGCGTAATGGGCGCCGGTGCCGGATGAGAGTTGTTGTCATGGCACCGCCGATCGCTGTGAATATCTCCCTCTCATCTCCTCAATGGCCAGTGACCCGTGTGTGCGAGGATAAGTTAGTTAGGGCCATTAATGTGGTCAAGGAAGAGTAGCATCCGTTTAGTAAGAGTCTTAACAGGCATGTGAGAGGCTGGATGACGCAGAACAGCATTTATCTCCACTTGTACAAGTTCGCTGCATGGTCAGCAGAAAGTTTGAAGACACTTATGCGATGCTTCATGTAAATATTGCCCATATTCTTTAGTCATATGCTAGTCCTGTGATTTGCCTGTTTTTTTTTTAAACTCCAAGGAGCTTTTGTGTATGAGTTAGATGTACAGTGAAAGTGGTATATAGGCTGAGTTTAGTGTGGTGGTTGTTTGAGGATAAATGCTTCCCCCTCACTGACCCCAGGAATTAATTTATAAGATGCCGCTTCCAAGAAAAGCCAGAGTTTTCATTGATCAATTAGGGTTTAGATAAATTAAGCTCTCGTGAGTGAGCGCTGGTCTGTCTCCTCCTGTCTCTACTGTCTCTGTCGCCTTTTCTCTCTCTCTTTCTGTCTCTCTCTTCGTGTGTGCACATGCGTGCTTGTGTGTGTGTGTGTGAGTATTGGTCACTCTGCTTCCTTTGCTGAGAAACACTGGCATCCCAGCTGAGTTGCTACAACCCTGATCTCACTGTGCTGCCTGCATTAATGAGCTGGTGAAAACATAAACATATACACACATCAAATCACCTCAGAACAATTACCAAACTCTTAAATCCCTCCGCTGCACATTGTGTCCTTAATTCCTAGCATATGTGTGGGTGCTATAGAAAGTGCTTATAAAATAAAGCACAGTTAACTGAATGTCACTTGCACTGTGATTTAACCTCACAGTTTTCCAAAAATTTCATTAAAAATATTTGAAATTTGCTTTCAATCTGAAACCGAAATGATGAGACTGTAAAACCTTTGTGGATGCAAATATAATTCAGCTGAATGGGGTTCAGATGAACATTGAAGGAGGGAATTGAGGAATGAGTTATGTGCACTCAAATCATTTTCACAAATGAGCACATGCTAACTGAAGCAGGCATGCTGTGGGTGTTGTGGGGGCTGGACGGAGGCATGCAGGGGCAGATTCGTCACATGTTTGGCTTAAATTAAAGGCCTTTAGGGACTTTTTGCCCCCTTCACCCCAAATCTCATTTCATCTTCTGCTTCAGTCCCGTCTTTCTGTCCCTACAAAGCAGATGATTTGATTTGAAGTGAAAATAATGTGAGTTGCTTATATATACATGGGTTAAGCCATATATATATACAAATATAATCTACCTCTGTGCATGTAATAAACTTACATTTCTCATTTGTGATTTTAAAAATGCATACAGCTTGCTTTCACAGTTCCTATGACTTACGTTTTACAAGCAATGGAAAATAAATGTGTGTGTAGTGAACTGAGCGGAGGTGTATTTTGACTGATGAAAGCACAGCAAAAGGAGCTAACTGGTTGGATGAGTGTTTGCATAAAACAGATTAGTTTAATGTTTCTTTTGTTTACAGAATAATATATTATACAAACAGTGCAGGCGGGTTCTAATTTTAAAAATTCAAATTCTGATAGAGTTAGGTCATTAATGGAAACCAGTGAATGGCACACATTATTCAGTCAAAAATAATAAAAACAGGAAACACTACTCGGGTTAAGAGGTAAAATTAATTCACAGGAAAATGTGCTTTAAATTGCATTAATGAAATAACAATAATTTACAGCTAGCCTGCACTATGGTTTAATGTGTAATAACTATTCAATGATAATTAAATATAATCCGGAAAGTACTTTCACGGGACAGTAAAACCATCAGGGTAATGGAGGTAATGTGCTTGAGATTACATGAAAAAGAGTTGCTGTGTGAATGGTTTTAGTTTGTTCTCCTACATCCTGGATTAACAGAGAAACAGACAAAAAAAATCTGTACATGTATGTTTTTCTATATGTGTGGTTGCATGCGTTTTTTATGTGTGCATGGTTGCATCTGCAGTGTCTGTAAAGGAAACATAGCGAGGCTTGACAGCCGTTGTGGCTGCTGAGTACTGCAGCAATCAGACAGCCTGCAGCCCGCTGCCACCAGACGCTGCTTTCATTAATTACTAAATAAAAACAAATTGCGAAACTAATTGAAATGAAGGATAATTCATTTCCACCGACCAGAGGCATTATTCAATTACCTCTGTGTCTGCACCCTTTGTCTTTCTGTCACTTAATTTTCATTCTCTTGTCTCAAGCAACCAATAGAGAGCTCAACAAGTGTGCTGGAAAAAAGTTATAATTCAAAAACTGCGTGCATAGAAATGGCTTCCCTTCCATTTAATGTGGGTTCACCGTAATTTTAAGTTCTGTACCACTAAGCTTCAAATATACATACAGCTCTATAATTTCTGGCATGTCTGAGAAAAGCATCTTTGAAAGTCTGTTGGGGTTAATGACTTGAATAAGGAAAACCAGAAATAAGTGTGACTAAAATCCGTCTCTTGCTGGTGTTAAACATTATATTGTGTGTTTTAGCACGTGTGCGGTAGCAGAAGATGAGACCTGTGAGTTGAGAAGTCTAAGATTGAATCATTTGATGAGCCAAATTCAACTTGACTCATATCGTCCTCGCTATTATGTCAGTGAATTGTGGTCAATATCGTGGCCACTGATTCACAACAACCGAGCGGAGGGGGAACTTTGATTTCAAGGAGGAGCTTTTTCCCACTGCACAGTCACTGTTCTTTATGTCTGCGTGGCTGAGCAGCAAGCATGGTTGTCTGAGGGTGAATACGTGCTTTAATCATCCCGCGCTTTCACATAACCCGACTGCTGTGCGCAAATTTTGGTTAGGGTTAGGAGAGACGACCCTGTGGGTGTGTTGTGCTCTCACTATGACGCTGAAAAGGGTTTGGAGAGTGAAGAAAAAGGTGTAGAGTGGGAAGAGCAAGACAAGTGGAAGAAAACAGTTTCAAAAGAAATCCGTCGGTCAGTTTGCAAACAGAGGCTGGTTTATATTTTAGTGTGAAATAACTGTTAATGATGTGAGTGTGAGCATTTGGTTGTCAAAGAGGTACAAAACAACAGTGGATGCATGGAGATTTAAATATTGAAAGTGAAAATACTCTGAACTTTACATGATGGTTTTGAAGAGTTTTTACCTTGAAGAAGCCCTTGCAGCCTTCGCAGGTACGCACGCCGTAGTGCTGGCAGGCTGCGTTGTCTCCACACACAGCACAGGTGCCCTCTCCTTGGGTGCCACGAGGGGGAGGCGAGGGCAGGCTATCCCCTAATAGAGGGCCACAAGGTCCAAGAGCCAGGGAGCGGAAGGCGAGGCTGCTGCCCCCAGCACCGCGGTGCAACTGGTACATGGGCTGGTCCAGGGGTGGTCCGTGAGGATGGGACACTGATGATGAGGAGGAGGAGGAAGAAGAAGAGGTTCGAACCAGTCCTCCTCCCAGGCTCTCATAGCCGCCGACGCTGCCACCACTGTGGGGTGGCGAGTGCTGGTAGAAATGTGGAAAGCGAGGGGACTTGAGGGAACCTGTCTCCAGGCCTGGGGCCAGGGAGTGAGGGTGGGACGGAGGAACCAGGGAGTGGTCTTCCCACAGGAAGGAGGTGCCAGGCTGTGGCGGCAGAGAAGGGGTAGTGGGAGTGGAAGGGGGGGACGGTTTAAAGTATATGGCGGAGGAGGACATGGCCTCCAGTGGTGGGGCAGTCGGGTAGCTCTCCTCCTCCTTTTTGATGGTGGGCCTGTGTGGGGGCATCTGGTAAATGCAGGAGGACTTAGGTTCATAGCTCCCCTCCACAAAAACATTGAAGCTGGGGAGGGAGGTGGTGGCAGCAGCAGAGATCTCACCCCCACCTAGGTCCAGCTTGGTGTAGTCTGGGGTCATGAGGTCAGAGCTGTAGCTGTCACCCTGGTAACTGAAGGACTGGCCGGAGTAAGCTGAGCCTGGAGGGGCGGGCCCGTACTGAGCCTGCACGCAGGGCATGTCTGCCAACGAAACACAGGGCACACACTGGTTAGAGCTGCGTGGCACACCAGGCCACGGGCTTTTCAAGCAAAATGCATTTTTATTTCCATTTTGTTAGTAGAACACAGGGGAAGCCTATAGCAACAATGATGAAATGTGGGAGTAAAATTTAAAGAAAAATTTATGATACACACTAATTTAAAAAAAGTGGAGCACATTTAAAGGGAGATTGTGTACAGAAACAGTGGAGGAAAGACTTGCGATTAAGTCTACATGAAGAAGGCAAATTTTATTAGAGGCACATGCACAGAAAAATAGTATTACATAGGCTGATACTTGAACAGTGTCTAAAAATGTCTGCACAGCTCTATTGGAACAGGCAGTTTTTTTTTCAGCTCTTAAAATCTAAAAGATGCACAGTCTCTTTTTCCTTTTAAATTTAAATGCACTTATCAGCAAATGAAAACTTAGAATTGATCATTCCATGTATTGCCATTCAGTCAATTTCCTTGCTTGAACACTTCTTGTGCTTGCATTGGGCAGGAATAGCAGAACTATTGGGAGCGCATACACACAGACATACATCTTCAAACATAACTGATTCATCCAAAGTTAGTTTGGTGAGGGATGCTGCAGATGATCAGAGCAGGATTATGATCCATGTGCATGTGTGCATGTGTGGGTGGGTGTAGTCTGGTTAGTCATATGGCAAAGCAGATGATACAACATTAAATAATAATGGAACCCCATAGTGGTGTTGGATGCTTGCTGCACAATCTTCCTGCACAGACACACAGACACACACCAACACACACCGGCACACAGCTTACAGATGCAGTGATAAATGCAGACAGAAACATAGACACAGATATTCCTTCTAACTGATACAGACGCCAGTCTGCATGTCTTAACCCCCCCCCCCCCCCCCTTGATTTAATTCTACCACAGTCCAAGCAGCAGGCCACCAGCTCCTTTAACTGCGCCTAAATGCTCTTGTTCTATCAAATCTCTGACGTAGCACATAACATCTGCGCGCATCTGAGCGCGCCCATGCAGCGTGTGCGGACTGATCAGTCATGAGCGTTTCCGTAGCCAGCGGGGTTTAGTGGTGTTTGCTCGGCTCTCCTGAGCTGGGGAAGTGTCAACACAACGCCGCGTCCATTGACGCTCTGCATGCGCGCGCTCTGCCGTAATCGCCCGAGTTCCCAGCGCGTCATGTTTGTCTAGTCAAATACGAGACGCATCGGTGCTGCTGTTGTTGGAGGACTCACAAAAATACCTCCATCCAAGCGGACTCGCGTCCCCTCGGTCAGGGAATTCAAGCCAATTCGCTTTATTTTCAGCTTCAATTCAATTTCAGCCTAATAAAAGTCCCATAACTTGATAAAGTCCCTGTTTCTTCTCCTCAAAAAACCTCGACAAACCGGGTTAAGCTATAACAAGACAATTTGAAAATTGCTTGGGACTTTACCTTTGCGGGTCAAATGTGCCTTATTAACTGCACAAATGTCACTCGTGGCACGAGCAGACAGAGTGACGCGTTCAGGTGGCTCCAGGACTGTAGGCATGTGCGCCTTTCACACCAGTATTACAGGACTCAAAATAGAGGCTCGTTCTGTCTCAGGTTCAATTATACCTGAGGGCGAGAATACATTTTGGCTGTGGGCCCACGAAAGAGATTATTTGGGTTTGAGAAAATATGATATACATCCATTTACCAATTTGTATTGATTTATTATGCTATTTATTTCTATTGGCATTTTATCGAGTGTATTAGAACAAAAAGAGAAGTGAAAATACATTTTCTCTCTGGGATCATGGTGATTTAAATCCATAATCCCATAATTAACTAATAAATAAATCCTATATTAAAATTATATTCTTCTTGGGTAGTGAGGCAGATTTTGTTTTATTTTATTTTATTTGTTTTATTTCCCTCACATAAAGGTTTGCCAGCCACAGCGTTCAGAAAAGTCTATACGATGTCTCAAGCACCAGCATTTTTTCATATTGAGGATATGACTCAAGCTCAAGGCCTACGTGCCCCTGACGTCATCTTTTTTTTTTTTTTTTCCTCTTTCAGGCTAAGAGTGACCAGCTCTTCAACCCACGTGGAAAAACATGCATGCAACATTATGGGCGTCATGGGGTTTTCTGTGCCTTAGCTAAAGATGATTTCTACTAACTAGGCATCAGAGGGAGAAAAAGAGATGTAAATTAAAAAAAAAAACACCTGTGACAAGGGAGAGTGCAGTGGTGAACTCTGTGGCTCTCTGTCATGTGTCAGTAGGTCAAACCCTCGGGCATTAGTGTGTGTGTGCATGCTTACTAGACTCACTGCACCTGTCATATGTCGACACTGCCTCATGACAGCTTGTGAGGCAAACTGAAATAGTATGTTTTTGAGTTGATTTTCCCAGATAAATTATGTAAGAAGAAAATACAGGTGTAAAGATCAAACTCTTTTTATGTTTTTTCTTCTGTGAAAGTCAGTATTTGTTTTTTTTTCTCTCTCTCTCTTTTTTTGCACAAGGACATGCATGCACACACATTTCATCCTGTTCAAGATGTCAGCGTACACCTGTGTATGCTCATTCTTCTAATAACATACACCCCCATTCGAAAAAGAACCTGTAAAACCACTTCTGTCAAATCTTGCCCTTTGGCTTTCATTCGGTGGCACTGGCTAGTTTACACTCAGCAGCACAGAAATACACACACACACCCGTGTTCACAGGTTTGTATCCTCTCTCACACACCAGAAAAAACAGAGCTCAATCACAGGCCTAGTTTGGTTCTAATGTCACCAGTGACTCCAACACCACCACTGGATTGCCTGAATTACACTTGCATGCAAGCATACGTGTGTGTTTGAGCGAGAAGGCAGACAACCCAAGAAGCAGAGTCAGACAAGGGTGGCGCAGCTTAGTGAGGTGAAGGGAAACAGTCTCTAACCTCGAGGTGTGCATTTCAACTGGACAAACTGCAGCTGTTCCAATAACTGAGTGCGCTTGCTCATTGTCAGAATGCCATAGATCTAACAAATGAAAACATCAGGTTGTAGACATAAATGAGTAACATTGCTTTTTTTTTTTTCTTTTTCTTTTTTGGTCATTAAATCATGAAACAAATTTGTTTGAATTCACAGGCCTCTCACACAATACATACGCACACACATATAAATAAAAAAAAACACAAAGCAGAGATACACAATTACACCACAAGTCACTTGACGGTAATAACTAACATATAAGTCTAATGTCTGGGTGGGTTTTTGCAATATAAAAAAGGACAGACGTAAAATTGTGTGGGAAGTGATAACTTATTCAACAACAGTTAATTTGTTTATTAATATAGGGACTACTCTGTGAGGATTAAGAAAACTTTAATCACACAGTCATATATATATTTATATATACATATACACAGAGATATAGCTAAGACTTGAGGAGCTTGTTGAGTATTAGAGGTATCATTGTCTTTGACATGCGATTAGTTCTCAGCTTCAGGGTTTAAATGTGCTGGTTTCATAAATCTCTTATCTTAATGATTAAAATGTCAGCTCGGTCCGGGCCGAGACACCCACACACACACACACGCACAAACACACACATACACACACGTATAAAACTATAATCGGCATAAAACCAACATGTTTCTGTATCCTATCACGTGACTGCAGAAATGAGCTGAATCGCTCATATAAATTTGTTCACGATCTGATTGAAGCCATAACTTAAAGTATGATTTTATTCCTAAATTACACTTCAGATATATATTTTTTTCTACATCAATTATTCTTCCTTATCCAAACAACTGTCACCCAATAACAGCGCAAAAGAAACCTGTCTCTGCAGCTGCACTCAAGAAAGAAAAAGAAAGAGAGACAGACAGAAAGAAAGAAAGAAAGAAAGAAAGAAAGAAGGAAAGAAAGGTGCGCTTGTTGTGTACCTGGTGAAAGAGCTTCGCGCTGAATGGTGCTGGGTGTCTGGGATTTAGGGGTGGCGTGGCTGCGGCCGGGACAGTGCTCCTGGAGCGGGGAGGACTCGGCGGTCTTCGCGGGGGAAGGATCCGGTCGCCTTGGCTCCGAGCTCTGCTGGGCGCGCTCTTCCGAACCTGTGCACCGGTGGGAGATGCAAGTTACAGCGAGTGATGTGGCCGCGGCAGGCTGGATGACAAGGTGAGCACTGTCACCTTCACGCGGCGAGGACGAGCACACAAACAAAAATGAAAAGCAAGTTGATGTTTTCATGTTGTTTTAGACGACGAGGCCCGAATTTACATCACCTCCCCAAAACTTTGCGCACAGCAAAATCCAAGTGAGGTTGCACAAAAGTCTTAAAGTTCCGGAAAAAAAATGGAAAAGGGGGAAATGTGCAATTAGAAAGTAAATGGGGACGAACTTGATTTAGTTAGAAGTAAGGGGTTATTTGTGAAAAGGTAAGTAAATCGGATGAAGCGATGCAAACAGAGGAGAAAGTGGATAAAAACTGATGTATGCTCCCAAAACGAGATGACGGTAAATCAGCACACACATCCATGCAAATGCAAAAAACATAAGTAGAAGATTTAAACATTTACATCGAACACGTACAATTTTTAAGATGAAATGCGACACTGAATCAATGCTACAAAGAAAATATCAAGAACCACAACTGAGGGCTGTGGGCTCATTTCACAACTCACTCTTACGTGGGCGACGGGTTTCATTGTATAACAAAAATGTGCCCCGTTATTACCATAATTTGAATATGATCTCCGAAAGATAAATTCACCGAGGAGAAAGAGAAAAGTTCTACACACCTACAAAAGTGAGAACTTTTACAAAAGCCGTGTGTGCCAGCGCGTCCAGGCCATCCACTTTCGTGCCTCTGATCGCCACCTTATTGGTCTGCTCAAGGTTCATCCAGAGGGAGAGATAAAAATCTCGAAATTTTTTGGAGAGTCGGACCCGAAACCGAACCGGCGGGCTTCTGTGCGCCGTGCGCCTCTAGATCTCTCAACTGCAAAAGAGCGCACGGTGGCTGGTGGATTTCAAGGCCCAGAGCGCCCCCTCTCTGTCACACACTCCCTTATATGCCCCCCCCCCTCCCCTCCCCTCCCCTCCCCTCCCTCTCTCTCTCTCTCTCTCTCTCTCCATTTGCCACACAGGCACACACAGTGGTATGGTTCGGTTGCGAGACCACTTGGTCTTCTAGCGAGTATCTTAAACACAATCTGGTATCAAGTTTCATAATCAAGGTTTGGGACAACACCTGTAGCCTGTCGGGTCCCTTACCTGTGCGTCAACAGATTCAACTCTGTGATAATTAGTTTTTTTTTAATGAAACACTGGTCTCACGGGCCATTTCTGGAGGGAAACACCGGGGCGCAGTGCGCTCTTTTAGTGGTTCTTTAGTTGAATATAACTGTTATAGAAATCTAAAGCCGCCCCCCCCCTCACCTAACCCTCACCCCCGTGTCTCAAAATGTGACAATCAATGAAAGAAATATAGTTTGATTAACATTTATCTGATTACGGCTGATTTGAAACAGTTAAGTCATTATTCAATTCTTCGCTGTGAGACAAAAACATTTATGCCTCGAAAGGGACCTAGAATAAGAACAGGAACAAGATTTCTACGGTCTCATGTATCTCTATTCTTGCATAACCTCTCATTTAAAGAGCAGAATCGTACGTGAAGGCGCTGCTATCAGAACTTTTGTGAAAGTGTATAATTACCCTCCTTCACTCAAAAGTATAGGGTACATATATTTTACAGTGAAACATTCAGTCCACTCCCCCCCCCACCCCTACATGAGCAAACGAGTCCTCTCTTGCTTCAGTCTCAGCCCGAGCCGGCCGGAGGGGCTCTGGCCCCGCGCGCACCGGTAACCAGGAGAACGACGTGAGAGCTGCAAAGCACGCGCCCCGGAGCGCCGGTAGGCCCCGGTAGCCCCTCACAGTAATAACTGCGGACAGTGCGAGGCTTCCAGCAAACAGAGGCAGAGAAAAGAGTGGACATAAAGGAGAGACTAGGGAAATATATGAGCACTGTAAATCAGCCCTGAGAGGGAGAGTGTCAGAGGTGCCTGTCCGCGTGCGTAAACCTGAGAGTGTGAGAAAAAAAAAAAAAAGCGGGTAAAATAAGTGAGTTACTTGAGCACATCAGCTGGGGACCGTCATTTTCCACGCAGCATTAATAGGTATAGAAGTATAGCAGTGTGTATTGTCACATGTCTTCAGGGCACATTTCACAGCGGGCAACAGAAATTTGGCGTGGCTTTTTCCTACGAGCGGTGGGAGGAGAGGCCGTGTCCCCCGAGGAGTCAAGACACGGTTTATCTGTGGCGACTGACCATATCAATTCAACTAAAGTCTTAAAACACGAATCAATGCTGTATAAATGAAAATACGAATGATTTTGGAGGCGGAGAGGCGCACCATACTGGTTTAACGTTTACTGAAACATGAAATATGAACTCAAACACAACTCCTATCTCCAATATAAACTCACATCCAAACGTAACGCACCATGCTATACTTAAAAAAAAAAAATCCCTCTCTAACAACAGAGTGTCATCATAAATCCGTCAGGAAGCTGTTTAACAAGGATACATATGAAATCAAAGCGCACTGACTCTATTCTCCCTGGTTGTGTCTGAATGTAGGTTAGGCTACTCTCCACTCAGACCATTTGCGCGTCCGACTCCACTCCTCATTGTGTGAGTGAGAGGCATCTAATTTCCATGACAACCAAAAAGGATATGATACATTCCCAGCGCAAATTAAATCCGAATTCAGATTCATTTGGAAACACCACGCGGAGATACTAGAGGAACAGTTACATGCGCCTTGGAGGTTTCCATATCAACAGGTGAGGTAGCCACATAAAGTTTAACACCACGGACATCAGGGTGTAAAGTCAACGCGACACGTGGTTTGGTTATGATGAATAAACACATATGAGAGGTTTGGTTTGTCTGGAAGTCTAACAGTATATAGGCAGCAAATCATCGATCCATTCATTCATAGTTTACTTACCGGTTTGCTGTAGCGGTTCCGTCTTTACATATGGTAATAACCTCGCATGAAGTATCCCTTTTCCATCCAGAATAATCACAAAGAGATGAAAAAGAAAAAATAGAAAAATACTTCGAAAATACTCTTAGTAATACTGAGAAGGCACAAACGCATCGGAGGTAAAGAAAAAAAAAAGTTTCGCGATCTTCTTCCTACTTTTTCTAAAGCGAGAAAAAAGTGAAAAAAATAAAATAAAATCAAATAGTAGAAATAAAAGAAGATCAAACTCCCCGGTATGAGGAGTGTGTCTGCGTCCGTTCCAGTGAGCTGATAGTGTCAGTGCTGGTGGTGCTTTGCAAAGTGTGTGGAGTTGTAACGCGGGTTTGTTTATGTGCGCAGTCTGAGGGGAGAAAGTCAAATAGAGCATTTATGTGCGCTCAGCCTCCTCACAGACGGCTGGTATGCGCTACGTCAATGTGACGCCATGGGAGAGGTGACGTCACTCAAAGTAGAGCTCCCTCTCTTGCGCTCTCCGTACAGTACGAGACACATAAGCCCCGAGCGCCTGTGCCAGAGAAACAGGGAGAGGAGAGGATCAGCCAGAGGCGAGAGACAGAAGCGCTTGGTTTGATGGTTGCAAGACACGTAGCTGCGGAGGATCCGCTAGGAGAGCTGGGAACACAGGAACAGACCTCACTCTGCGTTTACCAGAGTCTTCAGACCAAATTAGACTGTGTTAAGATAACTACGATTTATAGTTAATGCAAAGTGTTTAAAACATGCATTAAAAATATACATTAAAATCACGAGTTAACCCTTGACCTTTAGTAAACAGTAATTTGTTAAATAAATAAAGGTACAACTGTGATGGAAAAAGTACTGAGATCATGGATATGAAACAAGGGGCCCCCAGAGGAAGAGGTGCAAACGGCCCCCCACCAACAGAGGAAGAAGAAAACCAGACTGAGACAATACAACCACAAACCATTGAGGAACAAGTGTAGTCTTTTTCTGTGACTTCAACTGTACATCTCACAGATGGTTATTGTAATTAAATTCACTTTGTGGTAACTTGGCATCTTTACGTAGCTTTAGTTCGTCATTTGCATTTATAATATTGGTCATGTGTGCCAAGTTTGAGCCATTTTGCTTCACTTTTTTTTTTAATTCAATTCTGTGTCCCTGTGTTGCTTACTTAAAAAAAAGTCCTCTACCAGCTGGGGTTTTTTTTTTTTTGGCTTGATTTTTAAAAAACTTCTTTGTGGCTGTTTTTTTTTTGCCACATTTATCAGATTCTGAAGCGGTTTGTTTCTATATTCTCTGTGGTCAGTTCCATGCTTCCAGGCCTGTTTGTGTGTGCTGGTTTGTAATATATGCTTGTGTTGTTAGCCCATTTGAACTATGTTAAAGTGTTTTTTATTACCGTGAGATATATTTAGTGTACTTTGGTTGTATGCTTTATTGACAGAGATTCTGTATTTGGCTTATATTTATGTTCATGTTTTTGCTTCATATCTTTTATGTTCTGCCTTTACTAACCATGCAACATAAACAACATTACCCCTGCCATTCTGCTTCTTCTCATTTTATCCCTCTTCATTTACTTCTTTTCTGCATCTTATTGTTACCTCTTTTTGGTAAATATACTGATACTTTTTCTGTTACAAGATCAGAGGTCCTTGACTTTTTTGGTCAAATGGCACAATTAACAATCTGTTCTTAGCTTAGATCCTTTCTTTAAATAAAAATTACTCATTTCAACACAATCCATACATTTCAAGAAAGAAGTCTTGAAGCCACACTCTTACTGGATAAAATTAATTAAAATTACCCAAGTGAAAGATTTTATTTAGCAGAAAATGTTCACTGTCAGTGCAAATTTTCTGACTGATATTACTGCTGCATTTTTCTGCTCAAAAGGATTAAGAGATAAAGTGGTGGAGTAAAAAGTACTGTTTGCCTCTTCTATGCAGATGAAATGAAGCACACCACAATTGAAGTACCAATAAAACTAATAAACTCAAAAAAAAAAAAAAAAACGAACTTTTTTTCTTTTTACCTATGTACAATTGTCAGTAAATGCACTTAGCTGTATTCATCCACTGGCCTGTATATGCAAAGTCATAAGGGGTCTGAAGCTTTTTCAGCCATAATCTAGCAGAGACATGAGGTGACACACTAGAGAGATAATCTTTCCAACAGGTGGTTACACTCAGACCTAGGGTTGGTTTAAAATGACCAGTCAACCAAACCTGCATGTTTTGGACTAGTTTTGGAGTGAGAAAATACCAACAGAGCACAAAAGCCACAGTGAGAACATATAGATTCCACACAGGAAAGCCCAGTGCCTCAGAGCAAGAACTATGCTGGTTTAGCTATAGTACTGTCTGTCATCAGTTCCGTATTACGTGACTGTGTCATAATGAGTTTTGAATAGATTTCTGGCAGCACAACAAGAGCCAACATATGAAGCTCTTCAGAGGAATGCTGAGCCTTAGGGGCATTTTAAATCTCTGTCATGTTATTTTTGTCATGGCACAGATCATCAGGCAGCACTTTTTCAAGCTCATTATAGCTATCACTTATTTCAAAAGCTTCCATAACTCAGCACACCACTATAACAATTGGTCCTATTGGTTGCGTCTTAAAATGCTGTTTAGAGATGTAAAATTATCCAGCTAGATGTTCTTACCGTTCTCCAACACAAATCAACATATTTGAATCGACTAATCCTCCAGAATCAGATTTCACTTCACAACCTTGTTATGCCAAAACACGCATTTAAAGAAAATTCCTGAAACAAGGGATATTACAACAATAGAAAATAGGATTATCTTAGTCTTTTTGTGGAACCTATGACGTTTAAGGCTCAGAATAACCCTGACATATCAAAAATGAGTATTTTTGGAATACAAACATGTTGTTTTTGAAATTATCCTGGCTTCAATTCATTTAAATACTTAAAAAAAAAAAAAACAACCTGATTTGGAAAAAGTCTAGCAATGTCCCAAAGAATGAGGAAAGTGTATCAAATTATTATTATTTTTTTTGTTCAGGACTTTTGTAACTTTATAAACCTTTGTTTTTCACCTTTCCAACTTTTGGAATGCAATGTCTTAAACAAGCTATTTTAATTGATCAGGAACAAGTGGTGCATTTTTATTATATTTTCTATGAGCCATGGTAGAAAATAATGAATCACCTGCAGAAGTAAATAACACCTCTTCTTTTAATTTATATTAAAAAAAATACTTTGGTTTAACTAATAATGACACTCAAATGAATTACAAACATTTTTTTCTCTATAAAAGTTTGACTGAATTCTTGGTTATAAAAGCTTTTTTGCTTATAAATTCATGTACAAATGCTGTTGTTTAGGTCCATAGTAAGTATCATTTTATTTTGAAGATAATGGGTTCATGAACAGAAAATGTAGTCAAATTAACATTCAGATCAATCACTAAAAAGTAAAGCAGAGATTCAGAAAACACCCCAGCAGCGTGACCGACAACCTCAAAATTAAAAAAAGCTCCTCCGGACTCTGGGATCCCGCAACTCACAACCACCAATCACGGGGCGCGTATTTTACTGTCAACGTCGTAATTCTGGCCAATGATGAAACTCGGGGGGCGGGAAGAGCCTTGACGCACTGAGGCTCGTGATTGACGCAAGCTTTGTTACTAATTTTAGCAGCTGGCGAACTGAGGAAGGGTGAGATAGCAGAGAGCCTATTCATTGTGCCGGGGCGGGCCCGACAATTTTAGCGTTGCAATTGTGACCCAGCCAAGCCAAATATAGTCGTAGACAGGTATTTTTAGCCATTAAGCGTGTCCCCGTTTTCATTTGGCAAAGTGCGATATAGGATACAGTTTGAAATGAGCCACGGCTCCAAAATCGGCACACTCAGTGTTAACCAGTTGTCCCGCTGGACTGTTGTACTGTCAGCTGACAGCCAGCAAACCCAGAGAGAGAGAGACAGAGAGAGGGGAGCCGTCCAGAGTAGATCTCTCTGCCACGGGCTCCCTCCCGTTCAAGGCAAAGGGGAGGAAAAGACCGTAGATCCGAAGATAAACAGAAACCAGGTGGTTTAACAGACGCACTCCGCAGGTTTGTGAATGTGATGACTTGTAGCTTCAGGTTGCGCTGCGCCGCTGCTTCTCCAAACCTGAGACGTCTCAGCCGAGGAGGACTTGACCACCGCTGCTGCGGGGAAAGTTGTCGATGAGCGATTTGATATTGAAACACACCCGTGACAGAGTGGAAGGCCACCTGCTCTGGGAAATCTCTCCTGGGCGGTGGTGGAGAGGAGCTCTTTTAGTACATTTACCCAAGTAGTGTTCAGAAGTACTCTTCTGAGATAGTCCTACTTGAGTATTTTCCATTTAATGCAACTTAACTACAGTTTTTAACAATGGATTACATTACCAAGTTAAAACAAACAAAAAATGATTAAACCAGTGGTTTCCAAACTTTTGAGTTTTCTGAAGTTTCCTAAACAGCGTTGTTGTAGTCCAGGTCAGATTCCTGACTTCTGGTTGTAAAAGCTCCCAACAAATAGTCATTTCTCCATCTGTGTGTCACACATGGCTTTATTTTATTAAACATAAATGATCTTACTCACAATGAAATACTTATGAGGGGGGAAAAAAAACTGAAAGCAGTTTTATTTCTTTCCCCCTAGAAATATCTAAGGACTTGCTATATTTTAATATGGAAATTTAGAAGTGTAGTTTAAACCAGCTTCACCTTTAGCAGCTAAAACAGCAACATCGTAGCAGTACACTGAAACCTAAGCACTTCCAGAGACCAAGCAAGTCATTTTGATTTAATATCTGAGCTACATTTTTTAACTTCACGCAGGATTCTTACTTGTGTTTTTACATCTGTACATTGGTAGTTTTATTCATGTAAAGTATCAATATTTGTGTCATACTTTAAAATGACAAAATTACAGATAAGAAAGCCACAGAATTGCTTGAAGCACTATATGCATATCCATCAAACCAGACTCTGACCCACATTCTTCCACCTTCTTGCAGCAACACTGTATTAACGATTTACGGTGAAACGTGCAGGAGATCCAACATTCCTGTTAACTGCCAAGTTTGGTTGTAGCACAGTCAGTGTGACATGATTAATACAATTGTAAACACCAGTCATTCCTATTGTGGTGCAATTAGCTGCTGGGCGTGCAGATCACATGCTATACAGCATCGGCAATCTAGAGTCATTCAGTTGTAATTTCCCTTTAAAATGGCCTGCCTTAATTCACAATGGCACTTCAGATGCGAGTAGTTTGCAAATTTTTTCTACCATTTGATGATGGCCAGCGCTGGTTTAGGTATATTACGTGGTGATTATTCATCAGTCGATCTCCTTATCCTCTCAGCTTTCTGATGTGGCTCCCCTCTGTTTCTTATGTCCCCAGCTTATCATTGAAATCTTCACTAAATTATAAGTTGACCTATTTCCGTCCCTGTGGTTTTTAGAGCAGAACATATCCTATAGGCATAGATCACAAGATTGTCTGCATGTCCTGTGCTCCTCGATCTTGTCAGAGTTGGGAAGTGATGTGTGGGTCATGGGGGGCACATTGTTATAAATGAAACATTTATTCAAATAAAATAAGAGAATATAGGGGGGGTGTCATGTAAAACACTTTACAGCTTTGTTATTTTGAAGGCTCGTTCTGAAAATGTGTCAATGCTTGTCTCCCTGTGTTTGTGTGTTCATCTGGGTATCTCCCATTCCTTTTGGTTCTTCGACGTGTCAGCTGCCTTGGCTGTGACCCCACCGTGGTGACGTGTAATCCAGATTAGTCTGCTCTCTTATTCTGCCTGGCATGGAAGTTATTAGAGATTATGACCATGTCCTTTTAATAGAACTGGATGTGTGGATAATTAACTGCGTCCACTGTTGTCGCGTGTCAGGTGACTCACTCACACATTCACTCATGCTCACACAAACGGCCTTTTATTTTGTCACTTTGCAAGGCAGCGCATTGATTAACATTAATTCCCTAACGACTCTGTGTACTCTAAACCAGAGCTAGTACAAGCTTATACCGACACTTAACTGTAGCCAAATCCAAAGTTATGAACCTAAAAGTGACTTGTTTACTTCAAAGAGAAGTTTTGTTCCCTAAAATTATCCACGAAATGTGAAAGTGTTAGCTGAACTGAGCTTACATATGCTGTTTGGTGTGTAGCCTCCTCGGCTCGGTGCTGAAGTGAGGAACAATACAAAAAAGGAAACATAAACCCTGTAACTCAAGCTGCCTCAGTGGAAATAGCTCCTAGCCTGCTACAACACACTGTTTCTAAATCAGTGGCACATAAACAGTTTTTAAAGCACCCTCTCTTTAATCTCTGTGCTGTCTTTTGTGGTTAGAACCGAATTAGAAAGCGCTAATATCTCTCCTGTGCTGCTAAAAACAGACAAGGTGAGCACGTTTTGCTAATACTTATGTTTTTACTCTCAGTCAGCATCTGTGCACTCACTCACTGCCAGTCATACTGTCTTATTTAGCTACATAGTTTTACTAAATTAGGATGCTGTTTTCGAAAAACATGCAAATTTTCTAATTCGAAGTTGATTCATTCATTTTACTGCCAGACAAATTGTGCTTTACAAATCTGATAAATAATTCCCTCGGTTCTTCTTCAGTTTGCATTCATATCTTATTGTCCTCCAATAAAGAGTCAAGATTGACAGGTTGAGTGTGTTGCTTCAGTGCACAACTGTTCAACGCTTTGAGGCTTGTCAGTGTTGTCTGATTAATGACAGAGGAAGTTGGGTCTTTTGTACAAGGAGACGCGCAGTGTAGGACTCTTGTGTCGAGCGCTACTGGTGCACATATTGCAGCAAGATGCACTGAAGTCTTCTTGTCTCGTCACAGAGCATTAGTGAGAAGTGGTTGTGTCAGTTTTGAATGAGCTCTCTATGTCTGTGGTCAAGGCACCAGAACCCAGCACTCTGGTGACACTGGAGAAAGAGGAAGGACAGAAACAGTGGAAGGCTTTTATCTTCCTGTCACCAAATCTGCTCCAACTGTACGTCAGAGTGCAAGTTTGGGTGGGAGGGGGAATGGGTGCGGGGGAGAGGATTGCTGGCGCAATGGCAGGGTGCTCAATGGTGGCATTCTTCCTTTTCTGTGGGGACGCGCTCACACACACACACATATACGCGGAGCTACGCTAGGGGATTCCCCCCAGGAGTAATACAAACCATCGCTACCTTATCACACCAGTGCCCAAAGACAGGAGAGAGGAGTGTAAAGCGAAAGGTGTACTTAATGTCACTAAAGTACTCTGTGGTAGGCAGTGTGAATTCAGCCCAGTCTTGTGTTTTGTTGTCTTAGTTTTTTCCCCCCATGCATTTATCTGACTTACTTAGTCCTAATATGCTTATGTACATAGACCTTTTAAGCTTGTGCAGAGAAGTGACAGTAAAAGAGAATACACATCACATTAATACACATTTCTTCATTGTAAAAGTTGAGCAAGATGATTTTTAGGGATGACTGCAAAGTCTTCATTAGGACTTTAGCAATTTTGCTGTCAAGTCAGCATTATCTTCTGTTCACATTTGTGGCAGGAGGGGAAGTTGAGTTGGAGTCATGTTCTGACAGTGGTAGGGTTCAAAGGGTCCACGGGACCAGCGGGATTATCTTTACATCAACTCTGAAATTTCTCCTTGAGGACTCGCACAGAAGCTTCTTTAAGCACCATGTTGGGAGGAAAAAAGACATATATTCAACCTATTATGCACATGTTCACACGCAGTTGTGAGCAGTAGGTGTGTGTCAGGCAGGATCCAACGTGCTACAACACTCACACTGTATATTGTATTTCAAACCCTATTAAGCGACCAACTGTTTTCGTGATGTTGGGTTTGGCCTGGAGCCTCTCTTACAGAATTTTTCTTACACTTGAAATGATCTATCATCAGGTCTATTGCGTCCTTTTTTTTAAATGAAACAAGTTAGAAGTGCAAAAGAAACAACACCTCAATATTTTAGGCTGCAGTTGTTTATCAGTAATACAGGCTGCTAATGACTCTTATTACTGTGACCATTGAAAGTTTGTTTACAGCCTTTGAGCCTTAGAGATGAGTCCGATTTCACATTTATTAGCCAGTCTGCATTTTGACAGTGGCATGCAGAAGATTGGTTAGTCCTGCTCAAATGTCTGTCTGAGCTGCAAATAGCATGTAGTAAATCCCAGAAAGGCATGGAGTAAAAAAAAATGTTGCATATTAAGTAATTTATTGTACAGTTTTAGAGCGAATATCAAAAATGAAAGGAGAATCACGATTTGGCTTGTTTATTGTTTCGAGAAATTTGAAGCTTCAGACATTGTCCCAATTATCAGTTGCCATCGATTTCTGGAAGTGCAGACTTCCAGATCCATCAGCCTGATATAGTGGTGGTGCACAAACATCCGAGGACAGCAGTAGTGATAGACAGCAACATTGAGGAAAGATATTACATGATTAATCATGTATCATATATTACTTAAAGTATTCAATCCAGAAAGTGTATGTTTGTGCACAAGTACAGTAAATGAATGAGCATGAAGGCAATAACTTAATAAAATGTCAAAAGACTTCAAACATTGGAAACTAGTGGAAAGTCTTTGCGTATTTAGTGAGACATTGCAGCAGTAGCCCAATGCATAGAAATGACATCATGTGAGGTTTTGGACTGATGATGGCGTTATCAGTTTCAGCTATCCCACTGGTTCCCATGTAGATCACGGTGCGCTAAGGTTTTGCAGCTACCAGTTTGAGAATCATTATGTCAAAGAGTGTTAGGCAAAGTGTGTTACTTCACATCCTGCTCAGCTCTGCATAAGATGTCTCAAGTGTTTAACTGAAAGTCCCTCACAAATAAAGATGTGTTTTTCCCTGTCGTTCTTTTTGACCTTTCCTTTGCAGAACGAAGAGCGCAATAATGGTTCTAATCTCTGATTTTTAAGTTTGACCTTAAATCTAAGACAGGAATGAATATGAGCAAAATTTGTGACAGAATGACAGAAAGCGATCTTGGTAGAGTAGGTTTTATGACGTGAAACATTTTTCAACACGTCTTTCTGTTGATTCAGGACTTTTGACTCTTTATCCCAAATTAGTCTCAGATATGATTCAGTGACTGTCACACCTCATGTCATCACTCCTTAAAATAACTACAAAAAATGCCAACCAGATCTTCTTGATTAATAATCATGTACCTGCCAGTCAGAAACGTATCTGCTGTCCTGTCATCCAGCAGAAAAAACACATTTTTCAACTGTTGTTAGAATTTAACTTAAAACTTAACCTAGCAGTGGTGAATTTAAGTGTGTGTGGGTGTGATTTGTAAGATTGCGTGTGGAAATATGTGAACAGTGGGTGTATGAGTCATTTTTGTGTAGGCAGTTGTTTAAAGGCCATTTTCTTGAAGTCTGCAGAAACAGGAACACAAACTTGTAAGTGTATGTTTTATGTGTGTGTGTGTGTGTGTGTGTTAGAGATGTGGCTTTGTCATTAGGGTTGAAACACTGCAGGACTCCCCTTCTCAGAGTGTTTACATCAGGATATCAGATAAGCAAACAGACAGAATCCCCTGATAACTGAGAAACAGTTGCAACTTGAAAACACTCTGAGCAGAGTAGGAGCATTAAAAACGGTTTACTTGCAGTTTTTATATAAATCTGACACAAACGAAGCTGGGGTTGAATTGTGATCATGCATTCAGTGTTTTTTTTTTTTTAATGTTTGTAAATCCCTACAGTATTTTAACGTGTGCACATGCATTTGTGGATTAAGAAATGTATTTGTGCCTGTGTGAGAAACAGCTGCCCTTTAGTAACTCGCATGATCTTGCTTTATTAGGAGTTGTGCAATCTGGTTGAAGAACCTGCACACCTTCATTAGTTTCATTTAAGATCAATCAAATGCCATTTCATCAGTCCAGGTATTGTCTTGCCAGCTTGTAGTTGTAGTTAAGCTGGTTGTGTAAAAGACTGCTGACAGTTTGGTTGTTGAGTCATTGTCACTGACGCCCTTCAAGTCTCCAACACTTGAACAGAATGTGTGTGTGCCTGTGCGTATTCAGGGAGTTTATTCTCAACGTATGGGGTACAAATATGTAATATGTGTTCGATGCTTCACTGTTACTCTGACTAATGTCAATCTGGGTCATACGCTGACCACAGGGGTTTGTGCAAGGGCAAACACAACAGAGATGAACAAGTGGTTGCATTTCTCCATGAGTCACAGTCGTGGGCAGCGGTGGAAAGTTTCCTTGTTTGGGCTATTCCCCCCGCTGACACTTTTGATGCTCTTATGAAGTATTTGATAACGTTCGCAATAAGCTTGTAGTACCCTTTTACTTCAGTTTGTGACCTCGGACAGTACATGAACCTAAATATCACTTTTTGTTGTTGAAAAAAAAACCACACATCAGGAAACGGATACAGCTTAAGAGTCATGACTTATACTATTTATTATGTCCATGTCCTGTTCAGTACACAGCAGCATTTAATATTTTATACTTATTCATGCAAAGGTGTTTTTCATTGGTAATCGAAGGAAAAGATGTGTTATTGTTGATAGATATTATTGCGTAAGTAAATTGCAGAACTATAAGCCATAATCGTGAGCTGGTATCTGCAATATTTGGACCCTGACATTTAAAATTACCTTACAGAGGTAATTCTGCTATCATTTATTTAAATGTTTTATATTTTCATGCCTCCTTTGAAAAGTACCTATCTCCTTATATTTATCCACACACACACACATATATATATGTGTGTGTGTGTGGTAGAGAGAGAGAGAGAGAACCTGTGACAAAACACATGTACTTAAGAGAATCAGCATGGCCGTGTGGAAATGAATAAAATATATATCTCTTCACAGTGACGTTACACAAAAATCATAAGTATAACTGGGGAAGCAACTACCTTTTTATTGTATTTGAAATGTTCCATTTTTGACAAGTAAAATGACAGTTTCTGTTGCTTGTGAGTCACTAGAAAGGTTTTTTCATTTTTGTGTCAAAAGAGAAACTATTCTGTGACAACTTGCTCAAATTACATGTTTGTTTATGTTTATTTGTACTTGAATTTATCCATCATATAAAAAAAGTTTTTTTAATTTGGTTTTATCTGCACAAGAAAAACAACGTCACAGCTAAAAGGAGAGGTGTTTTTTCCCCTGATTTGATCTTCAGGGGAAATCTTGTTCGTTCCTCTGCTTTTTTTCCAACAGTCTTTTTCCTCATTGAGTGAATGAGCTTCTTTGAATCTGCTGACCCGGCCTTGTTGTGCTGTGGCGAGTTCGAATTCTGGGGTCATTTTGGTGTACATGTTTGAAAGGAGCAGTTCTCAGTGTCAGGAAGTTACAGTTTATTACGGTGCATGTAAATGGGGATATCAAATTTGCAATTTCTTCATTTTCTGTTGCATTCAAAAACATTGGAGACATAACAGTAATCGATAACATATACATGTATAATGCTTTATCTTGACAACATCATTAGACGGTAATGTGATGCTGATGTTGATTAAACTCGAGCAGCTCCCCGTACGGGGATGTTACGCAACGAGAGAATGAACCACATGGGTTCAGGGACTGCAAACAAAAGGGCGACAGAGAGAAAACACAAACAAACAATTAAAAACTCACCAGTTGAGTGGTATGTCCAGTTAGTTTAGTGGCAAAATTCAGCTGTTTTTAGTCAAAACTGAAGAACAGCAGTCCAAAAAAACACGAAGCCCGAGAAACCAAGTTGTCTTTAGTACTTTTTATGGGACACTGATGTGATGTCCAAATAAAATGAATCTACTTGTGACTTTGAGTAAAACACGGAGACTTACAGAATCTTATTTCGTGTTATCATACCCATGAACAGAAGAGATCAAGTCTTCCATTTCTGCAACATAATAAAAACAGAAGTAGCTTCTCCTCCTTTTTTCTACTGTCTTCCCCATTTTTCCTGCACTAACATCTCCTTGTTGCCTGTCCTGCACAGCACATACAAGTTAGCTGAAAAACCTCGCTCAGCACATAAAAACATCTCAAGAACGTATTAACGAGGTCAAAAACTTGATCCGTAAAAGAGAGGGACTTTATACTTTTAACTTGATGCTAATGGTACCTCACTAATTTTTGAAACTTCCAGTTTTACAACCCTTTTAATATTGCACATTGTTCTTTCTTGTCGTTGTTCGAATGTAAACTTTTAAAACTCATTTATGAATGTTCTGGTTTTCGTGTTGGAGAGATTTATAGAGATTTCTGATACGCGCACACATTTTTGAACACAGCCGTTTAGATCAATAACCATCATCCAACTGATAAGCTGGTGACTGAACTTCTTTTAAACATTCATATCTGCTTTCTTTGGGAATTCTGACGGGTAAAAGAGAATGTTGTCATTTTCCAACTAACTTCATAGGAATTCCCGTTACCATTTTTGCTTTACATTTTTTTTTCTTCCAGGAAATTGGCCAAAATTAGGTGGGTGGGGGAACATTTTAAGCCTAAATCCAGTCCAGCCGGTTGAAAAATATTTAGCATTATTATGTTCCACTTGGATTTCGGAGACAAATGGCTTTTGTGCTCCATAAATACAGTAGTGTCTCTTTCATAGTTGCTCTCATTGACACCAGGTATGCATAATGCAAAAATATTTTACATTGGTGCCATTACGCAGAACAAGAAAATTCTGGTCTGCAAAATGCAGAGGAAGTGTTAAATCTCTTTTGTGTGAACTTAAGGCATTTTCCCACTATTTAAACTTTTTATGTTTGCAAAAAGAGACATATTTCCCTGAATGAAATCGATAATAATACATGTGTAAGACATTTCTTAATCCAGTTGTACTCTCATTCATGACTGAACTTCCAGTAACACATTTCTCCTGACAGTGTATGAATGATGTTCTTGAAAAACTGCAGGAGTTTTTGTTGTTAATGGGACGTAATAGCTTCATGCCGTATAAGCATCAGGTATGTGCAGCTTAGCTTCGAGAGAAGGAACAGCAAATTGTAATTTTTGAGAAGGAACTTGCCTCATCATGTCTTTGCCTGTGGCTATCTGTGATCACACACACGCTAATAGGTACGTGGGTGCCTGCTCAAACATGTAAAATACTTTTTTTTTTAAAGGTGACTGTGTGTGAAGTCATTTATCAAACCTTTATATTTTAACATGTAGAGCTATATTTGGACATTTTTTTCAGTGTCGGTGTTGATTGCAAATAACTACATAATTTTGTATTTCAATTTGACACCCCCTGTCACTCTTTTGTCCTCTTGTGTGGGTCTTTCTGTCCCTGAAGTAAGTATCTGAACTAATGTAGAGTACTGGAGAGATGGCAGAAACTGCACTAAAGGTCTGCATTTGAATTGACATTTGAAGGAGCAAAATAGGATTACATGTAAACAGGAAAGAGTATGAGTCTTTATTACTGTTTTGTATTTTCATTTGCACTTTTGAGATTTTGGTTAGATTCAGGTGATAAGAGTACTATTTTATCTTTAGTTAGAAGGAAAATACCTAGATTTCATTTAAAAGAAATATTCCTTCATAAGTTGCTTATTTCTGGAGAAAAAGTGTGATTTTTAAACCTCATTCTGACCTTCCAATGTGGTTAAAATATGAAAATGATGTTCAGGGATGGTGAGTACAATCAAATCACGTTATGAAATTGATACCAAACTAGTTTGTTTTGTGAGATGATTCATTCACTGTAATTCACCTTTCACCTACCCGTGAGCTTTTCTTAACAAATGTTGACCTTTAATGATTCACTCTCTCTCACCTCTAACATTTAAATTTCCCCTCCTCATGATCGATACCCGGTGTTAAACAATTGCAAGTGTTCGGGAACGAATGCGTTGTATCTTCACTGCTGCGTTGGCACCAACTTGAAATTATGCTGGCACATCTATTGTGATCTTCCCAGAAGTCTGGAGAGTGCGCAGGGAGTGACACACCCAGTAATTTCCATATGAAAGATTTCCTCCGGTGAATGAGGAGCACCAGGACTTCCCTCCTGACGTTCACTCAACTGCATAGCTGAGGAGAGAGTATTTACGCATGCCGCTCCCCATGACTGGAAGTGCTGATTTGATGCGTGGGAGTGTAGTGCCCAAAAGTGTTCACACAACTTGATGCTGACGTAACATGTTGATAGGGAATCACTGCGTCATGCATTATTTTCTGGAATGTTCAAAATCGAATCTTTTTTCTTACCGTAAGTTCATCCAACTTCCGGTACTGTAATTTCTGTATATATATATATATATATATATATATATATATATATATATATATATATATATACATATACATATAATAATATGAGAAGTACTAACACTCACAATGCCCAACTACAGACGTATGAGGGTGACCACATAACAGAGGACTAAGTCCACCGGAGGTTTCTGAGGTTTATGGTTATGCCAAGACTGAAAAACAAAAATTGTGAAACTGTGCAACCATGCCACGTAAACTAAAACATAAAAGCATTTAGAGGATAAACTGTCCGCGCTTTGTCCTTCAATTTCAAATGTGAAATAACAAAAAGCCGATGCAAGCAGAGTAGTGGGAGCTCATGGTCTGTTGGTGGTAGAAACACACACTTCAGTGATGAAATATGTTTTTTTTTTTTTTTTCTGACAACCTTTTGCACAGATGTTTTCAAAATTATATGTGCCTTTATGAAAGACTGCTAGTGAGCACACATAAGCCATATGTGGACAAGTTGTTTGCCATAATCTCCTATTTTGGTTTAAAGTGGCCATGTCACATTCATTCTGAGCCATCGAATTTTAATTTCTAGTATGTTTAAAGTAGAGGGCCCTCAGCACCCCAAAAACTGACGATTTTATGCAGAGGATTAGTATAACACATGTTTACCTTGTTTTTGAGCAAAGATAAAGCATCATAATAACTTGATGATTTAGTTCTTCACTCTGACAGAACCCACAAGAAGTTTATCAAAATCCAAATCTGAGCAGCTGATGCAAAAATATACTTATTTTCGAGTCTGAGTCAATCTGAAATAGAGCTAAAGCCTACTTTTTCCACCATGTAATACAATGGTACAATCTGATTTTATCATTAGTTGCATTTCTTCAAAGCTGAATTCAGAACACACTATAAAATGCTGAGGTCTGTAAAAGTGAATTTCTCCCTTTTATGAAAGCATTTTAGTTAATGCAGTTGTTTAGTTGTTTAGTTCTATCCTGTCAAGTAGGTTGTAAAACTGTATTTCCTTACCTTTAAGCCTAAATATTGCACTCTAAATATGTGATTGGCCTCCCAAACCAAGCAGGACTTTTGAAGAATGGTTTAACGCAGCAGTACGGCCGGTTTGAGCTGTACATCTGTCACCAGTGCATCTGTGTGTGTTTGTGAACTTTTTCTGACTGTGATTCTACGTTATTGGTGGTGATAGAAGGAGTGAACATCAGAACAGCTTTAGCTCTGTTGCTGGGACAGTGAAGGACAGCTCTCCTCTCTTTCCTCTCTGTCGAATAATCTTCTTACTCACCGGATGTGATTCACCTAACTAACTCTGTTAGAAATAGGACTCTGTTGTCTAAATGTTTGCTTCTTGCTGTTGTGTAATGTTTGTAAAGTTGTGTGCTTCTGAGATAAATAACCTCAATTGAGTTTCTGCCTGCTCAGCTGTCCTCATTCAGCATGTCCTCACAGTGTCCTCTGTGCAAAAATAATGTTAGAATTTTTTTGACTGAAGAGCATATACAGTTTGCAAGTGTTTGGTTGGCTCATGTTGTAGCCAACCGTAGAATTCTTAGTGCTTAGTGGCACCATGACACAGCGTTTCCTACATTTTGCAGACATATAGTTTCTCTTATGTTATATATCACATTCCTCAGAATATGAGCAGAACATTTCAGTAATAATTGCTGTGAAGTGCTCATGGCATCCATTATGTATACCCACCTCATCCCTTTCAGGGCAGTGGGTGTCCGCCAGTTTGTCACAGGGGCACACACACACACACACACACACCCACACACACACACACACACACCAGCCAGCCTATCACACATGTTGTCAGAGTTTGGGGGGAAGCTGGAGTTCCTCTGAGAACCCACAGAAGCACGGAGAGAACATTCAAAGTCCACACAGAAAGGATCCAGCCAGGACTCCATCCAGGAACCTTCTGGCTGCGAGGCAACATTGCTGACCACCGTTGCTCATTTGACTGTTTTGTTTAACGTTTAAGTTTTTCCATGAGCCTTTTATTGATTAAAGTATTGCTCCACAGACATATATCTAGGCACATTACTGTCACTCCAAGGTTGCTAACATAGAAACAAAAGTGTCAGTGTCTGTTTCCTCAATTTTCTTTTTTTTAATAGAAAGGTGAACATTTAATAGAAAGGTGGCAGTTAATTCTAGCATCTTTATTAACATCTTAAATCCTGATTGTGTCAGAGGGGACTAAAAAACACCAGCAGTGACACATTTAAAGACAAGACAATTGAAGAGACACGACAGTGAGAGTGTGGTGTGTGCTGGGTTGTGAAGTGTGAGGGGCGTTGTGTAATGGACTGCGGTGTGATACGGGACAAACTGAAAAGATAATGTATAGAAAGTAGAGGAAACTACTAACAAAAAAACTGGATGAACACCCACTACCAAGCAATAGGCCTGTGCGCATGTCTAGAATTCATGTAAACGTGGATTGATTGTGTTGAAAGAAGGGGGGTGGGGGGTAAAAATAAAGACTTTTTTTTTTTTTTTTTTAACTTAACATGACACTACATTTGTCTTCCAGACTGTTTTCCACCCAGGTTTTCTTGTTCTCTCCCTTTATAAGAAAACCTGGGTGTGACACATTCAAGCTTGTTGGTTTTATTCTTGCACTGTCACTCTGACTTTTTTTTTCTTTTTAGCACTATTAGAATTTTCTTCCAGGCTATTTCTGGTCACTAAATCAATATGGCCTTTTTTGAACCTCACTAGCAGTGAAATGTAAGTCCACCATTTTAGAGGCACAACCAAAGAAATTGCCACAGATTTTTTTCCGACTGGTCACATTTTGTCTCCGCAGCCTGAAATTTCACATAGAGGACAGCCAATGCGGGTCTATTATCTTCTCAAGCACCAAATATGTATTACTGGACTTGTTCAAGAGGAAAGATCTTTTTCCTATATTTTTTCAAACACCTTTTTTTATTTTTGAGTTAAACTTATTTTTTCTGTATTTGGGATACATTGTAGTCAACCTATTTCCACACTGTCAAATAGAGCCCAAATATTGGTGTCTCTGAGACGTGCACAAGGTGACCTTTGCTGTTGCGCTGTGGAGCACCAGCTGCGGTAATGCTTCAAGAGCAACTGTACTGGTCATGTCCACAATCAAAACGATACTGCTCACCCCCCCAAATACCGGCCCATCCGCCGCTCTGCACCATTGTACTCACCAGGCTGAGAAAAGCTGCTAGCGCTGATGGTATTCCTGGCGGTGTGCTGCAGTCCTGTGCCAAACAACTAACTGGAGTATTCACATTTCTAACCTGCCAGTGGTTCTGTCAGCTGTCCCTGCATGTCTGAAAGCAGCTTCCATTGATCATCTAACATAGCATTCTCTAGTAACAAGTCTGAATGATTGTAGGCCTGGTGCATTAACTCAGTGCTCTGAGAGGCCAATCTTCAGTCAACCTCTGAGGATGCATGCATCTGTTCTCTTCTAGAAACCACAACAGAGACCTTGCTTCTGTGAAAGAACTAACACTGTATTCAGACACAGCGTAAAGCGTGATGTGGGAACTGCTTTTGGAAGGTATTTCAGTAGGTGGTGAAGACTGTCCAACTCATCACTGAGCCTTGGAAAAAAAATCTACATATTATTTTTCGTGTTTATTTATTTTATTACTTTTACATTTTGTGTATGCTTCCATACAGAGCTGTTGAGGCTGTTACATTCATGCACTTACTTATGTGCTAATTTCTATTTCTGGTTAGTTGCCAAATTCATTCTGTTTTTTTGGAAGAACTTGTCAACTGATACAATAAAGTTTAATCTAGTGTAATATAAAACACGAAACATGAGAGTTCGACTCCTCTATGACATCACTGTTTTATCACTTAGATTTTTTTCATTTTATTTTTGTAATGAATAATTCTCAAGGTGCCCAAATCAAGCATCCACATGTGATAAGTGTGAAAGATCTCCTGAAAAGATGAGGCTTGTAATTTTTTGAATGATTTTAAATCCATGTCTTATTCAAAGATTTTCATCTGTTTTTCATGTGTTGTAGAAAAGCACAATGCGCAAACAAAACACAGCCATTCTTATCAAACTATTCCACAACTTTACTACTGGCCATGAAGTCCAGCATGTGCCTTTAGTCTGCTTTGTCTGTGTATTTACCTTTGCAGCTGAGGCAGTGTGGCTGCTCTTGTAATCTGCCAGAAGCCTGACTCAGGTCAACGCCAGATCATGACCTCCTTAGTTAATGTTTGTCGTCTGCCTCCCGCTTACTGTTTTTTCTCATCACGTTGTTTTGATGTCACTCGTAAAAGTCTCATTTCTTCTCCGTTGCCCTCTCTATAAACTCACCACTCACTCCTTCCCTTGCTCTCTCTTTCCCTCCTTGTGTTCCTTTGCTCCATTAGGAGGGGGAGTTCTGCTGTCGCTTCTGTCCAGGAACAGGCTTCCGCAGTGGAAACACTGCTACACGTTACTGCTCTGGTTGCGTTCCACTCCAATGGGGCGACCTGAGCTGGACTTAGATGTTTATATTCTTAGAACCTACCAGCCAAAAATCTTGAGGCAAACTGTGAAAGTTAGAACATTTGTGTGCCTGTTTGAAGCAGTGGGTAAGAATTAACCCACTACATTATTCACTCATCTTCAAACAACTTTTAGCATATAAAACTTTCCCAAAGCCCAGCATATCTTTATCATTTATTTGTTCGATTATTGCGTATGTACGATTTCTCTCTCTTTCCTAGCAAATAGAGAATTTAAAAAAGCCTCCAGTCAGTGGCACATCCATACTACTGTGGATTTAAAATCTGGTGAGCGTTTGAACTGGCTGTTGTATGCAAAGCAGAAGACTGTATCTCCCTGTATCTTCCTATTCTAATCTCCTCCTGACAGACAACTGCTTTAATCACTTTGCTTATCAGCCTTAATGGATAGACAAGAGACGTAAGTATTGGCTAACTCATTCATGTACGCACATGCACACACAATCACCAAAACCAGCACGAGTCAGAGAAGACAGAAATAGAAACAGACTACATGAGGTAACCACAGTGGCGTAAGCGCTACCATTACCTCAACAATGATCATGACCAGTAGCCTTTATTGTGTCTGCATGTGTAGTTGTGTGTTTAAAGCCAGTGATGTGCTCTCCTTAGCCTGGTCTTTACATAAGGTATCCCTGGGACTTACACAATCCTTGGCACCTCTTTTTTTTTTTTTTTGTGTGTGTGTATCTGGAAAGCTTACACAGTTTTTTTTTGTGTGTCTGTGACGATTTGGAGGCTCTTCTGGCCACGGCTGTGGAAATGCTCCCCTGGCCTGCTGCACACAGTGGGGACAGTGGTGGAGGTGCTGACGGATGGATGCATAAATGAGTGGCCGGGTGGAGGAGAGAAGCTGTTTTAACAGGGGCATTCAGAGAGACAGAGGAAAAACGAGAGGAAGAAAGTTACCTCAATCTTATGTAATGTAATCAATCTTATGAAAGTCACGTCTCATTGGTATTCACTTTTCACCTTTTCAAGGGCTGACGTTATGCGACAGACTTATGTGAGATCACTGTCACACGGAGCACTGTACCTTCCACTTAAAGCTCACTTTTTAAGGAGCTCCTCGGCTTTCAGAGTTCAGGGTTTTCACAAATGCTGACCAGTCTCTGGATAGACTTGAACAAAATTTGTTAAAGGCATTCAGTCCTCCCAGTCAAAATTTCCAATTGGGTTTGATGATTCACTGGCTGGGCAGTGGTGATTAGTACTGTCGCCTCACCGCGAGCGGGTTGCTTTTTTGAACCTCAGCTTTCTTTCTGGATTGGATTGGATTGGAATGGATTTCTTTTTTTTTCAACTTCTTCCCATATTCCAAAGACAAGGATGTTAGAATAGATGATCACTCTAAATTGATCACAAGTGTGAGTTTGGTCTTTTATCAGGTTTGTCTCTGTGTGGCCCAGTGTGTATACGGCCCTTTTCGATGACAACTATGCTGTTGGACTGGCAGCAAATACACAAACGCATAAGTATATGTGCAGACATGATTATTGCTCTTTTTTTTCTAGAGTGATCAATGTTGTAGCTTTTCCTTTGCCGAATAACACACCTTCGGTTAAAAGCAAAGACTTTTACAAGGAGAAGGTTACAATCTGAATCCACAGTGGTCTGTGATTTAATGATTTGTGAGGGGTGATGGAAGTGCTGCTACTTCAGTACTACTTAACATTTCACCTTTTATGCTAACTGAACTATCGATTGGAATGGTTATTTTCTTTTCTCATTTGGTAACAATTTCAGGGGGAAAAAAAGCTTAAACTTGTACGATGCGTTGTAAGTCGACATGGTGTATATCATCCTATTCTAATTAATGTATGCAGATGTGTGTCAGTTTTCAGGATTATTTTTAAAGGTGTTAAAATCACAAAGAAAAATCTATAATAGAATAAAAGCTGTCCAATATTTGCATTGAGTCTTATGACAAATCATACAGCCTAATCTCAAGAGACTAATGTGCTTTAGTCATTTTCTTTTTCTGTTTGACGAAGCATGATAATTTTGAACATTACACCACAGTTGTCAATATATGTGACTCATATATTGGCTTTTTCACTGTAGTATCTTTCAGTGTGCAGGATAACTTCTTCTTGTGTGTCGGAGGGGCTGCCCTCACTTTGCATTATGGGAAGCCCCGTTTGGAGCTGTGTCATGGGAGTAATTTGCATGGTGGGTGCATGCCGCAATAGTCTTTACCTTTGCAACAACCAGCCCGTTTTGGTTCATTGCAATAATATACCAATAGAACATTAGCTGTCACAGTGTCTTGTTTTCTGTTAGTTTCCTATTGTACATGAGAAAGGAATTCATCCTTAGAGACAACATGGATATGTGTGTGTTTGTGTGTGTGTGTGTGTATGTGCTTTGGTTGTAGTGGAAACGGTGTCATGGAATGTCTGGGAAGGATTCCCTCCTTTCCCCGGCGGAGCAGACCATTTACACACAACTATCTGAATGCAACATGAACACGTAGCACAGCAAGCATGGAGAGACATCTGCATATCTGAAAGTCACTGCAGAAATCATGTGATCTTTGCTGTGGGCTGCTCAGTACTAAATTTTATTTATATGAGGATGTGCTACCAAATTACTAAAATGTTAACTGCCTCAGACTGTTAGGTCTGTCTTTCCTTCTCTGGTTCTCTATCTGACTTCTGGGTTCTTTGCTCTCGCTTTCTCTGACTTTTTTTCCCCCTTCTCTTTTCCTCTCCTTCCCCTTTAACCAGAATGTGACTTTAAGTTGACCTTGTGACTCTCTCTCCCACACTGACCACACCAGTGCTGCCTATCTTATGCAGACCCAGTGCTGAACTTAACTTTTACAGGCACATGTTCACTTACATGCACACACTCCTACACATAGACGCACACGCTGTTGCTGCATTCTCCTGCGGTGTGGCTGGTTATTACAAGACAGCGGCTCTTGCTTAGCTGTCTTGTCATCCATGATGTCAGAGCTTTGTTGTGTGTGACTGGCTGACGTTGGAGTGCGTCTTGCATGTGGGTGACATTATGTTGGAGCCTGTTGCACTCTGTGCCGCAGAGAGTCATAGACGAAGTGGTCAACTGATCTCTGACCTCAAAGGCGCACCAACAAAAGGGTGACATATGAGACACACCAGCAGTCAGGTGACAGATTTATTTTCCAGTGTCCTTAAGATACAAATAAGATATACAGGAACCCAACAACTCTCTTTAATTTAAATAGCATAACACCCCAATCCCATTGCAAACATCTGGATGGGATAGTTTCCTGGAAAAAAGTTAAATCTGTACTTGGTTTTGAATGTTGCAACACTAAATACAAACTCTCTCTCGTAGAGTGATTTTGTTCTGAACATTGTGTGGTTTTATCTTGTAGGCATTATCTTGAGGTTTTTTTTTTAATAGTTGATGCCAACATATACAGGTACATCTCAGAAAATTAGAATATCATGAAAAAGTTCAATATTTTTTATCACTCCTGTCAGAAAGTGAAACCAATATATTATGTAGATTCATTACACAGGGGAATATTTCAAGCGTTTATTTCTTGAAAGATTGATGATTGTGGCTTACAAATAACGAAAACGCAAAATGCAGTGTCTCAGAAAATAAGAATATTATATAAGATCAATAAAAAAAGGACAATTTAAACAGAAATGTCAGGCTTCTGAAAAGTATGTTGATTTCCATGCACTCAATACGTGGTTGGGCCTCCTTTTGCATGAATGACTGCATCAAGGCAGCGTGGCGTGGATCAGCCTGTGGCACTGCTCAGGTGTGATGGAAGCCCAGGTTGCTTTGATAGCAGCCTTCAGGTCATCTGCATTGCTGGGTCCGGTGTCTCCCATCTTCCTCTTGACAATACCCCGTAGATTCTCTTTGGGGTCCAGATGAGGCGAGTTTGCTGGCCAGTCAACACAGTAACAGCATGGTCATTGAACCAACTTTTGGTACCTTTGGCAGTGTGGGCAGGTGTCGAGTCCTGCTGGAAAATGAAATTGGCATCCACCATAAAGCTTGTCAGCAGAAGGAAGCATGAAGTGCTTTTAAATTTCCTGGTAGATGGCTGTGTTGACTGTGGACTTCAGAAACCACAGTGGACCAACACCATCAGATGACATGGGAGCCCAAATCATCCCTGACTGTGGAATCTTCAAGCAATGTTGATTCTGTGCCTCTCCACTCTTCCTCCAGACTCTGGGACCTTGATATCCAAATGACATGCAAAATTTACTTTCATCTGAAGAGATGACTTTGGACCGCTGAGCAACAGTTCTTTTTCTCCACAGCCCAGGTAAGATGCTTCTGACGTTGTCCCTGGTTCAGGAGTGCTATATATTTGTAGCCCATGTCTAGGATTTGTCTTGCATAGTGGCTCTTGATGCGCTGACTCCAGCCTCAGTCCACTTCTTGACTGGCCAGCAAACTCGTCTGATCTGAACCCCATAGAGAATTCAGTGTCTACTGGTCCCCACCTTCTATCTTTATTTTTAAACTGAAATAAAACAAAACTAAACAAAATTAAACTGATGCTGAATAATACAAACAAGCGTAAAAAAACTGACATTTTGAACTTTCAATGTCTTATAGTGTTAGTAATATGGTCGTTAATTGTATGCTGTCAACTGCAGTTTTCAACCTTATTTACTTTTCTATAGATACACATGCAAATGCTTGTGCTGTTAAGAGTTGCTGCTTCATGCTCGTTTCTGCTGACCTGCATGCTGCTTGCGCCAAAAAGATCATTGATATTGTGGATAAATTCATGCATATAGTTTTGATATTAATGATAAAACAGCCATCGAATTGTCTCATCCATTGTTCCTAATGCATTTGTACAGCAAAAATAGCAATCTGTACAATATTGTTTGCATCCTTCCTCCTTTGTATTCCACTCTGTGAGAGCACATCTCAAGCAGATAATCTCACCTCATGAAGTAAATGTGTGAGCAGCATTTGTCTGCAAATTCTCCTGAAGGTCTCAGATATTCATGCACGAAAACAGCGAGCGTAGCAAAGTGCATGTAGTGATGACTTTAAATGATAAGTTTATGAGTTTAGGCTCATATTTGTTGTACTGGTTTTCATCTACTCTGTTATGGTAAATCACCAAAGTAATAAAAAAGATTTTATCACTTGCTCTTCTTGAAACATTGACATCAGATAATAGTAGGAGCTGTTTCAGAGTCAGAGAGGTTAAAAAAAAGCCAGCAGTTTAGGCAGATTATCTCCACTTTACCTGGAACAAGAACAGGAAGCCAGATTTGAACCCAGAATTTTTTTTTCTTTTTTATGTTTTATTCACTAGAGTGTAGAAAACATGACATGTTGACAATGAGCAGCAACACATCCTAAAATGTGCCATCTATGTTGGGACATAGATGGCAAAAGGCTGGAAAAGTACAGTAAGCGATACTTAAAAGAAACATCTGAAGGAGCATTTTTCTACTTATTAGGTTAATTAACAATGGGTCGCTGACAAGATTGGGTACACAAATAACATCTTAGAGAGGCAGAGTTTCTCAGAAGTAAAGACAGGCAGAAGCTCAACAAAAACTCTACATTTTGTTCATCAGTTTCAAAATAATGTTCTTTAGTCTAAAATTGTGAAGACTTTTAATAGTCTATCACCTGTTGTACATAATATCAAAAGGTTATGAGAATCTGTAGAAACATCTACGTGCGCATGGAACCGGGCCAAAAAACTGGATGCCCATATTCTTCTGGCCTTCAGGCAGCACCATATTAAAAACAGACGTCAGTCTGTAATGGAAATCATTGCATGGACTTAGGAACAGTTCTTGAAATCACTGACTAGGGACACAATCTGGCGCCCACAATGCAGGTTGTACCTTAATCAAGCAAAGACAAAGCTGTATGTCAACCTGATCCAGAAATGCTGCCAACCAGAACTCTTTTAAAATGGACTGAGGCAAAGTGGAAAACTGTCTTCTTTTTGAAACCATGGACGTTGGATCCAGTGGACTAAAGAGGAGAGCACCAATCTGGCTTGTTATCAGTCCTCGTTTCAAAAGTCTGCATCTGCGAGCCTCTGGGTGATAAACCGGCCCACCTGCAGTCGAGACCTTTCACCAAATGAAAACATTTGCTGCACCATGTATCAAAGCCCCAGGTGTTAATCAGCTTATATCAGAATGAATGGGACAACATTCCTCTGGGATGTATATAGACTGTAGTAAAAAGAAGAGGGAATGCTTCACGGTGATAAACATCACTCTGCTGACCTTATTTTTTCTTAAGATGGTAAGTTTCCTCTGTTTTAACATTCAAAATGTTTTCTATGTTCTATTCTGAATAAAATATGGATTTATGAGATTTGCAAATCATTGTATTTTGTTTTTATGTATGTTTTACACATTGTTACTACTTTTTTTGGAATTTAGTCGGTAAAAAGTAGCAGTACATGCAACATTTACCAAAGCTTCACATTATTTGGAAATGAATAATTTCCAATTAATTTTGAGGCATCACGTTGTCAAAACTAATAGCCAGTCCTCTCGGGTAAATCCACGTAACAGATGTATTTAGATATGAACATGATTTGATATTGGTCTTAGCCGCTGGTCCACGATCAAAGATCAGAGAAATTAAGACATTGAGTTCATATCGAAATATTTGATTTTTGTTCTGACTCTAAATGTTATTGGTAGTACAGGCTGTTGGTGAAAAAACAACAAATGTGTGTCAGAATATTTAGCAAATATTCTTCAGCTCTTCATACAAATTATGCTTGTGTGTGCACTTGTGTGTGTGTGTGTGTGCCCAGTCATGGTCACCATGGTGAAGTCCTACAAAAAAAATTGCCATGACAACTCCAGCCATCGACAACCATGTTGTAAGCCAAAACACGTAACTGTCTCCTACGCATCAACGCCATTCACACAAACAATCATCCACACACTTGCACACACACACACACAGCAAAGACGCCCACATACACAACGACGTATATGACAGATTTAAAACTGAGTGTCAAAACTGAGTTACTTGTTTATGAGATTAAATTAGGACCTTGTTTATCCTGCCCAGATGGATGGAAGAAATGAAATGTCCTGAAAATCAACTAATTTTAAATCTCTCACACGGTTTTCTCTTAAACAAACTCGGCAGGTTTTTCTTCTCTTTTCTTTTTTTTTTTTATTACATGAAGATGTTAACAAAATATAAATTTCAAAAGTGAAGACAGTTGTCTACATAAGCCAAAGAAAAAATCTGTACATTTATACTTAATTATACATTTAAATATATATATCTATATATACATTTATACACAACCTGCCCCCTGCACGTGCACTACTTGATGGTCAAGACGGAAGCATCCTTTCCCTAATCCATTACTGTTTCTGACCCATTTTCTTGTGTACACTGCAGACGCTGGCGAGCAGCACTGCCACCTGCCTCTGTGTTTCCACTGAGGTGGAAAATTAAGGTGGAATGGGGGAAGAGAGGGGAGTGGAAAGAGAGGGTGCCTTGGAAGATGAGCTTCAGGGCGGAGGACAGTATCAGGGTGAGTGAGTTTGTCCATCAAACCCCCCCCCCCCCCCCCCCTCCCCAGAGGTGTGCTTTAGGAGGACTTGGGGATTTTCCCTTGTACTTGCGCTAAGTGTGTGTTTTTACAAGTGTGCTTGGTTGTGTCGCAATTCTTGATTTAAAAAACAAACAAAAACAACCTCTCTCCATCTCTGTCAAGTCTCCAGTACCCTAAACATCAGAAAACCCTTCTGATTCTGAAGCAAACCTGCTGTCTTTTGTCTTTTTTAGTCTTGTTTTCATAATATCTGGTGTTGCAGTGATAATTATACTGTACTATGAAACAAAACAACAAAACAAAACAAAACTCCATATTCCATGATCCATCTGGCTAGTGTCATTTGCCCCCATGCTTGGTGAAAGCCCATATCTATAAAACTCATTCTGTAATGTATCATCTGATTTCAGCTTATGCGTGATTGCGGTTCAGAGATGTTTCTCAGTCTGATCAAAACTGACTTAGAGCCAGAAAGACATTATAGTTGTTCCTTAAGGCCGAACAATCATCCCTGTGTTGTCTGAATTTGGAAAAATTGATATGATGAAAAGGCTCTTTATCATAATGCTCATGGATTTCCCACCTTACAAGCAGCCTTGCAGAGACTTTTCATTGTAAGGCATGAAGCTCCATAAATCACAGTATAAACATTTAATGTAGCAGTCAGTTCATGAGAGAGACCATTCAGCTACATTTATTCATTTGCCGGCGTTGTTATTATGGACTAATGCAGAACCGAAATGGTTTTGAAAACTCCTTTTTTTTTTTTGTTGACGCATTTAAAGTGCTTGTGTGGAACCGCTCAAGAAATCCTAAACAACAGCCTTTTTAATGCAAGAAACTATAGTATCAGAGTCACGTCATGGGCTTCGTGTTATAAAGTTACTTCCTGATTCCTCTGGTTTTCATTTTCAGTCTGTGAAATAAAAGGTCTTTTTTTCCCCTCTGAAACTAAGGTCCACTACTTGCTCCAACTTTTACTTGTAAAAGGAAATAAAACCAGTTGCTTGCAGCAAGCAGCACAAAGCTGTGGGCAGCTGGTGCTTTCTTTTCATTCAACGAAATGCATGGATGGGGGGTAGAAAGTTAATCTAAAAACTGAAGCCATGATAGATTTAAGATGTGGAGCTTTCATATTGGGTATGGTTTGTGAATACTGTGATTACTGTGAATGGGATTTCTTTAAACTGGCCAAATCTTCCTGTGAATAAAATAACCCTGGGGTAACACCACCATTTGTTTCCAGGCCTGTTGCGTGAGAATGAGGCTGGATCTGCCGATGCTCCCACAGTCCTGTGGAGACTGAGGTTTTCACTTTAACACCAGGATTGCCAGTCTACCTGCCGTCTTTCACTCTGAATCTTCTGGTCACCCAGTCAGTGGGTTTGTGGTCCACTGATCAAGGTAGTGACAACACCACCCACTTGAGTCTCACTTTCTGGTTTCCAGCCATTACCATGTGATGTAAATGGAAGTGAAAACACCCACTCTGCTCTTACTGCCATGACAATCATGTGACATCAGTATTGCAATGACACAGTGTTTTTATCACCTGGGCAGCTCTGCGTGGTGTTTCAGGCAGCAGGGCTAAAGAGGTGCTGATTAGTTTGTTTGGTGGTGCTTATCTGAAACTTTGTGCATGTCTGCGGAGTAGTGGGTGTTCACATGCTTGTTTTCTCCATTTATCAGCTTTCATTGTTCCAGCACATGAATGGAAATGAGTGGACGTTTGCTGTCTGCAGGTCTCCACTAGAGAACGTCACCTGCAACTATCATATAAAGCAAAAACCAAAAAAAAAAAAAAAAAACTTGCGCATATTGCATCACATCCATGGCTGGAAGACAGTGTGGGTGTTTGTGGCAAGGAAGTGTGCACTTTCACTGGGTCCTATTGTGTGTTTCTATGTCGGTTTATCTGTGTGCATGTCTGTATTTTGTGTGTTTTTTAATCCTGGAAAGTGAAGTGAGATGGACACTTCCGCTCATTTCTAAAAATAGGCTGCAGTCTTCTTCACTTCCTCTTTCTGATACATCACACACGCACACAGACACATGCATGTAACCTAACAACGTTTAACAATTTCCTTATCTGGCATTATGTGGCAAGCATGTCGTATGTGTGTGTGTGTGTGAGAGAGAGAGTGGAAAGTCGTTTGGTGTAATGGCACAATGTGTGGGCTGGGAAACAGCTGGTGACTGTAGTTAACACACATGGGTGCGTTAAGTGCTGTGTGATGAGGGTTACTGCGCACCGTACATCCATCAGTGATTATGTGCTCTGCATATGCATAGATCTGTGTGTAAGCGTTTGTGTCAGAGTTACAGAGAAAAAGTGAGAGTTGGAAAGCGGTGCCTCACCACGTGACGTAGGTTTCTGGTGTTTTCCAAACCGAGGAAGTGGAACCAGCAGTGACGAGGATGTGATGTCATCTCCAGGCGTTCTTTTCTCACTGCGGCCCCACGTCTCCCGCTACTCTTTTGTCACTTTCTATTTGTCTGTCTTTATTTCCATCTCTCTTTGTATCTGTCTCTGTGTGTCTGTATCTCTCCCTGTCTTTATCTCTTGCTTTCCCTCATGTTACACTGCAGGGGAGTAGGCGTTTGTTGGCTGATTTCTTTCTTCTTTTTTTTTTTTTATGAATGGGCTGCCTTGTTTACTCTCTGACAAAGCTATTTTTGTCAACGCTGATGATGAGCACATACAGTGTGACCACACCAACTTCCTCTGCTTTAACCTTCCATACTCTGATTGGCTAAGGCCCTTCTCTCAATGGCAACGGTTTTGAGGTAGTTGTGAATATGTGCGTGTTTCTGAGTGCATACATATATTCACGTGGGCCAAAGCGTTGAGGGGTCTCTGTGGGCTTCTTTTCAGATATAACTGATAAAACATCCTGTTTCCAAAAGAGAAACTGTCTTTTTTTTCCAAAATGATGTCATCACAACCCACGCTATAAAGGACAAATTTATATTTCAAAGTGTGACTGCAGTAGTCTTGCAGCTGTCAGGGAAATTGTGTATTTGTGGTAGGAAGGAACATATATTTGATTTAAATGAGTAGTCTTACATGAATAATTATTGAGTTAGATTCACATGTTTTTGATCTTTTCCCAATTTCCACATTTTTACCTGATTCTTCTTTTCTTCAGTGTAGATTGGTTTAAATTTTGATAGTCTATTTTTCCATCCATTTTCTATACCCGTTTCATCCTTGAAGGGTCACGGGGATCTGCTGGAGCCTATCCCAGCTGTCTACGGGCGAAAGGCAGGGGTTCACCCTGGACAGGTCGCCAGTCCATCGCAGGGTCACACATACAGACACACAACGTTCACACTCACATTCACACCCTATGGGCAATTTGGAATTATCACTTAACCTGACATGCATGTCTTTGGACTGTGGGAGGAAGCCGGAGTACCCGGAGAGAACCCACGCAAGCACGGGGAGAACATGCAAACTCCACACAGAAAGGCCCGAGGTTCAATCCAGGACCCCCCCCCCGCTGAGGTTCGAACCAGGAACCTTCTAGCTGTGAGGCAACAGTGCTAACCACTAAGCCACCGTGCTGCCATATAGTCTATGTTTTTTTCAAATCGAAAAGTTGTGCTTTATTAGCAAAATATGAAACCTGTCTTTACAATTTAGGACAAAGTCTTGTGCAGTTTGTACTGTATAGCATTTTTCTAGTGTAATAATCACATCCACCATTTTTCTGTACTTACTTTATCCTACTCAGGGTCATGGACTCTGCTGGAGCCTGTTTCAGCTGTCCAAAAGCTGCCCCCCCAAACAAACAAACAAACAAACAAACAAACAAACAAAAAAAGCTTAAGTGAACATCTAGTGCATGCTCCGCGTATTGACTAGAAGCTTATACAGTATTTTCATACACACCAATTCACTAAATCCACCTACTGTGCATGCAAAGCGGGGTTGCAAAATGGGCCTATAGTTACTCTGGAGGAGACAATTGGCTTCCTGTGTTTAATGTAATAAATGCACAGATGAATTGTGTATGAATCAGGTATGTGTGGGGCTTCTGTAGTAGTGGTCTAGTGGGAGGAGATGTTTGATTGATGTGTGAGCAAGTGGACCTTGCAGGGTAAGATTTTTAAATTACACAGGATCATGTCAAGGTGTTATGGGGCCATGACGAGCTAAAATAGAAGGTGAAGGCACTCGTAAAATGTGTGTGTGTGTGTTTAAAAAAAAAAATCAGTGTTAAGGTCCTTCAGATGGTCTTCATAGGTCAGTTGTCAAGCTTAATATTTTATCAGCAAGCTATGGAAGACCTGTGGAAGGTCAAACTGGGATCGTGTTCTGCACACACTTTGCTGACACATTTAATCACAATGTGCTCCGATGTAAACAAACACTCTTCTGTTTACTGGTGTGTGTCCTGAAAGATCATGGCAATGTAAACCTTGATAACTACATGTTTAACTGTGCTGTGAAATTTAATTTCAATGCAAATAAAGAAAAGATCAGAGAAATTTAGCAAAACTAAATGTAATTTCTGTTTTGGAAGCTCTGTATACTCTGAGTCAGGCTCTGCCTCTTAAGGTAAAGTTTTTCTTTGCAAACTTTCTGCAACAAAAATTATGGATTGGCAAAAAGGGGTGTTGGTTCTGTAAATAGACTTAAAGCAGGTCAAAAAAGATGAAAAAATCCACTCCTAAAAACCTAAAAAATCCCACCAAAAACAGCACACACAGGCGTGTGGTTTTTTTTCCAACCCTCTTTTCACAACATCAAAATAAGATTTATACAACACAGTTTTGGTACCTGATGCTCTGAAGCATCTAAGAAACCTTCTCTGACAACTGTTTAGAGAAGGACAAAGACTCAAAAACAAATTCTCTTAAAATCCTTGGCAGATATTTTATAAACCCTCCATCTGCAAAAAACCAACTTCAAGCGATCAGATGAGCAGAGTGGAACCATTTGGTGAACTCAAACTCATGCCAAAGCATGAGAGAGAAGCAAATATGTGGTTTTCAGTGGGGGGAGCCTTTAGTACATATCCATACCATCCTCTTTAAGAACTGCCTTTGTTGGCTGTCGTTACACCTAAAACACATTTGTGGTCGTCATGGCCACAAACACATACTCTCTACCCTGAGAAGATGGATTTTTTTGTGATTGCGATCTTGAAAGACACGCTATAATCGATCTTCACACACTAACAGTTTTATTTCATTTGTTGTGCCTGAGGTCAGTGAGATGTTTGCGCCTTTCACTATACACTGATCTTTTCTTGAAGTTAGCTGACTGGCTCCAATGTCATTGGCTACAGTCAAGTGTTTCTTTTGCGTAGTTTGATTTAATTGAAGTTGAAGGCTGATGATTTGAGCGCTTTATGCTGCATTTAAAAGAAGTAGGGCTCTGATGATATCAGAGAGAAAGATGGACACTGCTCAAAGGCAGTTCCTGACCTTTTTTTTTTTTACTTTTTACTAAACAAAGGTGCTGAAACTGCTGCCACTGACTGAAAAGGACCTTGCAGTTTTAGTTATAGCTAAATATGCTGATCAACATGTTTTGATTTCCCAGATGTCCAGTATTGGCTCAAATCAGTTATGACACTCATTTACATGAAAGGGGTTCTTTGGCACCGCAGTCATCATGCAGAGCACATACAGCAGTAATATTTAACACTGACACTAAATGCTGTTGAATGAACCCTCAGAAAAGTTTGTTTAAGGAGATAGGCAAGGATGGGTGATGGTGGTGCTAACGTTTGTCCTGGATACTCAGACCATTGTTTTCATCTTAATTTCACTTTGGAGATGATGGCGATGAAGAGTGATTAGTTCCCAATGTAGCTGGATATTAATAATGTCTGGATATTGACATGTAGGAGATTTTGGTGTGATAGTCAACTATTTGCCTTCCCAGTATTCTAGAAGTAATCTAAGTGCAACTGTTCAAAAACGGGTCAGTTCAACCCATTGGTCTTATTTGTGGCCCAACTAAACATAATTTTACATAACTCATTGTTGTCACACAGTGAAGCTCCGGCTTCATACTGTACTGCTGGTTTATGGAGCTTGCTGGTGGAGCATGAAGTGTTAACATAAAGTTCACCCATCTCAGTCCGGTGACTGTCATATATTCAAAAGTATGATAAGTTCATTAGTTCTGAACTCAGTGTTCTACGAGACGCTGGGCGGAGCTGAACATCGTCTGTCCCGATGATGCTGAATACGTTATTGCTTTAATTTAAATCAGTTCAATCAGTTCAATTCAGTTTTATTTGTATAGTGTCTATTACACTTCAAATTGTGTCTTTACTTTCTTCATGTTTTTTTTGTTCATAAATAAAAACAACAATTATCGCTGTCCCCTGACACTGCTACAATAAAAGCAGCTACCATTATATTTACTTCGTCGGGCTGATTTTTGCTGTATGCCACTAACACCAACAAGGGCATTAAGATATTTTTCCTCTTGAAGCAGATAAGTAAGGTCTGTGGTTTCAAACTCGTTGAGGATTTATGTATTCAGAGTGGGATACACATTAGGGATGTAACGATCTGGAAAATTTGATATCTCGATTATAGTGAACAAATTATCACGGTTTACGATCTTATCTTCGGTATTCTTAATTGCTGTACAAATGTCCAAAAAGGACATACATTTAAATAATTTCACTAAATCTTGTGATTTTCTTTTCATACTAAAACATCAGAAGCCAAAATCTTATCAAAATGAAGCGTTCACATTAAAAGGGCAAACAACTGGCACAGAAAGAGGTTTTATTTTAAATGAACAAAATAAATAACAGGAACAAAGCTTATTTGTCTGGTGCAAATTTAAATAAACACAATAAACAAAAATTATTGTGCATGTTCAAATGAAAAAAACTTTAACCTTAAATAAGTGTAAATGTGCAAATAAAGAAACAGTTGTATAGGAGCCAAACATGTTGTTATGAATTGTAGTTCATGTGTGTCTGTGGGTGTTGCTGTGTTGTTACCTGAGGGTCAGGTATAAAAGTAGCTGCCAGTTATTGGTTAGGTGTTTGACCTGGAAGGGCAAAAGGTTTTTGACCGCTGTGGCGCTAACTGCCGGCGTTATGGTTTTCAGATCAGTTGATGGAATAAATTAATATTTTAACTGCAACAGAAGGACATCGTTCCAGCCCTTTTTCGATCAACACACAACGGTAGCATTTACGAAATGCGAGTTAGCGTAGCGCGTCGACTGGGTTACTCTTGGTCAAACATCTCAGTAGCTTGAAGCATTTGGCTTAGCTCCTTCAAGTTGCTTGTACAAATCACAATAAAATGTAAACAGGCGCTCTGCAGACAGGATAATTGTCCTCTGCCAGTTGTCCCTCTGCATTCTTAAAAAAAACAAAACAAAAACAACAAAAATATGCCCAGACCTTGGATTTCGTCCTTTTAGTGGGTTGGTAAATGTCCTGCGTGCTATCACCACTTTCCGCCATGATTATGTTACGATGCCTATATTACAAGCTACATATTCACGCGAGACACAGTCGCGAGTCGCTCGCAGACTTGAATAAAGCTGATATTAAATATCCTGGTAATCGACCGCAATAATAAGACAAAGTCAAACATAAACCGTTATTGTTATCGCGTTAAATTTTAACGCGTTTTACTGTAATATCTTTAACCGTTCCATCCCTAATGCACATACATTGTCAGTCAAATGTTTTCACTGTGTATTAGTAGCCAAACCTTTAACTGGAAATGTTTGTTTCAATCTGCACTTTCCTTACAGACCACCCTAAATAAGGTATCTTCGAAACACCTCCAACTGTAATTTAAACTGCAAAATTTTCCATCAGTTCCCATCTTTAAATCTGGAATATAGGATATTTGTATGTCTAGAAAATATCCCTTAGTTTATTTGAATTGAGTTCATTTTACAAAGGCTTTGTGCTGTAATATTATATATATAATATCATATTATATATGTGAGTCTAAAGTGACTGTCAACTCAAAAACACTGAAAAGATACATCTTTGTCACTATGGTTGGGACTGTTTAAATCTGAAAATACCATTCAGTAAGCTGTTAAAATGTGTAGTGCTCTGTTAGCTTGAAAAAACAATCATCCAAACCATAAAAATAAAAACATAGCACAATTGAGTTATGTACATTTTTTTTCTTTTTTACTATCTCCTCCTCAGTGCTCTCATTTCTGCACTCTTTTGGCAAATTTCAGTATTGACATCCTACCTGCTATGTGTGTTTTTGTGTTTGTAGGAGGGTATAAATGTGTGTGTCTGAACTGCTCTGAGGACATCTGATTTGAGGGTTTCTCCTCCAGTGCTCTTTCCGGCTGAAGAACGGTAGTTTTTCTGTCGATGGGGCTTATGGATTGTCACATTCGGCATCTCTACCCCCACTCCTTCATCCACACAAGAACACACTAGATTCAGACTTTATTGAGCTATAGTCAGATGACAGAGGGTTTTTTTTTTTTAATTAGATACAAAAGTAGCATAAAAAATGGATGGTATTTGTTATTTTTGTCACATTTTCATGGCTATTCTTTGAGCAGTGAAAGACAGACATACAAAGAATGGTAAATGCATAAAATTTAGTTTATTCACAGCTTTGGAGGCGAGGCTCAGTGAGCTAGAGGCTCAGTTCCACCAATTAGACCATAATCTGTCAGATGCGACAGATAGGCTAACGCAGCAGCGGAGCGGCCTGGAGTAGCTGTAGTTAGCAGTTCTCCTGCAGCACCCGAGCAGCCGGCCAGTCAGGGCGGCTGGGTGACGGTTCAAAGGAAGCGTAGCCCAAAACAAAGGCACGTGGATCACTATCACTTGCTTCACGTATCAAACCGTTTTTCCCCACTCAGTACCACACCTACTGAGAAACCCACCCTGCTGATTGCCGACTCTATTCTTCGATATGTGAGGCCGACAGCTGGGACCATAGTTAGGTGTATCCCAGGAGCCAGAGCGGGCACCATTGAGGCAAATTTGAAGCTGCTAGCAAAGAGTAACTGTACGTACAGTAAAGTTATCATACATGTCGGGACTAATGACACCCGGCTACGCCAGTCGGAGGTCATTAAAGTTAATATTAAGTGTAACTATGCCAGCTTTCTCTGGTCCTCTTCCTAATTTGACCAGTGATGATATGTTTAGCCGCATGTCATCGCTCCCTCGCTGGTTGTTGTGTTGGTATCCAGCAAACGACGTGGCCTTTACTGACAATTGGCAGACTTTTTGGACAAAGCCTGGTCTGATTAGAAGAGACGGTATTCATCCCACCTGGGATGGTGGAGCTCTTATTTCTAGCAATTTGGCCGATTTTCTTAGACGCTCCCCCTGACAATCAAGGGTGCAGGCCAGGATGCAGAGCTGCAGTCTTACACGCTTCTCTGCTACTTTTCGAGGACTGCCCCCGACCACTAAAAATAAAGAGATCAATCATGTAGCTGCTACTATTAACATGGTGCCGATCGAAAACATAGAATTGGTGTCAATTCCCCGTCCTCCAAAAGTCTACTTAGCATGACGTGATAGTGGTGTTAACCAAAACAATCTGATTAAAAATAAAAACTGTCAGACATTCGGAGCCAAGAGAACTTGTAATTAGATGCAGACTATTAAATGTAAGGTTTCTTGGCTCTAAGTCTCTGTTAATCTATGATCTAATTACTCAGACTCGTCGCGCTGTCTTTTTTTTCTCTTTTCTTTCTGTATGTTTGCAGGCCAGTTTCCTGAGTTGCATGCTGACTTTTAGTTCCATCCTCTGTCCATCCCAGCGTTTACCTCCACCTCTGTGTGTAGATGTGTTCAGGGTGCCGACTGGCGTGGTGACCGACGACCTAGTCCTCTGACCATCTCACCTCAGTTCTGCTACCTGCATCTGTTTATGTTTATGTAGTCATTATATTCAGTCATTTGTGTGCTCTCCTCTCTCTGTCCTGTCTCCCCTCTTTTTTTTCTTTCTTTAAAGTTGCACGAGGCTGAAAGAAGGCAAACAGAAGACGCTCAAAGGCCTGGTGCTTGTTAAGGATCATCCTGATCAGAGAAAACATCTTTCATAAGCCTGATAGCACGTGGGTTGTAAATACTCAAAACGCATGCAAATACAGATCTGCTGCAAATGAATAGCACCAGTAATAATGGATGTGTCTGTTAGGACCCCGAATATTTAGGGTTTTCCACTGTGGTTGACTGTGGATGTGTTGAGGATGATTCGCTCAAGACATTTGCATTTTCTGCCTGTTCGGTAAGAGGCGGGTCTGTGCAGGAACTGGATGAAGACACAAACTCCACACAGAAAGGGTTTGGTTAACATTTGTAGTGCATATGCTATAGCATGGTCCTCTGTTTGCATGTATTTTCTGAGGTTACACTGTGTTGACCTCTTGTTTTACTACTGCAAAGTTCTACGTTTCAATGTTATCTTAGATTTTTATCTCTAATTAATGCTTTTGCTTAGCTGTGAATTGCTGGAGCCCATCTCAGACAAAAAAAAAAAAAAAAAAAACCACACAAGAGGCAACCAGCTTGCATGGTTGCGAGTCAGTCACATGGCTAACCAATTCAGACAACCATTCTCACTGACATTTGCACAGAGTGGAAGTTTAGGATCAACATTTTACAGAACATGTATGCTATTGAACTGTGTGAAGAAACTGGAAAGTCATAAGATCCCAACCACTGATGCATGGTAATATGCTGTATTTCAGAGCATATTTTTGAAAAATATGTATCTCAAGTATACCATTGTATTGCCTGAATTATATAGTTGTGGAAGTGGACTCACTTTGCTCTTGGGGTTGTCCTTGGCCTATCTGTCTGTCAGAAGAGTGACAATGTATTAACAGCCCATCTCAGTTGGATTCTTTAAGATAGATGAGTCTTTCCTCTCTGTGTCTTCAGTCCTCTCGATCAGTGACGTTGTATACATGTTGCTGATGGAATCTCCTGCTTGACGTGTGAGAAGGAAAATACCAGTCATCGGGTCACAATGGCGACCGGATGATTGTCTTCAAGAATGACGTCACAAATACGTCCAACTCCAGCAGCTTTACTATACACACCTTGGACACTGTAAGCCGGGGAAACCCTGCCACGCACACATACACACAGTTACACTTGCTAATCCAATTAGGACAGTAGTTAGTGGCAGCCTGGCCTGGGCCTCCTCAGACGCACACTGATCCAATTGTTGCCGGATGGATAGGCTAGGCAATCCCTGTGCTTCCCAGCTCAAAGGTGCTTAAATGGCACTGTGCCATCACATTAGGAGGATAGCTCATACGCACAAAGGATTCCCCTGCTATTTTAGTGGACATGCACGTTTAGCTGGCCAATGAGTCAACAAAGAAAAGGAAGAAGCCAAGAAGTGACTTTTGCTCAGTCAGCAGAGTTGCAGAGAATAAACAGAAAACCGAGAGCTAAACCAAAAAGAGACTTTCCCCTGGGCACAGTCATATCTTCACAAAACTTCTGATCACATGCCAGGAAGAGTCACAGACAGACAAATGCACACTTTTGAAATAACTAACCAGACTAAAGAATAATGACGTGATGGAAGACCTTGGGATGGTGCTTCCACCTTTTAAGCATGTCCTCATTTGTTAGAGAAGCATTAATACGGTTTAGAGTTAGAATATATGTGTATTTTTCAAGAGGCTCTTCATTTAACAACAAACCAGAATGAGGCACTCTTTAAACAAGGCCACAAGTCCATACAGAGCCTCTTACCTAATTGTGTAGTGAGCTGTTATATTCTCTTATTCTCTTCCAGGCACACACACACATACTCACTCTGCATACTGTATCAGCAGCTGTTTAATGCAGCATTATTGAGCACAATAGCCTCACCTCTTTCATGCGATGAACTGTGCAGCGATGCTGAAGTCACGCACTCACATGCGTACTTCATGTAAACAGACAAAACGAGAAAAAAAAAGGCTTACTCTTGTTGAGAGAAAGCTTATGAAAAGGTGACAGAGCGAAAGGGGAGTTGGTTGTGTCTGTCATGTGTCATGTCAGGCCCTCCCTTATGCTAATGTACTATTCATCTGTGTCATAGAACGATAATGACTCTCATCGCAGAGAGCCTCGCTGAAGCACTCAGACGGAGCGTAGCTCTGCTGGCCACTCCACAGTCAGCCTCTCTGTCTGTAGCTCTGCTTCCATCTCTTTCTCTGCCCCCCCCCCCCCCCCCCCCCCCCCATATGTCTTTTATTGTCTCTGTTTTTGTATTGGCAGGGGCTGCAAAAAGAAATAGGATGCAAGCCTGTGTTGATGTTGTTGGACTAGTGAGTAATGTCTCATCATCGGTGCTGGCTTGCTGTGTGTTGTCCCTGTGGTCTCTGGTTTTAATGAAGTTTTGCTCATTTTGTCGATTGTTAGACATTGTGGAAATGTGCAGCATCTCACTCAGAGGAATGTGGTGTCTTCTAGTGAAAGTAATGTTTTTTGTGCGAGTTTCTGTTGAGCTGTGTAGGCTATAGCATGGTAAGCAAGTTTCACTTTGTGCATGGTTCTAACTTTTGGGAAGTAAATAAATTGACTTGCTGTATTTTGTCCACACAGCCATAAGTATCCATGTGGTTATATTTTTTTGTTCAGTTTTCATTTTTCCTGGGACGCTAGGATGAGTTGTCTGCAAGGCTTTTGCATATTTTGACTGAAACTCGGCAAAAAAAAAAAAAAAACTCAGAGGAAGCAAGTTAATTTGTAGAGATATGCCACATGGGCCACAGTACAGCTAACTACATTGCTTTGTTGAAAGTTGTAATTTCGGCACCTGGTGCAGTTGCAATGTTTACATTTTTTCTTCACCTTAGTCTCTGTCGCTTCCACAGGCTTTGCCTTTTTCTTTCGTCAGTTATACTGGGTTTCAGTTGGTTGACAACTTCAGTGCTCAACCACACCTGAACTGTAGGGAGCCCCTGAGACCGAAAAAAATAAAACCCCCAAAAACATCGATTTATGTATGCTATTCAGAATATCTTTCAGAAATATAGTAAATATGAATAGACCAACACTGAATTTTAAGAATATTAATTTTTAAAATTTTGAACAAACACAAAATGAGCCCATGGCATACTTTATTAGATTGAGGATAATAGGTCATAACCATCTGCAAACTTCATACACTAGTCTGCAGGATGAACGTTTTAAAAGAGACTTGTATAGTACTACTTTGATAGGTCTGCATCTTTACATTAAGAATGTATGTATGTATGTTGTTTAACATTATAAAACACAAGTAGTTCGTGCTTTGTTACCATGTGACTTCACGAAGCTACCCACCTGCTTGCTCCTGTGTATAAATGACACTATTGCTTTTCCTTTTCATGCTCTCAAGAATGTCACAGGACCAAAATTAAAGCAAGTAATTTGAAAAGGCTGGAATAAACTGTTGAAATTGAGACATGTTACCCTCATCTTGAAATGTATGTGAATGCATACTATCCTCTCCATCATTATAATTGTGTTCTGTGTAACTAGATAGATACAAGATGTAAAGTCGGGGATCAGAGTTTTAAGACAAAAATAAGTAGGCACTATCAATTCCTTTGGGACATGCAGAACCTCATTCAGCCCTTTCACTGATCTGGATCCTCAGTTTCCTTTCAGCTCTTGACTAGAGCTATTCTCTCAAAATATTGAACAATTTTCTTTCATCTCTAAAGGAGGTTGGAACAGTCAGCTGCCTTTTCATCTTTGCTTGAGACTTTGGCTCTGCCAAACAAACAAAGGCGAAGACTGCCTTCTGTCCCTGGTTGTACACTCACCTGTTTGAAAATGTTGCACGGCAGCCCATCAATGACAAAAAACAGGCAGCTATTTATACACTGAAACTATCATTCATCGGTAAAAAACATAAGGCTCACTCACGGTACACTTTCTGACTCTTCACCAGTAAGTTCATCACTGTTGCTGGTCAAGGAGTTGACATTTCCCATGATGACTGAGGGCAGAAAGGGCTTGTATCTCCAGTTCCTGGCCTTCACCTTTGCACCAGCACAGAAACCACGAAAACTCCTCTTAATCCCGATTTGCTCCGTTCCAATGAAAGAAGCTCTTCTCTTGAATAAACTCTTCTTTCCACAGTAATATCCACAGGAATATCCAGAAGTAGCTGATAAAAAAAAAAAAAAGCTTTAGAGACAAGCTGCCAGCTTCAGCCAGTGCATTCCAGAAAAAAAAAGAAGTGGAAGTGGTGAAGTATAAATACCTTTGTGTTCATCTGGACAACAGACTGGACTGGAGGTGCAACACTGCTGTTTATAAGATGGGACAGAACAGACTTTAGTTCTTAAGGAAGCTTAGGTCCTTCAGTTTTTGCTGCAGGATGTTGCATATCTTTGTCTGTTGTGGAGAGTTCAATCCCATCTGCAGTCATCTGTTGGGGCGAGCAGCAAAACAAACTGATAAAGAAGGCTGGCTCTGTTCTGGAGCCTCGGGAGCCTCTGGAGCTGATTCTGCAAAGGAGGCTACTTCATAAAATGAAAAACATCATGGACATACTCTACACAACTCAGTGATTGAAGAACAACAGTGTCTTCAGTCAGAGGCTTCTTCAGATCCGCTGCAACAAAGACCAGTGCAGGAGATCCTTCCTGCCCGCAGCAATAACCATCTATAATGAATCTTTGAAGAGACTTAAATCATGACAGTTACTGCAACAATTTAACGTCCCGTTTGGGATCAATAAAGTAATTTTGGACTGAATATTAAGCAAATAGGGCATCCACACTGGCCAAACGACATGCATGCCTCAGCAGCAGCTTGAGCCACGATGCAGCTGTGTGCCACCTTGAGTTTTTACATTTGATGCAGGTGTCACAAAACTGGCTCTCTATCAAACAAACAGCTAAACCATATGTCAATTATCAATTTGGCCCAATGCCAGGAGCAACTTCTTTCTCTTCTATCACTCCAGAGTTTTTGTAAATGAGATTCAAACTATATTACTACCTTTTATGTTGATGATTTGCTCTATTTTCTAGACTGGTCTCAGGTTACAACTGGTAAACTGTCTTGTCTTCATTACACACTATCATGTATTTATGGCTATTAGTGAAAACACTGCTGTGTAGATTGATTTTGAAGGCAGTAGGTACACTAGAACAGAAGGGTTGAAGGTGTGGAAAGTGGATGCACAGATGCAGCTGGCAAGGTGGCAGTTCAGCAGTGCATACATGACACATACACCATGCTGCTCGTGTTAAGCCAAAAGTATTTAAACGTTTCTTTTTTTTAATCATTCAACAAAATTGATTGATCCTATCCACTGCAGTTTCTTTTTATTTCCTATACTCACAGCTGAATTTGTCACAAGGGAACACTTTGTAGTCTAAACTGTCGTGTTCATCGTGTTCTTGCAGCAAGTAACACAACACATAAAGAATCAATCAGAAATCTGGAAGTGTTTGAAAATGAAAAGAAGTGGGCATTATGAATACAGTTTATTTGTAGTGAAAAATATGTGCGTGTGTCCAATGTCCAGTCCAGTCCCAGATGGCTCCCCGTGCTTCCTAAACGAGCAGCGTATGCTAGCCTTTGTCCGGTGGGAGTGCACGGCCCATCTGACACAGGGAGCAAATGGAGAGGCTGAGGTTTCTGCTTACGGGGACGTGGGGAGGCGGAGGGGTGGGTGGGTAGCACATAGCCCTGGGGAGGTTCAATGATGTACAATGTTATAATGTGTGTGTGTGTGTGTGTGTGCCTGTGTGCCGTAGGTGAATTTGAGATGTTGATGCTGATGTGTTCTGATGGACTCGCACACAAACATAGACTCTGCCTGTGACTCAGAGACGAGACGCTCGTATTCCCTGTGGGACAGCCCAAGGAAGATGAATGCACTCACACAGACACACATGCACATGCGCAGACCCACAAAAACACACACATATATGCTTGCCAGGTTAGATATCTGCTGGAGCCATTCATGGATCTTGTTCTTGGATGAGAGAGGGATTGGTGTGAGGAGGGGAGTGTGGGATCATCGAGATGCTTGACTGTAATTCTTCAGAGACTGAAGCTGCTCTTGAAGCATCTCATTGTGTTTCCATTTTTTTTTCTGCCATGTTTTTCTCTGTGAAATTAGATTTGGTCTTCTTGGGGGTTCTTGCTCACCTCTCGTTCACCCGTACATTGGCATAAATGCATGTAAGCACAATGCTCCGTTCTGTTGCTTCCTATAGTGTGGGCCCTGAATGGTTCTTATTGAACAGTTGTGGGAGTGTGAGTGAGTTTTCTGGGTGCATGGCTGACTTCTCTCAGGCCTCTGACAGCAGAAGTTAGGACAGCGACCGGAGGGTTCAGGCCTGATAAAGATGGATGATGAGGCTGGATGAGGAAAACAAGGCGGCACTCAGGCTGTCGCTCAGAGCCAAAGACTTTGCCTCATTCTTTCCCTGACTCACTGCTCATAATCAGACATTAAAACATGAGTAAAAAAAAACTGCATTAACCATTGCTTTAATGTGAATGCAGACACTCACGTGAACGCGCATTTAAGTAGGCATTTACAAAGACATAGATGAAAACACACTCTTGAAAAAAAAAAGACAAACACATAGGATGCGGAAAAGAGCCAAGGGGTTAATATGAGCTGTGTGTGACGCCAACCGTGTGCTCGTTATAACAGTGCTGCAAGCTTCTAAGTGACAGATATCACACACAGAACGGATTATCAGTGGGTCATTTTGAGAACAAAGCATTCTTCACAAGCGACTGCCCATTTATTGGGGGGAAAAAATGACCTCAATATTAGTGGAGTTCCATCAGTCAGCTGTTTGTTTTTCATCTTATTGGATTTTAATGTTAGAGCTGATTTAAGATTTGTTAAATTGTGCTGGGTCTCTGTGTTACAACTGAGAAATTGGTATAACATTTAAACAGATATTAACTTGTGTGCTTTATTGGTGGAAAACAGGATACAGAGATATACCATGCACCTGAGGCAAAAGTAACTGAAGGTTCTTAATGTGACTGGGCTTTCATAGCATTTTATAGCACAGAAACGAAATAAAAAAAGTTACCTTTAACTTTTTCCTTCATCGATTCCCTCAATTTAAAATTGTAACTTTGCAGCAGAAATAAACATATTTACAGCCTAGATCAAAAATCTTCTTTTGACTCCATGATTTAATGTCCATCAACAACTGTATGGGTGATGGAGTTCTTATGTACCACATCATTTGATTGGTTGTAATTGATGAATACCTATAGTAAATGGATAGCTGTCATTACTTTAGCTACATAGTGTTTAGCATTATCTTGACTTCTGATTTGTTAATAAAGTCCAGTGCATGGCCATTCCTATTTTAAGGATATGTTTTATTGTGCTGTTAATTGTATTGTAACAGACTATGGTAACTAGCTGTGAGTTGATTTGGAAGGGTCCAAGAAAGAAGCTTAGCTTAGCAGTTAGCAGGAGCAACATTCATCCATGGACTAAGGCTGGTACCTGGGCTAACCAGTGAATGGCCTCTAGCGTGTTGGCCACTTGCCCTGGCAGCAGCTGGAACAGCCAGCTTCTCCAGTCGAGTTACTTTCAAGGTTGGTCTGCACCCTTTTGAACTCATTAACTTTACCCCGGATCTCCGTCAGCTCATTGACGGTCCTGGTGGCGGTTGATCGGAAATGAGATTATGTGGACAAAAACACCCACACACCCACGCACACACACACACACACGTATATAATATATATATATATATATATATATATATATATATATATATATATATATATATATATATATATATATATAAAATTTGTCCACATACTCTCTCTCTCTCTCTCTCTCATATATATATACTATATATATATATATATATATATATATATATATATATATATATATATATATATATATATATATATATATTATATATACATATATATATATATATATATATGTATATATACAGTCCAGTCATGGAAAAAATTATTAGACCATTTTTTCTTCACTTTCTTGTTCATTTTAATACCTGGTACCACTAAACGTCATCATTGTGACTAAAACAGACAGAAAAGAAAACACTGAATGCATAAAAGCAGTGTTTTTGGCAGTACAACGCCATAGCTATTGATGTAAAAACGTAAGTGATTTAGGTCATAATCAAGAAACCATGGAAAATGGTAAGATATCAGCTCTTAAATAAAACTCTTATGAGCAATCTTTGTGGTTATTGTTATGTTTGTCCAAACAAATGTACCTTTAGTTGTACCAGGCATTAAAATGAACAAGAAACTGAAGAAAACAAGGGTGGTCTAATAATTTTTTCCATGACTGTATATATATATAAAATATAAAATTTGTCCACATACCACATACTTGTTCCTGGTATCTACTGGAGCCACCACTCCATCTTGGGGGTTACAGCTCTCCGTGCCCTGATTACTATTGGCACCCCGGCTGCCTTCTTCCTTCAGCCCTTGGTATTTCTTGTGCTTTTAATGTTCCTTCTTCCTGATGTTGCCGTCGCTTGGGATGAACACATCCACCACCACTACCATCCTCTGATGTTTATCCATCACCCCCGTCAGGCTGATTAGTCATACATATATATATATATGTATATATATATATATATATATATATATATATATATATATATATATATATATATATATATATATATATATATATATATGTGTGTGTGTATGTGTGTGTGTGTGTGTGTGTGTGTGTGTGTGTGTGTGTGTGTGTGTGTGTGTAAGCTAACACCACATCACTTATTATATGATGTTACCTTTATACATACACACACATGCATTATATTTAGCATGAGCTAAGCCAAGCTAAAATAGCTAACTTGTGCAACTGAGGTAAAGTGGGCATGTTCCAGGTTTGCTGGTTCCGCTTATTTGCCTATTCTTTAGTTAACCAGAGGCTGGGCGGAGTCTGCCTTGATCCACACAAAAGAGAACTTCAGAATTCAAACTGATTCTTCAAAAATCTATGGATGACATATTACAAGGCCTGGTTCTATTTGTATAGTCTGTAATTCAAGCTATGTGCGTAGTGGAAAGTGCGCTTCAGCTCACGGTAAAAATGCACACAACTGCACATCCTGGTTTGCGCCTCATGGGTACTGTGTGTTCGAGAGGTGTCAAGTATGTGTGTTGTGTTGTTACTCTCTGAAGTGTTTAAATGTCTCATATTGTGTGTCTCTGTGTTGTCTGGCATCATTTCAATATCTGTTCCTGTCTGCCTAGTGAACCTGATCCTTTCCATGATCTCAGCTGCTGAGCCAAAAATCTAAATAGAACAACAGATACAGTCCAAAAACAGATAAATAAATAACCAGGAAAGGGTTCAGTTGAACACCTTTTAAACATTATGTTTTACTTAAAAGAAGTTCTGGTCATCAGTTCTGTCAGACATAACAGACTGGTAGATAGCAAGTTAAAATTATGACACTTCTACCTGCAGAAACAAAGGTATAAATGTCCTAGCCTAACTCTTACCAGTATTTTTATGTTGTTCAAATACATAGGGCCCCTCTGGTGACACATCAACCATGGTGGCATTTCCCAGGGCACAAACATTGCCACAGAACAACCAACAAAGTCCTTATAAGGAGGTAGGAGTGGCAGGGCTCGACTTCTGTGTGACAGCATTGTTTGTTCCCCAGTTTCATCTCAGAGACTGTGGTTTAAGTCTCTTGTAAGTTCCATGTGAAAGATTTTTTTTTTTTCTTTTTCAGTTTCACTCTCCCTTGGCATTTGATTAATTTTGGGCACCAAATGCTTCTGACAAAGCAGCAGTATGTGACTTGTTGGATGAGAGGACAACCTTAGAGACCTATTTAACTGGACAAGCTTTGAACATATGACAACTTACCCATGCCATCTTGGTGTTCTTGTCGGAGTGCTTGAAAAATGTTGAAAAGTGAATCAGTTTAGCATCTTTTTCATTTTTGACAATTTTAATCTTTTCATATTTCATATGGGCGGCTGCATCTCAGACGGTAGAAGGGATGTCTTTTGTTTGGAAGGTTGATGGTTTGATCCCCAGCTTACGTGTTTCACATATGGAAGTGTCGCCATGCAGTCTCCATTTTTAACATTTGTTACAAAATGGATTGTCAAGATACCATCTTTGTATGAAGAGGGTTAGTGAAATTTTATCCCTGCTGGATATTCCATGGTCAACTGTGAGTTATATTGTTTGAAAGCAGAAGCATTTAGAAACAAGAGCAACTTAGCCACAAATTGGAGAAACCTTTTAAAGCCACAGAGCGGGGTCAACAACTGTGAAGATGCGTGGTGCATAAGAGTTGCCAGCGCTCTCTTGAATCCATAGCCGAAGAGTTCTGAGCTTCAATTTAAAACACTTCGCTTTTATCTGTATTGCACCAATTCACAACAAAGCCATCTTAAGGCATTCTAATATTATAAAGTTAAATATAATACTATTAAGTAAAAATTGCATTCTTAGTTCAGTCCAGGTAACTGTAATTCATGCAAAATCAAATCCATTTCAATTTGTAATCCAAATCATGATCCAATTCATAATCCAGGTAATTCCATTTGAGTTCAAAATTCAAGATTTGTCTAATGCCAATTCATAAAAAAAAAAAAAAAAAGCCTAGCTAACGGAACCCAACAGATTGCATCAAATCGTCACTTTGGTGCAATCCCCCAGCCTGAGCAAGCATGATGAGGTTGTCATTTAGGGAAGGCGATTTCTTTTCTAACATGACTGTGCCCCAGTGTACAAAGCAAGGACTATCAAGACATGGTTTGATGAAGTCTGGTGTGGAAGAACTTGACTGGCCAATACAGAGCCCTGACCCCAACCCCGCTTAGCACCTGTGGGATGAATTGGAATGGAGTGAGCCGTCCAACATCTGACTTCATAAATGCTCTACAGAATTCTCACAGAAACACTCCAAAATCTTGTGGAAAGCCTTCCAAGAAGAGTGGAAGCTACTATAGCTGCAAAAGGTCGAGCAGCTCCATATTAAAGGTGGAGTAGGTGTTGTTTGAAAAACGGTTCCAGCAATCCAACTAAAGTGAGATTTTGAAAATATACACTCCCTCCCTCCTCCCAAAGGCTCCGCCTCCTCCTCTTCAGCTCACCCCTCGAAACCATGCCTTCACATGATTCACGACTGCATGAACCATAGGGAGGGAGGGAGGGGTGATATTTGATGGACGTATTAGGCAGCCAATCAAAATAGTGATGATCACTTTTTTGATTGGTCAGAGTTTTTCTCTGATTATACCTTCTAGACTGGACCAAAATGTTTAGTTTTTTTTGCAAACATTTTATTTCAGTGGGTGCAATGGAAATGTGAAAAGGTTTTCAGGCAATATTGTAAAAAGTGTTGCAAAAAAACAACACCCACCCCACCTTTAAACTAGATGTATTTGAATACAATACCATTGCAGTCTCTGTAGGTGTAATGCTAAGGCATTTGACTGCTTTTGTCCATATAGACTATATTGAAGTACTGAATTTGCTCGAGTCAAATTTAGCTAAAAATTGTTATTTACCAAGTACACACAAAGAATTAAACTCTGGATCATGTGTGTCTCATTTGCGTCACACCACCCACAAATCACGGACTGAATGTGAATAAATAGTGTTTTTGTTGGTTTTTACAATATGTCAGTTCATAGCAGCTTTTGTTGTTAAAATGTTATCACTGATTCTAGAAAAAGCTTGTAAAAACGTGGATGGTCGTAAGAACAAGAGAGCCTTTGAGTGTTGTTGGTTTGTAGGGCATCACTGCTTCAGCAGATTCTGGTTAGTTGTCTGTGCCAGTCTACTTTTCCTCTGCATTCCTTACATCTGGGAACCTGTTTCTTTTTTCCTCTACTTTACTTCACAAGTGTAGTGGCAAAGCATAGATATTCTTTTATTGCAAGCCGGACATCTGTTAGGTAATTGTCTGAAAAACCTGTCTATAGTGAGGAGTAAACCTGACCACTTTGGTATCCCAGGAATCCACTACATCATCACATTCTGGTCTGATAATACTGGAACTGCCTGATTCCTATCACTGTCTATGTTGTAACTGTCTCTATGTGTGTGTTTGTGTGGGTATTTGGGTGTGTGGGAGTGGGACGTGTTGTGTCCTCATACCATAATAGGCTTCTCTCAACAGTCATCTCATAAATCTAGTCTCGTGAGGATAAACAGCCTCAAATGGAAAAGAAAGATGAGGAGATTGTTGCTGTAATTTTCACTCACTCAAACCCGAAATTCACACATACCCACACTCAAATAAATACATGTGCACACACACAGATGCACACAAACTGGACCTTAATTCATCCTCTATATCAGACAGCAAGGTTTCCAAAAGGAATTTTAGGCATCTTAGGAACTATCTTCGTGATTCCTAAAGACTTAGCCCTGAGACTCATATTGTCTAGATCCTCAGCCAAGAAACACACTCAGAAACACAAACAATCCAAGAAGCCCAGATATCCACTTGGAAAAGCTGAATTTACACTGTGACTTAGCAGCAGGGAATGTTGCTGTAATCCAGGCAATGCCGAAGCACGAGTGATGAATTCCATCGGTGATGCTGAGCTGGCATGCGCTTATGGGACAACCACAGAGGCAACAGGATATGCACAGGATGTGCGGCAGGGATGAGAGGGGGGAAAAAGTGTCTTATTTATCTCAAATACGTGCCTCAGAGCGATGTGGAGGGAGTTCACCACAGCTCCTCTTGCCCTCGCACTCCTGCCTGTTCGTATCAGCTGTCAGGATAATTTTTCCACTGTTAAGAATGAAGTGAGGTCCTTCCCTCTTCTGTATTTAAACAACACATAGTAAGCTGGTAAAGACACAGCTCTGCTACAGTGCCAAAAGTATGTGGACATGCAAACTGTGGAGCATGGCCGCATTAGTTGCTGTTCATGTATTTGTTTTTTTTTTGTTGTTGTTGTTGTTTTTTTTTTTTTTTTTTTTAAATCTAAACTAAAACACTTCTGCCCTGACTGTGTGTAAGGGGACTCAGCACAACTTGCCTTACTTGACTAGTAGGGGTGTGAATCTTTCACTCACAAAACGATCTGATTCAAATCTCGATTCACAGGCTACGATCCGATTCAGGGACGATTCATAAAAAATAGTAAACGATTCGATTCGGTTTGGTTCAGTTTGATTCAATAGAAATTGACAATTTAACCCCAACTACTTATTTTGCTTTATACTGAGAAGAAAAAGACACAAATTTACAAATTTAATTTCAAAAAGTATTCTTTTGTTTATTTAATTGTCCAAGAGACGGTACACTAGGCCTACTGAACATAAATTCAGTAAACTTAAGCCTTTACAATATACCTGGGGGGATAATTGACATTACATAGTGAAATGCAAAACTCACAATCTGGTGTGCCTCACTTCACAGGTTTGCAAAACTCTGCTCACACTTAAAATCCAATTCTTACTTGTCCTCAAGGAACACAAAATAAAAGATAAAAATGGCACAAAGTTTAATTATTCCTGCTAATGTGAGAATACACTGCGCATAAGGCTGAGGTTAGATATCAAAAATAAAAGTAGTTGTTATGAAACAATTAAGTTGCCTATTAAAAGCAAAAATTCAGAATGACTAGTGATTCAGTCACTCGTGAACTTCAACAGTAAAACATATCACTGACAACAAGATACATGGATCCAAAACTTTAGTAAGCAGTTATAGAAAATAGCATGTTAAATTCAACATGTCTTTTTGATGCCAGTAACTCTGAACATTAGCTTTTCTTTAAAAAAAAAAAAAAATAATCACAAAAATCTCTAAACCTGAATAACTAATACTTCAGGCATGAAAATTCCTCACCTTTCGGCAAAATTCGCTGTTTTGAAGTCAAAAGGGTGACCTATGTGAATCGTTAGATCCGAGTTTTCTATTTTTTTAATTTTTTTTTTTTTTTTTTTTTTTGGGGGGGGGGGGGGGGGGGGGGTCGGAGTCGGGAGATTTTTTTTAATTTAATTATCATATAATTGCTCTAATAAGCAAACTGAGCACTTCAGAAATCGGCCCTTTAAATGTCACTTCAGTACATCCTGTCCAGAACCAATCAGAGGCCAAATTGTCCCATTATTCCAGTCATACGAACATTCCTCATTCATGTGTACTTGGAGGTTACATTGCTAAGGGAGACGAGAAGCAGGACCTAGGACCTAAGGCAGATGAACATACGTTCACATTTCCTACCTACATTTACCAGTGGTGAGAAGCGCTGTATATTTCATCCGTGTTGTCTGACATGTTGCTACCCGCTCTCTCCAGCTACAAAGCTGATGTCACAACTCTTACAGGTAAAACGTCAACACTGGAGTCTCGTGAGAGTTCACGCGCCAGTTGGCACAACAATGGCAGGTCTGGGTCGCTGGACCTCAGGAAAACCGATTAGCGGCCGTAAATATGGGACATCGGACCGTTCGTAGTGCATTTTTACCGATCCAGTTCTCCATTGACCGATGCACTCGGATCTCATACATCACAGACCGATAACCAATTCAGATCGGTTTATCTTTACATCCGTATTGACTATCACAAACAGTGGGTCAGTGCCCCTCAAACAGGCCTATGAAAAGTATCTAGAAAGTATGTTTAGAAATGCACTGTAGTATGTATTCTTGTGACCAAATGGTCAACATTTGTGAATACAGGCCCATATCAGAAAAGGTGGGAGAAATACAAAGTAAAAGAGAACAAGGCACTGATTCTGTATTGACTCTAATTTCTTTGCTGATAGTATGAACCCAAGACTTTCCTTAGTTTTTCTCATCAGTTTCATTTCTTCATTTTCTCTTTTTTTTCATCATTTTTTCCAATTCAAGCTTGCAAAGCATTTAAAAAAACTGGGGCAGTAAAGCTTTTACCACTTTGTAATGTCTATGTCACTTTAAAAATAACATTGAGAATGCCAAGTGATTAAGCGTTTCAGTCATTGTTTTTGTCCTATTCTTCCATCAAACAGCTGCTGTTGTTGTTGTTGACCCTTTTTTTAATTTTAAAATTCTTCACACATTCTCTGATGGGGACAGGAAGGCCAATCCAGTACGCTTTACCCTCTTTTTCCTCTGCTGTGTCTTTGTAATGTGTGCAGAATGTGATTTTGTGCTGCTTTATTGACAACTGTTAAGATGTCCCTGGAAAAGATGTCATCTTGAAGCCAGCATGTTTCTCTCAAACTTCTGTGTACTTTTTTGCATTACTGATGCCATGACAGACATGTAAATGACCTTTGCCAGGAGCACTCATAGAACAACTTACAATCACAGACTCTGGCACAGACTCTTGCACTGCTGATAATTGTCTGCAGGATGATTTTTTTGTCTTTGGTCTGGAGCACACTGCAGTCATTTTTTATTTCCAATAAACATCTGGACTACTGATTCATCACACCACCGAACACATGTCCACTGAGTAACGATCCATCATGCATCCGAACCCAAATATGGCGACACCACTTCTGGACAGCGTTAACGCAAGGCTTCCTTTTTGCTCATAAACCGTTTTGACTGGCATTTGTGACTGTAGCTCTGTGTTGTTTCACCTAACAAAGGTTTCCCAAAGCAAAAACCGTTGGGCGGTTTTGTTATATCAGCTATTGATGAATGATTGTTTTTGATGCAGTGCTGTCTGAAGAACTGAAGATGAAGCCACAAGCCTAAGCTTGTGCAAGCCCTTTAAAATCTTAAATTCCTCCAGATTCCTTGAATCATTTAATGATATTTTGTACGATAGATATAGCAATAATCCCAATCCCGTTCAGCCTTCTTTGAGCAACATTATTTTTAAACATTTCCGTGATTTTCCCACACATTCATTGAAAGAGAAGGTTCTCTTCCCGTCTTTGTTCCTTAAAGATTCAGCCTTTCATGGATACTGTTTTTGTAGCAAATTGTCATTACAATCACATGTTGGCGTCACCTCTTTGAAGAAACATCATTGTTTTTAAGTTCACCTCCATCCTATCATAGAATTGCCCCACTAACTTTTTATGAACTTTTTATTTTTGTAAGTTGTGGTAAATCATAACTAAAAACATTGTGTTAATCAAGTATGGAGTCAAATGTATTTTGTCTGTATTTTACAGGACAGGTGGCAACCTTATATATATATAATCCCATTGAGATAGAGATAAATAAATTAGTGAAGAAAAGGCTGGACTGTAAACAAACCATTTTGTATGTTTCTTTCATTGATCTGCTTGTGCATTGTGAGCAGTTTGTATACTTTCATTCCATTGTGGCAGCTGAGTTTCAGTGTTTTGAGTGTAAACTGAATATAATCAGAAATGTTCCACACTCATCGGCAATTCCCGCTTGCTCGTTCACTCAAATTTGAGATCTCACACTCCATAGTGGACGACGGGTAAGTGAGTGCTTTGGAGTGTGCGGCCGATGGAGTACTATGCCCATGAAATACTCTTCTCTTCCCACTCAGCGGGAACGGAGAAGTGGGCCACTGTAGAATTGAGAACCCTCATCCCCTTCCCTACAGTGGGTGAGAGCCACCAGGTCCATGCTAAGTGCTGCTGGGCACTATTACCGTGAAAAGGACTCCTCTCTTGGGTGTCCTTTCAAGTGTCTGCTGAACGGGACTCTACTGAGAGCCACTGCCAACCAGTATGTTTAGATGTGTGTGTGTTTTCCTGTATGTGTGGGCTTGTGTTTGCTTGTATAATGGGTTGCTGGGAAGGTTTGGACCGCTGAAACTAGATCAGGTATGTGTGACAGTCACTGCGTGAGTGTGCATTTATAGAGTGGCGAGTGCGTGCCAGGTTACAGTATTAATAGAAGGTAGTGTGTTTGTAAAAGACTCTAATAGCTGCATGGCTGATATTAGTGGATCAGTTTCCATCACACTCTGTGGCGTAGAAGCGCCTGATTCAGCAGGTGTCTCCCTTGAATGTCCTCGATGTTCTCAGATAGTGTCTGACTGTTCTGAGGAGGGTTTGCCTTGTGATGCGGCTTGACTGCCAACCTAACAGGGGTCACACGTTTAGAGATCAAATTTGCGAACCCAGGGGAGTCGTTTTCAGCTAGAAGGATGCAGCAAAGGGCTCCAGAGGAGCAGGTGAGCCTGGTAAATGCTTACAAAGCAGGTTAATCATTGAAGCTTCAACTATTCATTCCATTAATAAGGAGATAAAAATCAGAAGTGGTTCTAAACGACCTACAAACTGAACCAAGATATTGAAAATAAATAAATATGTTTCAAACTTGATTAAAAAATTAAGGCTAACTATTTCAGAGAAAAAGAGAAAAAAAACTGAACTGCTTATAAGCCAATACTTTTTAATTTTCTGTCTTTTATCATTTATGTGGAACTCTGGGGCCTTGTGGCAGAGCTTTGCTACTCCATACTAAGAGCTCTCAGTAGGTATCATCTGTGCTTGTTGGCAACGGAAACCCTCGACATCTTTAGGGTGGCAGTGATTCATCTGTGGCTGGGGTGTTTGAGGAGTAGAAGTTAATGGAGAGGGAATGGGATCTTGGAGTAAAAGCTGATTAAGTGTGTCTTGAGTTTCTCAACTGGTAAAACATGGCACAGTGAAGGGCTTGAATCCCACTGAGGATGATGGAAGTGTAAGTACGTGTGGTGTTTTATGGATAATTTGGAACAGTGTTTGCCAGATGGTGAAATGGTTCTAAGGCTTAAATATGAAATCTTGTTTTAAAGTTCTGCACCAAGACAAAAATGTTGGAAAAATATCGAGCTGGCGGTGTGCAGTGGTCAAAGATATGGCTGTCATGTCTCCATCTAAATCTTGATCCAGGATGTTGCTTCAGTGCTATCTGGAGAGGGCTGGGAGGGGTCAATAAGTAACACTATAAGAACAGAAAGTCTCCTCAGCTTATGAGGAGTTATCAATAATTTGAGGTGTTTGATCTGGCTCCTGCAATTTCGGAGTGGGTCATGTTTCCGTTCACAGCTGTGAAATGACAGGTGGTGTGATAATGTTTGAGCCCATGTGTATTTGTGCTCATATACACATATGAGTGTTACACAGGCCCATAATTACAATAATAAGGAGGAGACCGAGTGGAATAGTATGCATGTGAATACAGTATAGTGGGACACACGTGCACACACACACACACACACTCACTTCACTTCACTTAAACAGCATCATGAGTTGGCAGTGGTCTCATTTTCCACCTTGGGTCAGGCTTAGTTCATGCATAAAAGAGTGTATGAGTGTCTGTGCGTGTGTGTGTGTGCGCATGTGGTAATCCTTCTCCAGTTTTATTTTTAAAGTGAACTCAGACAAAGGCCTCCAGTCAGACTTCTCTGAGAACAGGACCTTGGGAACATGACCAGTGGCTGTTGCGTCATAGTGTGTGTGTATGCGTGTGTGTGTGCGTGTGCTTGTGTGTAAGAGACGGAGAGTGAGACAGAGTGGATCTGAGTTTTCTCTTGTAAAGAAGTCGCTTGTTCAAGTTTAAAAGGAACAAAGAGGAAAAAGCTCTTGGAGTTCCTTGCCAGATGCATGCACATACACACACTGGTTTCCCTTGAAACCTGGCTTAGTGGACATTTGAATGTCAAGGGACGTCACTGTGTGATGTCATAGGAAGGATTTTTATATGTGATAGGAGTAATTCGACGACACACAAATGTACAAAGTGGGAAAGCACAGTGGACACAGTGTTTGCCTACACAAAACGCACCACACCCAGCCAAGCACTTTCTCAACAGGTTTGCAGAGAGGAAAAGACAGGAGAAAGGAGAAAGAGGAGGAGGGAAAAAAGGGGGGGATATAAGAAGACTAAAGTCAAAAGGCGGGAGGAAAAGAGATGGAGGAAACAAGAAAACTGTGAACACAAGACAGAAGAGTGAGAAAATTTGAGAAAGTAATGGAATTAGAACGAGTGAACAGAATCAATGATGGAAGCAGCAAGACGACAGAAAGGAGGAGAGAGGATGAGACAGAAAGGAGGGAAAGAGGAGGAGAAAAAAAAGGGGAAAGGATCACCTGCTAAACATTTCTCTCTGCTCATGGGTGGGTGCTTCCCAAACCTGTAGTTACAAGAGAACCTGGGGAAGCCCAGCCTCAGTTACATTACATCACAGACGCACAAACACACACAGCGTGAACATAATCTGGCCCATAACTACACTGCTGCCAGCCCTTGTCTAATCTTTCTTTCTTCCTCCTTTTCTTTCCATGTTTTCACCCCCCCCCCCCCCCCCCCCCCCCCCGCATATCACGCACTTTGGCATAATGAAACAGTTAAAAGGAATCCAGTTGAGGGCTGAGACCAAGAGCGGGTGGGTAGGAGGGGGTGAAAAGTGACACTACGCCAGGGCACTATATTTACAATGTGCCTCTTTAACACACAGCCTATTTATAGCTGCCAAATCTTTTCTCAGTGTCTGCCACACACTGTTGCACCGTCACAAGCTCAGGCATCAGATGGCACCAGTGGATTGACACCACACTGTGCTGCCAAAGGGAACACGCCTTATCCTCTAGCATGTTCCTCTGCAAAGCCAGCCTCACTTTGCTCCAGCTGCCCTCCACCCTTCACACTCAGGCATTCAGCTTCAGAACATCCCCCCCTTCTCCGCTCACTTTTCTTCCCTTGTTTCTCACAGGCCTCTTCTAAAGATGAAATGAGAGAAGGGGGACTTAAATTTCTGTCATGACTTGACTTTGCTGTTAAAAAGGGAAGGAAGACAGGTAAGATAAGTGAAAGGATTAAACACGTTAATATTCTTCCAAACACCTGGTGAGTGGCAAACAATGTATGAGATAATTTCTTCAAGAAATGGAGCAACACTCCACTTACTGCCTCTATAGGAGTTTGGAGGGTGAGCAGCAGCCAGGTGCTCCCCATGAAATGCACTTGATTGGCTGAGAAGTTCAGCAAATGCAAAGTTTTTGGCAGTTTGCTGGTCTGGACCATTCAAGTGGTAATCTGCGTATTCTGGAAAAGTCCAGAACGGCCGTCCAGTCTACAGCCGTCGGCCCTGTTCAATTACCAAAATTTTAAGTCTATCAACTAACAGCAGGGGGCGCTAAGATGGTCATTTATCAGATATAGGCCTAAAAACCAACAAAGCAGACTAACGTTAGTGTCTGTCAACAGAAGAATGGCAAGCAGAAAATGCAAGGAGAAAGGTGGATGGGAAAAATGAAAACAAAAGAAAGCTAAGTAAGTTTGAGGGGGAGAAGTGTTTTCCATTTGGCACTATCTTTATCTACTCTTTTGTGGTGCATGGTGGTGCAATGTCTGTGGAATAGGCTGACCAGTAGCATTGCATGGGGCAGTTTAATTTTAAAAATCAGTATGATGTCAGGGTCCTACAATGGTATTTGATAGGTAGTCTAGTTTAGTGGGTGGACTCTCATATAGTGGTTTTTGGGTTCAATTTCCAGTGCTGTAATATCTTGTTGTCCCTTTTTGCCATTGCTTTTTCTCTATCCAATAAAGGCCACTTGAAAATCTCTTAAAAAGATGCTGATATGACATATAAAACATAACCTGTTAACTACTGCTGACCAAATGGTGAATAATCTACTCTGTTGGGTTCATAAATGTGTAAATCTGATTCTGATGGAGTCAGTGTCTCACTAGACATGAATCTGACCACATGTCACTGGTTGTGAGGCATTATTTAGGTTTACATATCAGAAAACTTTCATTTCAAACAGAAAAGGGATGTTGTAAATAAATGTATAGTTTATAAAGCTACTTAGTCATCTTTGATTATCTTTGAGTATTTTTGCAGTATCAACAAGAGGCCGGTAGAGTGTCATCTTTTTGGGTTTTTGGGTCACTCCAGCATAATATCAAAACTATAAAATGTGTCAAGCAGGCTAATTCTTACACAGAATAGACCTAAAAGGTTAAAAATGTAATGGGATTTAGGAAAACCAAATCTGTTTTCTTCTTGTGTGTAGTCTAGGTATCAAATAATATGTTTATCCAAAGCGTTAAAATTTTGGAGGTATAAGTACAGGTTTAATGGCTGTCATTCCAAGTAATGCTAATAAACAATAACAATATAAAAATATAACAATATAGATTTTTTTTCTTTTTAAAAATGCAAACATATAAGTAACTGTAAAATAGCAATATAAAAGACAATGTTTAGGTTCATTTTTGTTTTGGAGATGCAAGTGATGTTTCATCGTTCTTTAATATGAGTGTTCGTATGTGTGGGTGTTGTTATGACAATGACAATATATCATTATAGCACCCCTCCTCCTCCCCTCCCGGTTATTGGTGGGCCTACCTAGGGGGGGAAAGACCTGGGCCGTTTTTTAGTCCCAGTCCGTCCCTGCAAGTGTGTTACCATAATGCCAAAGAGGAAAGACATCAGCAGTCATTTTAAGCTCCATTGATACTCCCAGTTCGTCTCACGTCTGTAGCATCTTTATTCCACCCTGCTGTATTGTGTGAATTCACAGAGGCTGAATGGTGTAACATTTTGTTATGCTGCTGTTTAAGCCCTAACAGGGGTAAATGAGTGGTCTGTGCATAGACACACAGGCCTAACTGGGTGAAAGGATGGCCACAGAATCTACACAGAGGATCAAATCTGTTCAGCTGTTCAGGTATGCTGTCAGAAGGCCTGTGACAAGCAAGCTAAAACTAAAGTGAGCTAAAGTTGAAGAGCAAGCTAAAGATACAGGGGAAAAAAAGAAAAAAAATAACATCATGTTTTCAATCACAGTGGTCAGAGAGGCAGAGACCAACTGAACAGGCCGTATTACGATCTTTGTCATGGGACTTGGGGTACTGTCTACTCAATATCTACTCACGAGGTACCAATGCTGCACAGCAGATTGTCATGCTTTGCAACCTGAAAGAAGTCAAGGCAATTGCTAAAGTTACTCAAAGAGACCTTTCCACAAGCTCACTCCAACACCAGACCAAGCAATGCTTAGAGAAATAGAAAAAAACGCCAAAAAACCCAACCTAAAAACATAAGTGCTAAGGACCCTAAGTAAGAACTACAAACATCTCCAGTTAGCATGTTAAATATTAAAATTCAGAGCAGTGCACAGAAAAAGATTTTTGGGAAATTTGTCTTGTTTGGAATGGTTCCCACAAGAAAGCCTCTTCTTTCTGATATTGCAAAGTTGAATCTGGACAAACCACAAGACTTCTGGAACAGTGTCTTTTAAACAGATTAAACTAGAGTGGAGATGTTTTGCCACAATCCACAGCACATTCAACTCTCAAATGTGAAAACTAAAGCATGGCTGAAACTGAGCCATACAACAAGACAATTATCTCAAGTCCACTTGCATATCTACAAGAAAATGGTGAAAAGGAACAGAATCAAAGCATTGTAAAGGCCCAGTCAAAGACGAGACCTCTAGTTGATTGAACATGGTCTGGGGTGACCTGAATTTTTCAATTAGCACATTTTCTTTTTGGCTTATGTTTCCATCCATCCATTATCTGTGTCCCCTTAATCCTATACAGGGTTACCGGGATCTGCTCGCGCCTATCCCAGCTCTCTTCAGGCGAAAGGCAGGGGTACACCCTGGACAGGTCACCAGTCTATTGCAGGGCCACAGGTAGACAAACAACCAAACACACTTGGCTTATGTTTGTTCAATATATGATGACATAATATAATATGCTGTGTTGTTGTTCATCTGAGGTTGTATTTACCTAATTTAAAGACCTAATCATCTGGTAAGATGACTTAATTTATGTCCTAATGCATGCATATATATAGGATTTAGCAATAATTGTATGTATGAACAGTATTCGGCCCCCTTGAAAGTTTCAACCTTTTGCCACATTTCAGGCTTCAAACATAAAGATATAAAGTGGGACACAATCGTGAAGTAGAACAAAATTTATTGGATATTTTAAACTTTTTTAACAAATAAAAACTGAAAAATGGGGTATGCAATATTATTGGGCCCCTTTACTTTCAGTTCAGCAAACTGACTCCAGAAGTTCAGTGAGGATCTTTAAATGATCCAATGTTGTCCTAAATGACTGATGATGATAAATAGAATCCACCTGTGTGTAATCAAGTCTCCATATAAATGCACCTGTTCTGTGATAGTCTCAGGGTTCTGTTTAAAGCTCAGAGAGCATCATGAAGACCAAGGAACAGACCAGACAGGTCCAAGATACTCTTGTGGAGAAGTTTAAAGCCGGATAAGGATACAAAAAGATTTCCCAAGCTTTAAACATCTCAAGGAGCACTGAGCAAGCAGTCATATTGAAATGGAAGGAGTATCAGACCAATGCAATCTACCAAGACCCAGCCGTCCCTCTAAACTTTCATCTTGAACAAGGAGAAGACTGATCAGAGATGCAGCCAAGAGGCCCATGATCACTCTGGATGAACTGCAGAGATCTACAGCTGAGGTGGGAGAGTCTGTCCATAGGACAACTATCAGTTTGTACACTCCACAAATCTGGCCTTTATGGAAGAGTGGCAAGAAGAAATCAGTTTTTTTAAAGATGTCCATTAAAAGTCTCGTTCAAAGCTGAGAGACACACCAAACATGTGGAAGAAGGAGCTCTGGTCAGATGAAACCAAAATCAAACTTTTTGGCCACAATGTAAAACGATATGTTTGGAGTAAAAGCAACACAGCTCATCACCCTGAACACACCATCCCCACTGTCAAACATGGTGGTGGCAGCATCATGGTCTGGGCCTGCTTTTCTTCAGCAGGGACAGGGAAGATGGTTAAAATTGATGGGAAGATGGATGGAGCCAAAAACAGGACCATTCTGGAAGAAAAAGACCTGAGACTGGGACGGAGATTTATCTTCCAACAGGACAATGATCCAAAACATAAAGACAAATCTACAATGGAATGGTTCACAAATAAACATATCCAGGTGATAAAACGGCCAAGTCAAAGTCCAGACCTGAATCCAGTTGAGAATCTGTGGAAAGAGCTCTTTTTTGATTGCCATTATCCTTGATTAGTATTTAATATTGTAATTTTAGTTAATGATATTTGCTCGGGGGTCATGCTCTGGGTCTCTGTAAAGTGCCTAGAGATAATTGACATTGTAACAGACAGTATACAAATAAAATAGAATTGAATTGAATTGATCGGGGCACTCGGAGCTGTGACCCCCAAACTGGATCGGGTGCTCCAGCAGATACCAGGAACAACATCTGAGACCTCTGTCCAGATGGGTTCAATACTGGGAACAGCTAAGATCCTGTGCAGAACCCCCAGGCCTCTGGTAATATGTATAACTCACCTAACTTTGCTAAAAGAGGAGAAGAAGGAATAATAGTGTGATTAAGAGACAGACACACGTGTGAGTACACATGTATAAAACCATTCAGCTGCATTTAAGACCTCTGATCCATGAAAGGAATTAGTTCATTGTATCATGACTGCCCCCTCTGGACAGTGACACTAGGTATGGCAAAGCACAAACTTCACACACACACACATCAAATTGAAGAATGAACTCATTTATTCATTTCATTCAAAATGCGTAAATTCAACATTCCAATGATGTTTTCTTAAAATGCATAAACACTGTGCATCACGCCCAGAAACACATGTTCAAACAATGACGTTGTGAACTCAATGTTTGGATCAGCTTGTGCCTGCTCAGGGGCACAGTATGTGTCTGCTGATCAAAAAATTTAGCTCAAGTGAGTTTTATTTATTTATTTTTTTAATATGGTATAAAAAATCTTACTGTGTGCTTTTTTGTGAGATATTTTTTAAAGGTTTTTTTTTAATTCATTCATTCATTCATTTTTTTTTATTTATTACCCTCAATAAACGGTATTCATAATTTCCTTGCCTGTGGCTGCAAAGCAAAGCACATTTCCTCACTGACAAGCTGGTTCCAGTTTCTGATTTACTGTGAGTGATTAAAACATGGCTTGTATCAACTGTTTAGATGAAACCAAATGGATTAGTACTGCAGAAAAGATTGTTGTATTAAAGTAACACTCAAGTAGTTCATAGTCCCCTAAAAACCAATTTTAATATTTCTGTTCATTTCTGTTCAAGTTGAAGAAACATAGGAAAGGGAGAAAAATAAAAAACAACATTAAAAAAATTGTCTTCTGCCCTCCAACAGCTTCTGACAGATTTTGGTTTTGGTTATGTTCTTCCGTACTAGTCAGCGCATGAGTTTAAGTTGTGACTCAGTCAACTATCTCATATATCAACATGAAAACCATAACCATGCAGTTTGATTTTATTGACTATCTTTGATGAACTTTTAATATTACTTAGATCTTTAATCTGTGGGTCGCAGTGTATCAGTGGGTAGAGTCACTTGACCTCTAATTGGGAGGTCTGCAGATTGCTCCCTTGGACCATCAGGTGTCAAAGTTTCACACTGGCCATCTACGGTGCCTGTTGGGGTATGAGTGTAAAAATTAAAGCACTTGAGTGACTGTAATAGAAGGGCTGTGGTACAAGTGTGTTTGTGTGATTGGGTAAATAAGAAACACATTCTGTAGAACTTTGTATGCAAGGTCATTCTGTAAGGTGGAGGAAAGAAGTACATCTGTGGGTATAGCAACACCTTTTTCCTCTTTAAATGATGATTGTTCTTTATTTTATGACTGTACATTCTATGACTATACAAATTTGCCCCCACTCATCATATCCAGCTGGCAGCAGCTAACCCTGTCTTCCCCTGTCTTCTCTGACTCGGCTGCTTTATGCAATGGCCAGTTCTAATATCAGGGTAAATCAGTCAAATGTGTTTAGACAAGAGACTGATTCTCAAGAAGCAGCTCTAAATTGTACAAGGTCGCACCCAAGTGGATGTATCAAAATATTTGCTTTTTGTTGCCTTCAGCAACATTGGAGATCAATAATGAATGGGTAATATGACCTTTGATATTATCAGCTGGTTAGTGTCTTATATCGGGTAAATCTCGTTCTCAGCTCCGAAAAGTTTGGTAGCTCATATTTTAAGAACTTAATAGAGATCAGGAATGCTAACTCTCAATCATTATGACTCTTTGACTGCTCACATTTGAAGCGGCTCCTGCTTATACCAGCCAGGCAGCAGGCCACGCAGACAATGTTTAAAGTGTAGGAAGTGGTGCAGCTGTAAAAATCTGTCATTGTTACCCTTTCTATTCACCAAAGTCAAGTCATCTTTAATGTTGTGTAGCTATCTGTGACTTTAATTTGCTTAGCTCATTCTGTGCCAACATGGTGTATATTTCTTATTTCTAATAAATATTTAGTTTGACCAAATAAACAGCAGATTTATGCCAAATTATGAGATATACACTGCTACAAGGTCGAGAAGAGAGTCAAGGTGAGGAGTACCTGCTGCGCTCTCTACACTTGAATGGAGTAGATGTATGCAGGCACCTGTGGTCTCTGCCTTTGAGTAGAATGGTGACGTGACACCACATTGGTGTTTTGGGGTTAAGTAGAGGACACAAAAATTATTATTATTATTTTGTTTTGTTTTTTTCGCAGGACCAGCAAACCTTTAAATATGGCTACTTTTCTGTTTTTAGTGGGATTCATCGCTTCACATATATTAGTTGGTCTTTGGAGTGAGAGGGAATTCTTTTTTTTTTTCTATTTCTTTTTTGTGCAATGTGTTTCTTTCTTGGCGGAGCATGATGGCGAGGTGTGCTGATAATCGGGGCGTTAAAGCAAAATACAGGTATGTGTTGTATGTGTGGCAGGAGTGTAGCGAGGCAGTTCTGAACCTTGAACTGGCGCTGTTCGTTGGGCTTGACACCGCTCACCCGATGGCTGCAGACGCAGCTGAGGTGGCGATAGGCATGTCGGTGTAGGCTGTCATATGTTGCTGCGCTGGTTTGAGTTTCCTTGCGTGTTTACTCAACAGTGTGTTAACGTCATTCAAGTAAATCAGTGTTTATCCTCACACGTGTTAAGAGAGAAGTATGTGAGTGTGTCTACACCACTTTGCTTTGCCATCATTTCTTCACTGTCCCCAAACACACACAGAAACACACACATAATGTGTCCTGACTCAGCCTTCATCCAGCCACTGTTGGTGAATATACCCGCTAGTTGGCCAGTATAACCACAGCACAACAGTGTGGTAGTTTTCCATGTGTGTGATGAAGGACAAAGGGCGTACAGTTGCTTTCCACTGTAATATCTGTAGTGGGCGATGTGAGAGCGTCACCACTGCTTCCTGTGCGCAGTGTTAAACAGTCTCAGTTGCACATTTCAAGATGATTTTAATGACTGAACAACAATGTTGATGACACAAAAAGAGAACCGTGTCACACTAACAACATGCTGCAGTTAGGGCTGTCCCCCCTTCCCTCTGTGTCTCGCTGAGGCCTTTGGGAGAAGATTTGTGGCAATTTTCTCAGCTCTCCCTTGGGAGTCTTTTCCAGCTGCTCCAGATCCACATAGTCCCAGAACTCAGTCCAACTTCACTGACCACGGCCTGCGTGCTGACATCATTGTCCAGGCGTCCACGCACAGGAAGCTCAGACCAGCACATACGCATTCCTACTGAGGCGTCATAGCCGAGACAAGTGACACGCAGACAGACACAATAATGGCTCTCTGCGGAGGATGAAGTTCCCAGGACTTCCAGCTTGTACAGTCCTGTTCAGTTACTGGGACCCCTGAATTTCTAGGACTTAATTCAAAATATCTTTCTTCAGCAATAAAAACAAAATAATACATTTTAAATAATGGTCTTTATGAATATCTGTCTGAATAATCAGCAGAGTAAAACATTACCATTTTACTTTCCCAATGCATGGTCTGGGTTAAAATTACAGTACATGCTGCTTCCATGGAAACAATTCAAATATTAAGTTAAATAAAAACCTTTTAGTTGTTGTTGTTGTGTTGGACACATGAAATGTGGCGCGCATGCTTCAGAAATATGTTGAAACATTAAATACGTGTTAGAGGAAAAAAGTGATAGCAGTTGAGTGGAGTCAATGCAAGACTTCCAACTTGTTTGTTTCTTTGTGGAAGATGAAGATCTTTAAACACATGGTATTCATTCACCATGTGATGTGGTGGCCAGAATTCATACTCAACTCTTTCTGTGAGATGCTGCAAAAATCAGATGTAGTAGGCCTGTTTTTTCTTTTCAACTACTGTCTTCGTATATGGTATATGTAATGGTTAGTGGAATAATTTGGCAAAACCTTTTTAAAGTCAGATATTTTTGCATTTTAATATTGCAGCAGATGTTTTTTTTCTTGTACTTGTGTGTGAGTGAGAGCAAATGTGTCCTTCAGCAGTCCTCTTTGACAGTCTAATCTAACAAACTTTTTTTAGCCCTGAAAACCCCGATTCTGTCAGAGAGGACTAAAAACAAAGATGGTAAAAACTCGAAAGGACAGAACAGATGAAGAGAAAGGAGTGATGGTGTGGTATGTGCACTATGGTGACTTCTGCTGTATTTGTGTGTTGTGTATGTAGAAAACTGGACAACCGAAAAGAGAGAAGTTGTTCTTAGTTATACCACTAGAGTGTGCGTGTGTAAGTGTGTGTGAGTGTGTGCATAGAAGATGTGAGGAACTTTGTGACTAGGTTGGGGAGGGTGGATAAATGGATAAATAAAATTATTATAAGATAATGAAAATGAAGTATATACATACCTGTGCTTGTCATGTACACACCTATATGGGTACCTTGTGATAAACATACATGTATGTATGCATGTATGTATACAAATATATATAAATTAGGGCTGTACACACACATAAAGTAAAGAATAAATAAAGACTGGTTATGTTTGCCATGTTGGCAATGACACTGATTATTTATAGTTATATTGTCAACTCAGTATTGTGGAGAATTAATAACAAGTATTGTACTGTTCCCACTGAAGACAAGCAAGCATATAAACACGTATCTTTGAATATATATACTTTTATATATCTAGTTTTTATATATCTAGTTTTGAAATATATACCAATAATATACTGTAAAATGCACACTATATGGCAAGCACATGTACTAAAAGGTGACACAAGGACAGCCACATGGCACCCTCCCACACGCAACAATCCAACACACCGCTCTACCCAAAAGGCCCCCCCCCAAAAAAAAAAAAACAAAAAACAGGTCAATCCACCAGCTGGGGTGCAAGCCAGCCCCACACAAGCCCCAGAACACCCCCACCACAGGGGAGGGAGGCCCATGACAGCTGAGACACACCTAAAATCCAGGCCCTAAATACCCCCCTGAGACCCCATCCAATTTTAATATCATGTTTGAGATGTGTCGCATTGAACGTTTCTGCATGGAGAAGTGAGGCAAATCAAGGGGTAGAGAGGCCCACTTACCCCCCGAGAGCCCAGGGAAGCCAAAGGAGCCCAAGTTATTAGTGTGCCCCCTGACAGCCAGATGCAATAGGTCTTCACACAAGATATTTTAACACAGTGTTCATGATTTGATTGTGTGAGTGAAATTCTTCATGTGTAGTGAATTTGTTTGGTACCTGAGTTTGCATTATGGTGGACCAAAGAAACTGTAGGGCTCACATTCACACTTCCCCAGGTCATTGTTGGTTGTCTGGCACTAACCCACCCTGCAGCCTTACATTCTAGCACTTTGTTTTGTCTCACTATTTGCACCTTTCCCTTCCACCATTTTGCCTCTGGCTTTAAAGGCCTGTCAGTAAAGGTGTCAGAGGCACCTGGCCGTCTCTCACTGGCTTCATCCCTTGAGGTGAACACTCTCAATTTTCATGCTCACAACTTTCACAAGTCAAACTCAAAAGAAAAGAGAACAGCAAATGGAAAAATAATCCAGTGAAATATTGAAGAAGCTCTATGGAAAGATAGTGGGAGTAAAAAAACTGAAGCGGGGGTAGGTAAGCTGTCGTGTATCAGGCCTGGTTGAATCTCAACATTGATCTCATGAATAATAGAGCCTCAGTGGCCATGTGATTGTATTAGACATGACATTCAATGACAACCTGGTCCACCAGTTTTTCAAGCTATGCACAGCTACAAGCACATGCATTGTTGAATGTGTGTATATTTGAAGGTAACTCAGTAAATATGACCAGTCCAGTCTCATCTGTCCCACACAGGGGTATTTACAGAAACGTGTTAAGTTGGAAAATAATTGGGCAGCACGGTGGCTTGGTGGTCAGCACTGTTGCCTCACAGCAAGAAGGTTCCTGGTTTGAATCTCGGCAGGGGCCTTTCTGAGTGGAGTTTGCATGTTCTCCCCGTGCTTGTGTGGGTTTCCTCCAGGTAATCCAGCTTCCTCCCGCAGTCCAAAGATATGCATGTCAGGTTAATTGGTGGTTCTAAATTGCCTGTAGGAGTGACTGTGAGTGTGCATGATTGTTTGTCAACATGTGGCCCTGCGATGGACTGGCGACCTGTCCAGGGTGTGCCCCTGCCTTTCGCCTGAAGAGAACCGGGATAAGCTCCAGCAGATCCCTGTGACCCTGCATAAGATTAAACGGGCATAGATGATGGATGGATGGAAAATAATTGTGTTTCATAAAGAAGTATTACATGGATGTACAGATCAAGCAAAATATTCTTCTCATAATTTAGTTGTAATTCCTTGCAAAAAATAGTATTCAATGATAATTTAATCATCAAAATTTAATAAACCACAGTTCCATCACAATTACCTACTTAGTTAGTTTGTAGTTATCAAATGTTTAACAGTTTGATGAATAAATCACAAATAATGAAACTTTTGACGTTATCAAAGGTAAATAAAGTTCCCGTTTTCAACAAAATTGTTTGATAAAACAGGGACACTCAACGAGCTACATCCAGGTTGCTAGTCTGACATCAGTAACCAAGTGACAAAAATTTGCAGTTTCTCAAACAATCACTGTGGGCTGCTTCCAAAAATCTGTCAGTCTGCATTGACCCCTGTGTTTAAATGTCAAACATTACAACAGAAATAAACTTATTTAAAGCCTGGTACAAAAAAACTGTTTTGGTCTGCATAGCTAGATTTCACATCCATGATAACTGCATGAGGGGTGGTGGAGAGTTTTTACATACCTCACCAGGTAAAATTATGAATAGAAATGTATGCATAATTAGGGGTATAATTATGAGTGGCAGCCAGACTGGTGTGTTATGGTGTTAACGGCAAGCTGTCATTACTTTAGCAACTTAGCACTTAGCCTTTGTGGTGAATTTAACATCTGTTCTGTGAATTTAAAGCTAAGAAAGCATATTTGCTCTGATTTTAAAGATAAAGCTTGTTGTGCTATTCATTTTAAATACAGCTGCAATTGGCTCTGAGTTGGCCTGGGGTCTTAATTCCTGGGGCGAAGACCCACAAACAGCCTGCATCCTATGGCCTTTCACTGCTGGTGAAGCTTAGCTAAGTAGCTAGAAGCCCCTACCTTTGTCTAGCAGTTGAGGGCTTCTTGCAAAATTGAACAGATGGCCTCTAGGCGACTGCTACCTCTTTCAGCAATAGGAGCCTTAAATAAATTCCAGGACCCTTCGAGGTTCACTAACCACACCGCTAGCTGATCACACTCAACCATAGCAATGGGTTGGCCTCCAGGCTGCTGGCCCTGTCAGAGTTCCACCAAGCCTCGCTTTTGCTCTAGCGCTACTTGTTTCATGTCATTTCATTACTGATGGACATATTTGATCAGAATGGGATATAATCATCATTCATTCTGGATGAATTAAGCCAAGCTAATATAGCTAGCTTACTGTGGCTGAGGTTATGTGGGCATGCTCCTACCACTGGTCAGGTTTGTTTGTTCTGCCCATCTGCCCATTTTTTTAATTAACTAGAGTAGATTCACCTTCTAACAGTACTGAGCCATCCAGAGGCTTATGCTTCAGGGTCTGTAGATCTTCAGAGTATTGTACAATACATTGAGCTCCAACTCTCTGAGGTTTGTGAGACTTGTGTAAGATCTGTTTGCAGAAATGCAATGTAATCATATCAATGATTTCATTAGAGCAGAATAGAGGTAAAAATAAGAGTCATTGCATTTTTGTGTATGAGTAAAAACAATATTGACAATGGCATGGGTCATCTCTTCCTCAAAGAGTCTGAGTGGAGTCAGGTGTATATTTCACAAAGATCACAAAGAGTCTGCCCTGTTGCTTTACCATACATTACAGTAGCTTAGAACAGCCATTAATTATCAATGAAGAGGGCTTCTTGCTATTTGTGTTGATCAGAAGCCAACGCATTTTCTCCTACGTGCCTGGGATAGGTAATAATTTCAATTAAATGAGGACCTGGCGTTATATAGTGGAAACATTTAATGTGCTGCCATCAGTCAAGCAACAAGCTTCCCCTACACTGATGTACATCAGGATTATATGCACTTCATTCAGAGGAATGAAAATGTTGAATGTCTGAATCGGAATGAAGTAATTTTATTTTATTTTTTTTTTACTGAACAAAAACAAATAGTCAATTGATACAAAGGTTATATAGGCATCAAGGCCTCAACGATAAGGAAACTGATTAAAAGTTACACTGAGAGATTGAACTGAGGCTAACAGAGCCAGAAAAGTACAGTAATCCCCCACACTTCGCGGTCTCAGCACATCGCGGAAGTTTCAAAAATATTCATAGAAAAAAAATATTTGAAAAAAAAAATTGAAAAAAATTCAAACGAAGCACGCGAGGCTGAAGCGAAACACATCACATCAAGATCGAGTCTCGGGAAGCAACAAGAGCTGACAAGGGAGGCCCCATGAATGAAAATCGAGGCCTGTGATTGGCTGCTACGACGGTCATTACTGTGCTGTCGGTGGTCTGTACACTGATTGGCTGACACGCGTCAGCTACGCACAGAGGAGAGATCGTCAAAGTGAGTGTACCTTCCGTAGATTTTGCGTACGCACGTACATGTATACTGTATGTACATATACATGTACATGTACATCCACATCGCAGTTTTCACCATTCGCGGGGGGGTCACAGCCCCCATTAACCACGAAGTGTGGGGGATTACTGTAGTTTGTCAACTTTCTCAAAGCCACTAACTGACTTTCCATCTGCATTTTTATTGTGATGTCAACAGACAATTCATCTATTGCCCACACCATGTATTCCAGGGAAGGTCAGTATAGTTAAGTGCTCTTTTACAGCTAGATGTCACAAAATCCTATTGACTATTTGTTTAAAGTCATGAAGTTAAAGTACCAAAAAAAGGTCACTGTTAAGTTTCTGAAACTTAAGGTTGAATCAAAGTAGTTTTTGTGTGGCTGCAAATCACTGACTTAAAACATAGTCATCAATATGAAATACCCTCATCAAAGAATAACTAGATGTCTGCTAAACAAGAAAATCTTCCACGATTTTCTGTATTCCTCAGCTTCTTAATAATATATAGAACAACAGCCAAAGTCCAGTGCTCAGAGCTAACACACACACAGAAATTTCCTCTGTCATGTTTATTTGTGTTTACAGCGTGTCCCCACTCATCATTCATTCACTGTGTCAAATCTATGTGAGAAGAATCTGCAAGTCTGCAGTTTTTCTCCCCCATGGTTGTATCTGTGGGTTTATTCTACCTGTTTTTCTCTTCATCCATTTATGCATGTGAGCAAATTGATGAGTGTCAGCAGCCCAGAGAGGATGAGGTGAATGGACAAGGTTTTAAAGACCAGTAAAGAAGAAGAGGAGGAGAAGGAGGTGGAGGAGGAGGAGGAGGTGGAAGAATCTTTTAATTACTTCTTTTTTTAAGACTCAAGAGTTGGCCCCTGCGTCTAACACATCTGTAAATTGTAGAATCACACCAGAGGCAGTAAACACACACCCAGAGTAGTAGGCAGCCGCAGGTGTAGCATCTGGAAGCATTTCAGGGTGAGCTGCCTTGCTGAAAGCACTTCAGCTGCAGAAAATGGAACGGGACAGCGCTGGTCATTCAGTGCTTCATGCCAAACTTTTACCTGCAAGTCAAGGAAACAAATAGGCAACCTTCCAACTTACCATTTTAGCTTTTAAGCCACAGCTAGAAGAGCAACTACATACACAAAATTAAAAAAAAAAAACCTCCACGTCAGTACAATTTGCACTTAAGGATCTTTGTAATATTAAAACAACAGATTCATGTTACATTTTATTTAAATAAATAAAAAGACCTTTTTTGACATATTAAAAGCTGTAGCCCATCTACACCAGTAAAGTGAAATGAAATGAAATGAAAATGAAAATGAAATGAAATGAAATGAAAAATGAAATGAAAAATGAAATGAATGAAAATGAAAATGAAATGAAAAATATGTATATAAAGTGTTGCTCATCTCTTTTTTTTTCCTGATTTTAATTGTACAGTGTCCTTGAGTGCAAGTAAGGCACTTTTAAATAAAATGTATTATTATTATTATTATTATTATTATTATTATTATTCACAGACTTCAAATGCAGGAATTTTTCTTGTAAGAGTTTTTCAAAATGTTCTACTAAGAGTCACTGAAATAATAAATCAGAATACCCACCAAAGCAGTAAAGAAAGGAGTAAAAGAAAAAAATGGAACAGGTTAACACTGAAGAAGAAGAAGAAACTTTTTGCCTGTTGCAACTCCTCCTGACAAACACACACCTCACCCTGGAGCTACATGAGAATTATGACTGGAGGACAGGGCTGTCATAATGTTACTATCGTCTCTGTCACCGGAGGCTTAGACATGCCTGTGCTCAAATGTTTGCAAGCCCTCAAATTCTTATCCTGATTAAAGGTTTGTGCACTGCGCGGTAACTCCCTGTTCAGATCTACAGATGTTAGGCGTCTGTAAGAGAATGATCAGACAAGATGACAATTTTTAGCATGGTGTACGCTTATTCGTAGACAAAAAGGCATGCTGAACTAATATTCAAGTTCTTGCACCTCAAGTAGAAAGAGTAGGTTGTGTAATCCATGAAGTATTAGTCAGGGCAGTGTGTCAACACTGCTATTCCCTGCTGGGTAACAGCAAGACACTAGCTGAGAGGTTAGAGACGTGTTGATATTGTCTGTGGGAGACTAATGAAGAAGTGCAGTTCAAAGGAGTTTTTACAAATGTTTTTCACATCCATGTGGGTAAATCTGACTACACGCTCCCTACAAAATGCATGGAATGCTCATAAATGGACACAAGCCCTATTAAATCAGAAGATTCATCAATAAACAGAACTAGAACTGTGGGCTGGAGTGCTGAGATGCAGCGTATGACCAGCTTATTCACATTATACATCAATACCATAAGTGTTCACATTGCGTGACGTACCCCCACCTACCACAGTGGCATAGTCATGCACATAAATGACACATGCAATAGCTTGTCTTCACAGACATGTCTTTAGGGAATGAACATGCCTTAGAAAGAACATATATTAAATCATACAGCCACTATATGCAAATCAAGTGATCTAATAGCAGCTGCTGTCATGATGAGAAAGCTATGCAACATGTCAGAATGTATGTAATATGATCACAGAATATTATTTGTGTAATAGAGGTTTCCCTTTAAAACATACACTATATTGCCAAAAGTATTTGCTCACCCATCCAAATGATCAGAAACAGGTGTTCCAATCACTTCCATGTCCACAGGTGTATAAAATTAAGCACCTAACCATGCAGACTGTTTCTACAAACATTTGTGAAAGAATGGGTCGCTCTCAGGAGCTCAGTGAATTCCAGCGTGGAACTGTGATAGGATGACACCTGTGCAACAAATCCAGTCGTGAAATGTCCTCGCTTCCTAAATATTCCACAGTCAACTGTCAGCTGTATTATAAAGAAATGGAAGTGTTTGGGAACGACAGCAGCTCAGCCATGAAGTGGTAGGACACGTAAATTGACGGAGTGGGAGTCAGCAGATGCTGAAGCGCATAGTGCGAAGAGGTCACCAACTTTCTGCAGAGTCAATCACTACAGACCTCCAAACTTCATGTGGCCTTCAGATTAGCTCAACAACAGTGCAGAGAGCTTCATGAATGGGTTTCCATGGTCGAGCAGCTGCATCCAAGTCATACATCACCAAGTGTAATGCAAAGCGTCAGATGCAGTGGTGTAAAGCAGCCACCACTGGACTCTAGAAGCAGTGGAGGAACGTTATCTGGAGTGAAGAATCACGCTTCTCCATCTGGCAATCTGATGGAAGAGTCTGGGTTTGGTGGTTGCCAGGAGAACGGTACTTGTCTGACTGCATTGATCCAAGTGTAAAGTTTGGTGGAGGGGGGATTATGGTGTGGGGTTGTTTTTCAGGAGCTGGGCTTGGCCCCTTAGTTCCAGTGAAAGGAACTCTGGAATGCTTCAGCAAACCAAGACATTTTGGACAATTCCATGGCTCCCAACTTTGTGGGAACAGTTTGGAGCTGGTCCCTTCCTCTTTCAACATGACTGTGCACCAGTGCACAAAGCAAGATCCATGAACACATGAATGGCTGAGTCTAGTGAGGATGAACTTGACTGGCCTGCACAGAGTCCTCACCTCAACCTGATAGAAGACCTTTGGGATGAATTAGAGCAGAGACTGAGAGCCAGACCTTTTCAGCCAACATCAGTGTTTGACCTCACAAATGAGCTTCTGGAAGAATGGTCAAAAATCCCCATAAACACACTCCTAAACCTTGTGGACAGCCTTCCCAGAAGAGTTGAAGCTGTTCTAGGTGCAAAGGGTGGAGCCACGTCATATTGATTAGGAATGGGATGAACTAAAGCTCATATGTGAGTCAAGGCAGGTGAGCAAATACTTTTGGCAATATAGTGTATATGTGGGAAAAGATTTGAAGTTTCTAAAATCTCAGGCGACACATTTAGCCAACATTTGATGGTGTTTTAACAAGGTAAAAAAGTATTCAGTAATTAATAGTAAGGAAAAAAAATCTATATTCCAGCCATTACAGCAATATTGCAGAACAGATTACTTTATAGGATTCAAACAATAAAAGCTTTCTGACTACTTATTACCAGTGTCCTGCAAGTCTTAGAAGTTTCCCTGCTTCAGCACACCTGATTTAAACGAATGCTTCGTCATTAACGGTCTTGTGCAGACCTTGATGATGGTGATGGTGAAGCTGATGGTGACCCATTCAATTGAATGGGTGATTTTTCATCTGTTGTGTTGTGGCAGGAAAACATCTAAGACATGCAGGACACCAGCCCTCGAGAACTGGGATTGCCTATCCTTGATCTATAGTTACATACTTGTAGAAGTCACTCTCTGGAGTGGAACCAAATGCAGGTCAGAAACTAAACCCACATCTGGCTAAGAGTGCTGAACAACACAACACTGTCAATGTACATACTGAATAGGAACATGGAGAAGGAGTAATTATTACATAAGTAAGGAACGCCGACTTAAGACATTTGATCTCATAGAACTATTTACAAACAGTCTGGTCCACAGCAGGGGAGGCTGGATAGAAACACCCCTGTGTATGTCACATAGCCCCCTCAAAGAGGGCGTACTGTCCCCATAACCCTCAACCAAACATGAAGGCTGCAGTTGTAAAATGAGTGGACCCCTGCACGGTGATCCTATATCTTCACAAGACCAGGGGGAAGATACAGATCCCAGTCTCACTGTTGCTGGTTGGTCAGATCACCCGTTGGGTAGCCAAGGTATGGTTAAAGTGCTCAACCAATCCATGCCTCTGAGGGTGGAGAGGAGTCATGCTGCTTTTTTTCAATACCCAGTCACGCTGGCAGACCTCTCAGGACACCTCAGCCTTAAAGTTCCTCCCTTGGCCACTGTGCAGCTCCTCTGGGGCACCAAACCAGTAGAACATCTCACTAACTTGTTGTAGTTGCTCTGGCGTAGTTGCTGCACTCTGGACTGGAACTGCGTACGTCACTTGGTGAAATAGTCCATGGCCGCTAAGATGCAGCGATTCCCAGCATCAGTGGTGGGAAAGGGGCCCAAGGTGTCTACCCTAACTCTCTTAATGGGGACTCCCACCTGGTACTGCTGCAGTGGAGCAACGGCCTGGTGTGATGGAGCCTTTTTTGCTATACAGAACTCCAGCTTGCGCACAAACATCTCCACATTTTGGTGGCAGCTGGGCCATTATAAGCATGTTTGCCGGTGATGTAGTATCTTGGGGATTCTGAAGTTCCCTGTTCCCACGGATCAATGGACTGCTTGCGGAACCCTCGTAGCCTTGGAACTAACAACAGCAGGATGTGACACTGACCCCCAGGGGCATCCCAGTGGCAGTACAGCAGATCATTATTCAGGAGAAGGCTGAACCACTACAAGTAGAGGGCCTTGCTCCCTGGAT